>CM063510.1:111697189-111699689 GCA_032207245.1 Pardosa pseudoannulata | reverse complement strand
ATGGTTAAGAAAAATGTTACACAACATAGTTTCTATTGTTATTGGTTATGAAGTTTAAAAACAATCACACATTTTGTAACAAATTAACTTCTTTCGATTATTTTCTGGAATTTGTTACGTGGTCACGTTAATACAACTAGTTTCTATAAGTGCACAAAATTTAACAAATATAATTGTAAATTAAAAATTTACAAGATCGCTCTGTAATCTCCATCATTGAATTATAGTCTCGAGGCCGCATGCTATAACGACACACAATAAATCCTTAACCCTCAAGGACGCACGCCGAGCCAATGAGGCCCGAGCGATATAAAAACATTTCACACAAAACCACCAATAGAAATTAACTTCCCGAATTTTTAGTTTCTGTCTTAGAGGTCTTCTACAAGGCAATAACATGTATTTGCCCAATTTCTCTTAATATGTTTCTCAAAAAGTGATTAATTTAATTTATTCAAGCATGAGTGATATTAGAAAATTAGTTACTTTATTCTCATAATAAGTAATTTAAATATTTTATTTTGTTACCCATCTAATAACCACTGACGATATTAGCATATTATGCATGCATTTTCTTTTGAGTAGTGACGTATTGCATACGTCTGAAGATCATTTCTTTCCCTACCGATAAGTACTTGAGGGGGGGGAAGCTATGTGTCAATAGAAGTAGTACGGTTATGTGTGTACGGCAGTTAGCCGATGTTTATTTTCTTTATCTTTCTTTTAAATTTAATAAAACTGTTTATAAATTATGTTAACGTTTGTCTTAATACTCTTCAAGAGTGATAGGGTGAAATTCTTCTACTTCAACTATTATTATATTACAGCTTTAAATAAGCTAACAAGAGACCTAATGCATGCACATACACTTCTGTATCTTTATCTACACTCATGTACATAAATTAAGTATAATGAAGTTCAGGCAATGAAAGAGACAAAAGCAAAACAAATTTGACTTATTTGTAAAGTCTATTTATTAAACAAAAGGTAAAGAGCAAAAAAAAAGATGCTATATGTTTGACATAATTAATAAAAATTGCGATTTTTACTCCCTGGAGCAAATTTAAAAAAAGAACCTATTTACAGAAAACAGTATAACATGGTTAGTATGATGGTTAATACGGAGTATGTCTCCCGGACGATGCAATACAAGCGTTACAACGCCTACGCATGCTGAGTATCAGATTATCAATCTGATCTTGGGGAAAATTACACCACTCATCAAGCAATGCCCTCCGAAGTTCCGATAGACAGTTGGGAGGGGGTTGACGGGCTGCAATTCGTCGGCCAAGCATGTCCCACACATGCTCTATTGGATTCAAGTCCGGTGAGTATGCTGGCCAATCCATACGGGTGATATCCTCCGATTGAAGGCATTCGTCTACAATGTTTGCACGGTGAGGTCGGGCGTTGTCATCCATATACAGAAATTCAGGACCCATGGCGCCCCGAAACAAACGTACATGTTGTTCCAGAATGACATCCCGATAGATGTGGCCTGTCATCGTTACACTCTGAACATGCAGGTCAGTTCTGGAACCAAGAATAATTCCTCCCCAAACGAGCCATCCTGCACCACCGTAACGGTGTCGTTCAATGGTGTTCTCTTGGTGGTAACGGGTACCTGGCGCTCTCCATATGAAAGTCCGGCGAGAATCAGAATGTAAACTGAACCTGGACTCGTCGGAAAACATCACACAAGACCACTGTTGCGGTGTCCACAATGCATGCTCTCTAGCCCAGCATAATCGCAGGCGACAGTGAGTTGCGGTAAGGGGAACACATCTGACAGGCCTACGAGCATATAGACCAATGTTCCCTAAGCGTCTGTACACGGTCTGCCTTGAAACTGTCGTACCGGTAGCTGAAGAGAGCTGACGAGACAGGTCTGATGCTGTGCTCCGTCTGTTTCTTTTGGCAGTAACTGCCAAATACCGGTCATCATTCGGCGTAGTAACTCGGGGGCGACCTGTGCTGTAACATCTACTCACATTACCATCATGTTTGAATCGTTGCCAAAGCCTGGAGATGACACTCTGGGCGATTCCAAGTTCCTCGGATACTTCCAGCTGGGTACGTCCACATTCCAGTCGTCCGATAATTCTACCACGTAAAAAATCATCCAAATGCTTCCTTTGTGCCATAACTATGCGGTTATTGCACTGAAAGGCTTTTAAAGCGCTTGTGAACAATTTTACTTCTTTGCTACCATTCCTTATATACCCCTTTCATACACTCTCGTCATTGTGACGTACTATCCACGCCATCTGGTGGTTTCCTGCAATTTGCATATTCTTCTTCAAGATGTGTGTGATAATTCTACAGGAGAAATTTTTATTTTAGAGCTCAATTTCTGTGTGATTCTGAATTATCCTTAATTTATGGACATGAGTGTAGTTTCTGTTGTTGAAGGAGAGGTTGTGTAAAACATACATCGTTATTTAATTAAAATGATTAAATATAAAGATGAAATACAAAGATATGAACAATGCGCCATTAC
>CM063510.1:111684689-111692189 GCA_032207245.1 Pardosa pseudoannulata | reverse complement strand
CGTACATGAAATTAAATTAACAAGTACTCTAACACATAATATATCTGTCCGTAAATGGAGAAAGTCATGAATGCTTAAGATCCTTAATGAGACTATTCCGCAGAGAGTAACTTAACGTAATGCTAGAGGCGTCTTTCTTACCTCCTGTTCTCATGATCTACATAACTCTTTCTACATCTGAATGAACAGAAATTTCACATCTATAACATGTTCAGTTGTTTAACTTTTCTCGTAGACAAGACAGGAGAAAGATCTTGTAATCTTTCCGGAAGCATATAATTTCACCTTGAGCCTTTTTCTCTTACACTGATATCTTACTCAACGCTCCAAGACGACAGAAGAAAAGGCACAAACGATCTTGAAATCTCTACGCAAACATATAATTTCATCTTGAGCCCTTTTCTAATACGTTCATATCATACTCAAGGTTCGAAGAAAAGTTGCAGACAAAAATGAAAAGTGCTGGAATCTATTAGTATGTACGCATGTAGTTCAAACTTACAACACGTACATGAAAGGAAATTAACAAGTACTCTAACACATAATATATCTGTCTGTAAATGGAGAAAGTCATGAATGCAATCCTTAAGATCCCTAATGAGACTATTCCGCAGAAAGTAATTTAACGTAATGCTAGACGCGTCTTTCTTACCTCCAGGTCTCATTATATACCTAACTCTTTCTATATCTAAATAAACAGAAATTTCACCTCCATGTCAGGTTCGTTTGTTAACCTTTTCTCGTTGACAAGACAGGGGAAAAGGCACAAAAGGTCTTGTTTTCTTTTCGCAGACTGAGAACTTTACCGTGAGCTCTTTTCACTTACGCTCATTTTTCACTCGACGCTCGGAAAAAAAAGCAAAAGAAGCCGGAAAGGCAAAAGAAAAAGAAACCTATCAGCACTCCTAACTAGGAAAGCGTCTATTGGGGCAAGATTAAACCTAATTGCCTTCCAGGGAACATTAATCAGTTAATGCAAGGTTATCGCGAGCGTCTAATCTCGAGTCAGAAATTCGGGGGAGGGTGATTTTTTTTCTTTCTCTCTCTCCCTCTCCAATGTTAGTTCTTAGTCATTTTTTACGCTTCGGCCATTAAGACCGTAGATTAATTGCTAAATCAATAAGGGTTAGTAATTTAAGAGAGTCTCGAATGGCGCGGATAGGTTGATTGGGGTGGAGTGATTTTTTCCCTTAACTTTTCTAAACCGTAACGTTTTTAAATAATTAAAACTATACTAGCCATGAATACGAAGTTAAGGCACTTCAATAAATGGGCCTTAAAATTCCTCTGAGGTTATATATATATATATATATATATATAAATTTACGTTAGAGGAATTATAATTCAGTTAATACTACCGACGGATATTTAGACGTGTTACACAAACAAATGTTACATAAACATACTCAGTTGTATGCATATAGTATATTTATTCATGTTAAATATTTACTTACAAGCATAAGTAATTTATCATTGTCCACGCTTGTAAATAAATACATGTTTCCATATTTTAAATATATATGTGTATACATTTATTTGCACACATAGATGTGTGCAAACACACATTTACATGCATAAATGTACGCGCGTGCTAGAATAGTTTATCTATGCATACAAATACAAACTTATTGTGAAAATGTCATCATAATTATGTATGAAATGTTTACTAAATTAAATACCTATATTCATATAAAAAATCTTGTCCGCTAAACGTTCATATTGTACATAAAATGAGATCATGCTAATTTCATAATATCTACTGAATTTTACTCTGTCCATAAAAAGAAAAGACACTTAGATTGTATCTTGACGAATGACGAATACGCAAAAAAAAGAAATTAGTGAAACACTTAGAGGGAAAGATCACCTAAAACAAAACTGAGTTTACTGTGATATTCTTTAGTGTATCTGTCTCCTTTTGTGAAAGTGCGAAAATTTTGCATCTTAATTATGTTTTAATAGTCATAATACATATTTACAAATCGTAATTTTGTTTTGTACTTATATACGGGAAAAATAAATGGAAAATAATTTAATAAATCATTAATTTCAGGCATTTCATTAAATATAGCTTCTTTTACTGAATTAAAATATTAGAAGAGACATAAAATCAATTAGAACTGAAAAATATCAAAGTATTTCGCATCTATATAAAAAAGACTTTAAAAGGTAATGTGTATAATTTTTAAGATATTTACAGTTTTGAGTACTGTTATAATAACTCGTCTTAAAATTTTAGCTTATGTCTTATTCAATATTCATAAACTGTGGATAAAATTCTATATGCAAGCAAATACAGTAAAACTTCGTTAGTGCGCCTGCCTCTAATACCACTAAATATTCATCATAACAAAACGTTCACTGTATCTAGTTTTGTTAACACATTGAAAATTACAAGATTCTAATGGTGATTTTATAGGAATCTATAGTATCATATTTATTAATCTAGGTATATATAGTACTATATTATTGTTATTAATAGGTCTTTGGAATAGCTAGCACAAAATTATCTTACAGTAAATAGTCACTAGGCGTAAATGAGTTAAGCAGAATGTACTAATATAATTAACTCCCGTGTAGGAAAACATCAACAGTAGTATGTCCTTACAAAAAAATTCTTTTATTGATTTAAAATACCTACGCTTCATGTTATTTGATACCATTGTTTCAAATAAGTTTTTATATTAATATACTTTTAAAGTTACATGTCACATTTTAATGAATAAACAACAACATAAAATAATAAATCACATTTTTTAAAAGAAATTTATTATTCTAAAAATTAAATAAATATAAACAACTTGAAAATATAAAATCTAAAAATGCGTTGCTGTATTAGATGCAACATATTTCATCTAATTTATTTACAAACACCTGTTTAAAGATTTTTTCCCTCATACTTGCCAAATTAAAGATCCAAAGAATTGCATTGTGGTTTGGGATCTGACCATACTTTAGAGTTATTGACCCAGGGGATTCCTGCCAGAACTAAACTGCATTACTTTTAGAGTGAAAGCTTTCACTCGAAACAAATTTTGCTACAATTTGTTTATTTTCTTTAAAATATCAAACGCAGGTGTTATATGTAATAAAATAACCTTTTTTCCCCTCTTGCGTAAGAAAGAGAAATAAAATATTACCGGACCTGCCCACCATACAGTCTGAAACTTGCGAGGATAGATTTTATTTTGCGAACATTATTTCATTCCTCGTTCCTTTTTCACAACAGCCCCACCAGTATTTCACTTAGTAACAGGCCAATTTTCTTTCTCTTGTATACCCTAGTGGATTTTCCATGAATACCCAGAATCTTTTCTCCAACAGGGTGTAGTTAATTTTTCAGTAAAGTATAATCTTGTTCATGATTACTTCTGTTCCCCTGAAAGTTCTGGAAAGTTTTGAAAATTGTTCTATTCCGCAGAGACTCTTGTAAAAGAAACACACGGGGGGGAGGGAAGAATTCTGCGAAATGGGTTTTTGTTTCCTTCAGAACAAGGAATGTATTATAAGATTGCGCTGACGCAAAACGACAGCTAAGAATGTTAAGGAGATGGAAAATCGCTTTGAATTATGCAACGTCCTTTATAACGGTTTTTAATAACGCTACGTTACGAAATTTCATTTATTAACCTTGGTAGTCGTATTTTTCATTCGTGTTAAATCTTAAATGATTTTGACTCAATTTGGCTCAGTTTGTAGTAAATTGGTTTTAACAAAAGTATTGTCTTTTTTTTTCTTATTTTCAGAAAGAAATTTGATTTTTATTCTACTTAGAAGAACAAAACCACTTTACGTTTAAACTTAATGAGAATGCCCTTAAGGTTTAAACACAAGTTTTATTTATGCGTACTACTACCCTTTTGAAATATGAGTACAGATGCAATTCCTGTAGAGCTATTTGTAAAGTAATCTTTGGTTTGGTTTTGGAACGCTATGGTCCACTTTTTGCAACACGAGGGCTAATGAGACCGGGACCTACTGTTTAAAGCCGATTCCGAACGGCTACGAACATACATGCTATAGTGGGATTCGAACCCACGAACTCCGGTTCCAAAGGCTAGCACCCTAACCATTCGGCCATCGTTCGGCAAGTAATCTTTGTATTTCATTAATATCGCAAACTAGAAGTGACTAAATTTTACACCACAAATTTGTCCATGGAGTTAGAAATGTTACTGTAGATTATTCAGTCTTTTTAGTTTATTACAATATGCTAATACTACTACACCACACATATATTCCATAACACCTAAACATACTTTTATATAAGTTTATGTTCTTTAACACTGTTTACATTTTAGTAGTGTTTTCTCGTTTATATAAAGTGCGTACGGTTTTATATAATGAAGAAAATTATGACATGATAAATTTACAAATATAATTATTTCAAATATAATTTAAGAATGTAAATGCTCTTTCAAAAACATTCGATGAATATGGAAGTTAAAAATTAAAAATTCATTTCAGGAATTAGGTACCTTTGGTTTACGTTTATGTGCCTACACTAACCCTTCGATAATTTTGCTTTATAAACTCATTTGATCCCAAACTTGATTTTAAGGGGATTTATAAGTCAATACAGCATTATTATCTTTAATGAAAGATCGGGAGTATTAATTTATGTCACAAATTAGTCATCAGAATATTAGAAAAAATACCATTGCTCTTCAAAATTCTTCAACTATTTGCTCTGTTTTAGAACAACCCACAAATTTTAGCTGGCAATATATATATGAATCATAGGTATAATAACTTTTGCTTCAACTCCGACGATGTAAAATACTTCTTCAATAGCATGAGCAAACATATTATATATATATATATACATACATACATACACACATATATACATATATACGCATATATATATATATATATATATATATATATATATATATATATACATTCATGAATATGTGTGTAAGGGTAGTAATATAATAGCTAACCAGATTAGCAAGTTTAGAAAATATGTAATAAAAAGTTTTGAGAGATGAAAGCGTATTTAGTCCAGAAAATAGATAAGAAATTGGTTTAAAAAATATGATGTCATTAAAAGAAAATATATCAGTTATAAATAATTACAAAATTCAGACATTTACTTTCGTACATTTCAAAAATGATTCCGAACTAGTTGCAAAATCTATCGTTAAAACACACTTTATCTAAAATCTATAAGGGAACAGTAATAAAATTGACAGTATGTATATATATATTTCCAGATATAAACATACATAAATATTTACGCATATATCTGTAGGGATAATAATATAATAACTTGCCATATTAAGAAGTCTAAAAAATATAAATAAAAAATTTTAAGAGCTAAAATTTCATTTAGTTTTTAGCAAATAGAGTGAAATCTTATTAAAAAATATGAAGTGATTAAAAGAAAATTCATCAGTTAGAAATAGTTACAAAATTCAGATTTTTTCTTACGTGATTTTCAAAAATTCAAAACTAACTAGAAAATCTATATTGAAAATATACTTTATCTAAATAAAATTAACAATAATGTATATATATTTCAATATATATACACATATGTAACATACGCACATATATATCTTTATGAATATATGTGTAGTACGAATAATATAATAGCTCACCAGATTAACAATCTAGAAAACACGTATTACAAAATTTAATTAAAAAATATGAAGTGATAAACAGAAAATGCATCCATCAGAAGTAGTTCTAAAATTCAGAAATTTACTTACGTGCTTTTCAAAAATTCAAAATTAGTTAGAAAATATATCTTGAAAATAAATTTTATCTAAGATCTATAACAAGACAGTAATCAAAATGACAGTTATGTATATATATTTCCATATATATACACATATATGTATTACACACACACATACATACATACATATACATATATATACATATATATGTGTTGTGTGTGTGTGTGTGTGTGTGTGTAGGGCGAGTAATATAATAGCTCACAAGATTAGCAGTTATAGAAAATACGTAATAAAAAATTAGGTGCTTATTAAGTTCAGCTTATTAAGTTCAGCAAATAGAGCAAAATTTGATTGAAAAATATGCAGTGATTAAAAGAAAGTTCATCAGTCAGAAATAGTTACAAAAATCAGATATTTGCGTATGTGATTTCCATAAATTCAAACCTATCTAGAAAATCTATCATGAAAACATACTTTATCTTAAATCTATAACAAAACAGCAATGTATATAACTTTCCAAATTTATACTCATATATATAATATATACGCACGCAAACATACATATATGTTATATTATATTAATATATATATATATAATATATATATATAATATAAATATATATATATATATATATATTATATAAATATATTATATGTGTAGGATGAGTATTATATACCCACGCACACAAACACAAACGCACGCGCACACAACACAAAAAAAAATCAAAAAAGTTCAAACCTATCTAGAAAATCTATCATGAAAACATACTTTATCTTAAATCTATAACAAAACAGCAATGTATATATATATATATATATATATATATATATATATATATATATATATATATATATAATATATATATATATGCATAGGATATGTAGATATAATGAACGAAGAATATAATAGCTCACCCGATTAGAAAGTCTAGGAAATACGTAATAAAAAAATTAGGCGCTAAAAATTTATTAAATTCAGCAAATAGAGCCAAATTGGATTAAAAAATATGAAGTCATTAATAGAAAATTCATCAGTCAGAAATAGTTAGAAAATCCAGACATTTACTTATGTGGTTTTCAAAAATTCAAAACTACCTAGAAAATCTATCGTGAAAACATACTCTAACTAAAATCTATAACAAGACAGTAATGTATATATATTTCCGTATATATACACATATATGTAATATACGAACACACATATTTCCATATATATATATATATATATATATATATATATATATATATATATATATATATATATATATATATATATATATATATATATATATATATATATATATATATATATATATATATATATATATATGCATATATGTGTAAGACGAGTGATAAAATAGCTCACCAGATTGACAAGTCTAGAAAATACGTAATAAAAAATTAGATGCTAAAAGTTTATTACCTCCAGCAAATAGAGCAAAATTGGTTTAAAAACATGTAGTGATTAAAAGAAAATTCATCACTCAGAAATAGTTACAAAATTCAGGCATTTACTTACTTACTTTTCAAAACGGATTCCGAACTAGCTCGAAAATCTATCGTGAAAACACACTTTATCTAAAATCTATAACAGGACAGTAATCAAAACTCTCCGGAGTATAAATGCACTTCTTCCGTGTCTTCCAATATCTGTCCAACTAAATCCTGATCTATCAGCGACTAAACTTCCTTTACCGATGCTGAAAACGTTCGGCAATTTTGTCTCTTTACTCGTTTCAGAACTTTCCGTGTACTACTGGTTAACCCAATTAAAAAGAAAAGGACACGAAACTGGGAAGACGTCAATTCAAGA
>CM063510.1:111667189-111674689 GCA_032207245.1 Pardosa pseudoannulata | reverse complement strand
AACACCAAGAAAACTTTCATTAGTAAATTAATAATTGTTTGCCTTATTTACACAGATAAGAAATTCAATATATTTTTCTAATATACCACACAATTGCAGTTCGTCAATAAGAAATTAACTTGATGCAATATTGATTGCACTCTTTCTTTAGAAACACCTTGTGTTCTTTTTCTACCAGTTTTCACCCCCATGAAGTAAAATAGAATCTAATTCACTAAGTTAAGCTAAGCTGCGAGAGAAAGGGAAAACGTACGGATGATACATTATTCTGTTTATTGACATATCTTGATAAATGATGTATTTCGAAAATGACAGCGTCATGCCAAATGATATACTATTGTTTTCTATCTGAGGATAATAGGATTTTCTTCCTGTTAAGTTTGGCTTTGTGTTTCGAAAGGGTATTATTTTTTTATCTCTTTCTTACGTTTCGTTTGATTTTGTTGAATTTTTCGATTTTCCTATATTCTTTTCCTTCAAATTAGAAAAAATTCTTTGAAATATTGATATCGATTCCTTAGAGATTCTGGCATCGATATTAAAAGATCTCGTATCGATATTTTATTTGTTTATTAGTTTATTTTGCTTTTGTAGATACAGTAATGATTGAATTACTTTTAGTCCATTCTTGCATATTTATCTAGCAATAGGATAAACAAAGTAGCTCTAAAATTAGAGTGCTAGTTTGTATTTCAATTATTCAGAAATTTTTTTTAAATGCAAGCAAAGAAATAATATTTCTAATTTAAAGGAATATCGTCAGGATTAGATTTAATAATTGTCTGCTTGTACAATAACCCACAAATTTTCAAACCTTGTTAAAATTTTTGAAAAAAAAAATATGAGAAGTTGAAAACTGACTGCTGTGGTGTAGTACATTTCTGTTGTTACTTCAAATCCTTTATTCTATGCTAAAATAATAACCCAAATTTACTTTATATCATTTTTAATATTAATTATAGCAAAATGCCACTGATCTATATTACAAAATACAAATATATTAGTGCGAAAAAAAGATAAGGAAAAATGATAAATATATATATATATATATAAATTAAAAGTAAAAGAAGCACTCCACGTGCTAAACTAAAAGAAATATTTCCAAAAGTCCATATGCACGCAGTGAAACGATTGCTGATTGGTTAATCTCAATCCTCTCCTGGCGAACAATCACAACTTTTCAAACTTGGTGAAGTTTAAGTGTAATCGTTTCCACTGGCCCCATTACAAGCCTCCTGGAGTGGCGAAAAAATATTTGGTCATGCAACCCACAATGTGTGAGTGTGGCAAGCAGATCAGTTTTGTAAATTTTATGTAAAACATAGCTGCACTCTCACACAGACTATAGAAATAACTGAAATACACTCGTAAGTAATATATAGATAAAAAGATATTAAATACAGACAGATGATTTCTAACTACAAATGACTTGCATTATCAATGCGAAAATACTCAGTGGCATGAAATACAGAATAAGAGATAACAAAAAATTAGCCTTTGATATAGTTTCGGTATCGGACCAAAAATATGTGTTTGTGAGTCTTTTGTTATTCAGCTCGTAGCTTACATAAATCTTATGGGGTCTTACGAGTGTTAAATCGACAAAAAATTAAAGATTTCAGAAAATACATATACGAAAAGGAAATCAGTTCTGAACATTTTAAAGCAATCCGTTTAAAAAAATTCTAATATTGAGAGAAGTTATGAATAAAAATGAGTCAGCTGTTTACTGTAAACAAATTTAAGCTTACAAAACTTTAACTTGATTTTCCTCAAATTAAATGTTTCTCATTTTTTGTACCTTGCATGTTATCTCATAATGTTTTCAATATTTATCATGAAATATTTGTGGATTGTATACAATATAATATTCATCTGATTGAACCTAAATTTTGTTGTATATTTTCTAAAATATGTTTCTTTCTTGCAATGATAAATTTTTAATTTTTAAGAAAAATTCTTATTTTTCAAATATTTTTAAAAATATATGTGTATCTTAAATATATACAAATTAAGTTATTTGGAGGTATTGTAGTATGTTTTAAAACAATAAGTCTGTTTTAATCTTAATTACATTTTTAGTAATCATGAGGGTTAGACTTGATAACAACAAAGTCTCTCTTACTTAAAACTTTCTAACAAATATATTTATGTATCAACAAAAAGGAATGAAATATTTGTGTAAAGATAATTTTTTTTAACTATGTTAACAAAATTATGTTTGTAAAACTCGTAGTTTTCACGGTGTGAAAATGAAAATTGAAAAGTGTTTAGTCGAAAATAATTAATTTTTAATTTTTTTTACTTTTAAGAGTCCTGGACAAAAACCAAAGAGAAATATTCTTCAAATTGATTTTCTGATATACTCCCACTTGAAATGCGTTTTATAACAGGTATCTCTAAAAATGTTGCATAACTTTCTGAACTAATCTCTAATTTTAATTGCACCTAATTCTTGGCAAAAATTGTCAAGTTCTCAGATACTTTATCTTAATACCGTTTGAAATATATTGTGAATTTAACATTTGTTTGCGTTTTAACATTATACTATAAGAAAGATTTAAGAACTGACATATGATTGTAATGCCTGATATTTTTTATAAAGTTTTTTGCCGATCACTTGAGATGTTTAGAAGTAATTATGATAAAATTAGATTTTATCCGATATTTCAACAATACTTGAGAGTATTTAATTATAAACTGAAAATAGTTTTGACTTTATAGTTTCAAGAAGTTAAAGAAAGAAAGAAGACTTTAAAAGAAAGATAAGAGAGAAAAGAGAAGGACAGTGGCGATGTAAACTCCTTGGTAAAAAAAAAATATTATTTTAGCTGAAAATTGGGATTTTACAGACGTGCTGCGTCTGACTCCCGGCTTGAAGTTCTTTGTTCACCCAGTTCTTCCGGCGATGTCTGTCGTCTAACTCCCCTATTGCTGTTAACGTGCACCCCAGTAGCAGTAAGACCTCGTGAGTCATCACTCATCGTGTCCATGCCTGAATTTCAACAACTGCACCTGAGTAAGCCATCCATTTAAACCCCTCTAGGTCACTGGTCGGCAACCCGTTTGTCCTTAAGGGCGCAATACTAAATTTGAAAATCACCGAGGGCGCATATTTTACAGATAATTAACAGGTATAAATAGGCATTGAAAAAAATATTTTTTTTATTTCAAGACATATTATTAGACATCATTGATGGCTAGTTAATACAGAGCTTGGATTAAAGCTATAAACAGCTGCGAGTTATGATCAGATGTTGTTAAATGTCCATTGTAATACTCATATAAGCAAAAGTTAATCATTTATTTGTACATATTCCGTTAATCGTAACTAGCATGTAGCTTGTGAATTTAATACTTGCCACTAGATCAGAAAATAGCCCCCAAATACATTAAATTGCCCGAGCTTACTGAGAAGACCTAAGGAACTTTCAGTTATTTTTGCAGTTGTGGCTCCATTCCATTGAAAAAAAAAAGCAAATTTAAATAAGAAAAGGAACTTAAATTTAGACTAAAAATTGATCCGCAAAAACAGATCAGCGTCAAATGATGACAGAATTACAATTCTACTACAAACTTCACTTCACAGAGAGTAAAAACTCGGATTTATCCCCATTAGACCAACAGATAGCGTTATTCTTAGTCTGAAATTAAATGTTATCATTAGTGTTAACTCGAAAATGTGGCCAGTGGACACATTAACATTTATCCTGGCTTTAGTTTTAGGAGACTGGTAAAAATAATTTAAGTAGTGAACACTCCTTCAAGTCTGATATTTTGTGGCTAGTGAATTAGGTAGGAAAGAATGAGATAGGGAAAAACAGAATTTTAGATAGATAGTTTAACTGTAATAATTTTGATATACATTTATATATATATATATATATATATATATATATATATATATATATATATATATATATATATATATATATATATATACATATATATATATATATATATATATATATACATGTATGTTTATATATATATATATATATATATATACTCACATATATATATATATACTTACCTATATATATATACATACATATATATATATATATATATATATACATATATACATTTATTTATATACATATATGCATTTATTTATATACATATATACATTTATTTATATAAATATATACATTTATTTATATAAATATATACATATATTTTGATATATATTATATAAGATTGATATATATTTGATACATAATTATATATGATATATAATTAACTACTGCTACATATTGAGCTAAAGCTGCTTAATCATATGGCTTACCCATATTAATTATATATTGTTATGAATACCTTAAGCTGAACATATTATCATGCATAAATATTTTTAAAGCATGAACAAAAATTTTAATTATACATTTAAAATGTAATTTATGTAAAGTGTCTGATAAAATTTTATTTATCATTTCTATAGAGTATTAGTTAGAGTAAGAAAACTATTGCATTAAAAAAAATCTTCAAAATGAATATAAGTTTTGTGAGCGAAATGAAATATTTACAATTTTTATAACTTTCGCAATGTAAACGTTGACAAATATATCTCCGGAAATAAACACTTCTCAAAACTTTTAACCGTTAATCATATAACATGGCAGATGTAGCAGTTTACACAATTTGAGAACCTACAAAATATCTGATATAAATACACACAAAATAAAAAATTATCACATAATACTTTTTATCCATATATATTGCTACTTTATTCCATTTTAAGTTAGAACCTTTTAACGTTATACACATTGGAAGCGGACAAAGCATTTTATCCACAATACAAATTACACATTATAATTTTTCTTTTAGGATAAACATCAGATGCTGGGGAACTTTTGCTCAAGAGTTATCCAGCTGAATAACGTATTATAAAAAAATTCTTTATTCTTAGTTTCATAGTCCTTTATCTTTTACTGCTTTTCTTTCCTTGAATTTAACGTACCATATTCTGCAATGTCTTTTGATATTTTTCTCCTATTTTATGATCAAAAGAACTGGAGAAATTCAGACCAGCATACGGCATTATTTTCCTCTCCCAGACAAATCACTCTTGGAGAATAGAATAACAAAGGAGCAGCTTCATTCTTTCGTTTCATTCTATTTTTTGAGAAAAGACTTCCCTTCCATAGTGTTATTATCGGCGTCATATTTTATGAATATTCTTACTCAAAATTGAATCCTGGAGGATAAAATTTTATGTTTCGCTCTTCATTGTAGCTTATTTTATGTCCACGTAGTAACAAATGAAAGCTGTTTTAAGAAACATGATTAATAATGATGAGAAATAAATCGTTCCAAACTCGAAAGAACTTGAGATTTTGGAGTTTTGAGTTTTTAAACATGAAATACCGTGTTATTAAGATCATTATATTGTTTTGCATGTACGCAGCTTATTTAGGATATTAACCGTTTCTGTAAGAAATTTTGGGACTTTAGTAAAAGACTGGGGACATAAATATGAAAAAATAACAAATATATGAATAAGATATAAAATAGCTGCTTAAAGATTTCATCCTCAATAATGTTTTCGATAATATTCTACGTCTTTTAGATTCTTTAAGTATCAAAATTACGAGTATTTGTTATTTTACTGGATATTTTTAGCTTTCTAATAAAAGAATACAAAATGAATAGCTTAGAAAATATGTGACTTTAATACTAAAAAAACTATAAAAACAAAGAATGGAAAGATTTCATCTTCAAAAATGTTTTCGATAATATTCCACGTCTTTTAGATTCTTTAAGTATCAAAAGTACGAGTATTAGTTTTTTTACTGGATATTTTTATCTTTTTAATAAAAGAACACATAATGAATATCGTATAAAATATGTGACTTTAATATTAAAAAAAACTATAAAAACAAAGAATGGAAAGATTTCATCCTCAAAATTGTTTTCAATAATATTTAACATCTTTTAGATTCTTTAAGTATTAAAATTACGAGTATTAGTTATTTTACTGGATATTTTTAGCTCTATTAAAAAACACAGAATGATTTTTGTAGAAAATTTTTGAATTTAATATTAAAAAAAATTTTAAAAACAAAATGGAAAGATTTCATCCTAAAAAACCTTTTCGGTAATAGTCAGCGTCATTTATATTATTTAAGTATCAAAATTACAAGTATTAGTTATTTTATTGGATATTTTTAGCTTTCTAATAAAGGAACACAGAATGGTTCTCTTAGAAAATACGTGACTTTAATATTAAAAACACTATAAAAAGAAAGAATGGAAAGATTTCATCCTAAAAAATGTTTTCGATAATATTCAACGTCTTTTGGATTTTTTAAGTATGAAAACTTCGAGTATTAGTTATTTTACTGGATATTTTTAGATTTCTAATAAAAAAACACTGAATGATTCTAATAGAAAATATGTGACTTCAATATTAAAAACACTATAAAAACAAAGAATGAAAATTATGGAAAGATTTCATCCTCAAAAATGTTTTCGATAATTTTTAACATCTTTTAGCTTCTTTATGTACCAAAATCACAAGTATTATCTATTTTACTGGATATTTTTAGTTTTCTAATAAAAGAACACACATTGATTCTCGTAGAAAATATGTGACTTTAATATTAAAAAAAACTATAAAAACAAAGAATGGAACTATTTTATCCTAAAAAATATTTTCGATAATATTCAGCGTCTTTTAGATTCTTTCAGTATCAAAATTACGAGTATTCGTTATTTTACTGAATATTTTTAGCTTTCTAATAAAAGAATACAGAATGATTCTCGTAGAAAATATGTGACTTTAATATTACAAACACTATAAAAACAAAGAATGGTAAGATTTCACCCTCAAAAATGCTTTCGATAATATTCAACGTCTTTTAGCTTAAGTATCAAAATTACGAGTATTAGTTGATTTACTGGATATTTTTAGTTTTCTAATAAAAGAACACAGAATGAATCTAGTAGGTAATATGTGACTTTAATATTAAAAAAACTATACAAACAAAGAATGGAATCTTCAATAATCCTACACTCTTTAGAGATTGATCACTGTTATATTCTTCTCAAAAACTTATCGTACCACACAACTGTTATATTGCTTGATTTATGCCAATATAATCTGTTCATCGTAAATGATGATATTGACAAATCTGACGAAGTATTTTGGAAATTCGTCGGACATTCCGGGTTGACAAAGACTACTTCTAAATTTTATTTAATAGATTGAAGAATAGCAGATTAATGATATATATGATTGATAGCAAATTACAGCAAGTTTAGGTAGGGTACAGTAAAAAGTTGAAAGATCATAAAGCAATGATTATAATGTGAATTTTACTGTGAAAAAAAAATTTCTATGAAAAGGTCTATCACTATCAATTTTGCATTAATTCTTATATCTAGTTTGATATTTTTATGCTTTAATAGATTGCTTTTGCTAGTTAATTTGTACTTCAGAGATCTACGTGATGGTACTCATTATTATAGAATATGCCTTATTTTCTTAGTGCTATTGCTTAA
>CM063510.1:111657189-111662189 GCA_032207245.1 Pardosa pseudoannulata | reverse complement strand
AAATCGAATACGAAGGTTTGCAAAATTTTGCACACATTCATCCTACTTAAGAAACTCAGGAAAAAACTAGAATTACTTTGCAACTCTGTTTACTGTCACTACAATAAATCTACCAGCCGTCCTTCTGTTAGGCTGTAAGAAGACAGCCTTGTAAGTTGACAATTTGACCTTGAGATATTGCTCTGCTCACATATGGGAAAAGCAAATAAAACTACAAAACTATTTCCTATACTAAGAGAAGTTGAATTGCAAAATCCGTGCTTCTGATTATGATTGAATCAAAATGAACCATTCCACGGTTTTAGGTACAAGTATTGAAAAGAAAAAAGAAATAAGCATTTAACGTACCATATTTTCACAGATTGTTATTAGTATATACAATTAGGAAAAGTCAAGAATTTTTTTTTTCAATTCCCCTAGTGTCTTTTCGAAAAACTCACAAATTGATTTTGGGTAAAGATGGCCAATCCCGGGAATCTAGTGATAAAACTACATAAAATTATTTTAAATACTAACCCATATATCTATTACGACATTTTTTAATTTAAAATTTTTATTATATTTTAAATTCAATTACATAGTTTTTGAATACTGAAGTTTTTATTTAATATTTTATTTCCTTTAATGCACATATATGCTAATGTGATTTTATATGCAAATCTTTATATCATTATTTTATTGGCGACAAAAATCTTAATTCTACCTGCAAAATTAATAAAAAAATGTTTAACGAGATATTAGCATAAATTTTCTAGATCATTTTGAATAACTAATTCATCATTAGAAAAGCAAATTAGTGTTCTGACTGTATGAATTTTGTAATTGAAAAATATTAATAGGTTTGAATAATCCATAGTAACTTTAAAGAACAATTAATTTCTTTCACTACTTTCCTTTTTACTTTTCATAATAAGGACTGAAAATTGAATACAAAGGTTTGCAAAATTTTGCACACATTCATCCTACTTAAAAAACTTAGAAACTTAAAAATTTAGAATTAAAAGATAAAAAAATTAAAGAAAATCACGTGTTTCAATTAAACAAAATGCAGTTGAATTTTTAATGAATAAGAATATTTGAAAAATAAATTATATATTTCAAAAAAGTGTATTTTAAATTTAAAATTTTAATTTCACTATATTTTTTTCATAAATGCCCACGTCTTTTAAGATAAATTTATATGAATACATAAAGTACGATATGGGAGTGCAACAGAGTGAATGAAATGTGAAATTTAAACAACTTTAAATATTACATTTCATACATCTTTAAACTTATTCACTAATGATCAGCTATTAAGTTAAACCTTTGCTTGTCCGGTAAATCACATATGCTATACACATCTAATACTTTATACACTTTTTGGTATATCACTTGAAGCACAAAAACTATATTTAATGCGGAAAATATTTTGGTGTATCGTTTTAAATTTACTTATATATTTCAGTTAGATTTATGAAATATGCAAACGTATGAAAAAAGTACGTGATATAATTATTCACTTATATGATGACAGCTGAAGGTTTAACTATAATATGATTCCAGCAATATAAAAAATATTTGTGGTAAGTAATTTTTTTAGTGCCACAGGTAAACACAGTACTGAAAAGTAAATCTTTACAATAACCAAAGCTATTTCTCCCGATTTGAGTAAAAACTTGCGAAAAACTTAGTTTATGTGAAATAAATATGTGATATAATTATTCACTTATATGGTGACAGCTGAAGGTTTAACTATAATATGATTTCAGTAATATAAATAAACTTTGTGGTTAGTAATTTATTTGGTGTCACATGTAAACACAGTACTGAAAAATAAATTTTTATAATAAACAAAGGTATTTATCCCGATTTCAGTCGATACCTGGGAGTTTATAATATTAGGCTCGAAAAATCATTTATGGCTTATCGAAATGATGAAAATTTTAAGCACTATAAATTACATATAAATTTAAGAAGATTGTTTCAGAGGTATTTTCATCTACTACACTTAAAATGAAAAATTGGACATGTGAACGGCTGAAATGCATAATGACAGAAAGATTTCGTCTTTGTTCAGCACTATCAACTAAATCAACATGGGAGCCAATAAGACGAAGATCTACTACTAAAAACCAATGCAGAACGGCTACGAGCATCCATGTAGATGTATTTCATCCCACGAACACTGGTTTCGAAGAGAAGTACCCTATCCATTCGGTTATCATTCGACATTATTTACCGTACCTTGAAAAAATCTTTTATGTTAATACTAACAATACAGCTATATATTTTAAAAAGTCACTGCCTAAGTGCTTTTGAATGATAAAAAAATGACATTTGACCAGCTATGGAAAATCTTTTATATTCTTCAATCCCTGTCAAATTACATACCTTAATCCACAAATTTCCACCAGTTTTTTACGAAGCTAATTTATCAATCTGTCTAGGCTTTACGTTGGAAACCGCTTCCAATCCATCAAGCTGTTCCCTGTTTCCCACAGAAAAAAAAGGGGCAACCGAGTCTATGCCGCTTCCCGTCACAGCGCAGCAGGGAAAAAAAACACTCTCGGCCAAGAAATGTGATGGAAATTTAATAAAGGGATTCGATCAAACTGAAAGTTAATAAACCCTAACCTTTCTTTTACATTCTTATGGGATAAATCGTGTTAAGCATTGAGTTCTTTTATTTCACGTTACTGCGTTATAGGTATCGAATATTTTTGATATGGTGGTAAAAAACGTGACCTGAAATCATGATAATTGTTATTATGTTTAGAGATATATAAAATAAGATGACAAGTTTCAGATTATTGTATGAGTGAATACTTCCAGTCTTCTGATCTGTGATTAGCTTTATATCTTACTATGTTTTGTGAAGCAAAATGTTAAACGTACCCTCGTTAATGAAGCAAAACTGAGGAATAAGGTGGTTAATGTTAAATGTCCCCCATTAATTCAAAGCATTTATTTCGGAATAAAATAAATATACTTTCAGCCTTCTTCCAATCTTACACTATAAAGTTTCTGTATTTATATTCTCATCGTAATCTTTTCATTTGATGTTTTCTGCCACTAATAGCTTTTAATTAAGCTGGTGGTTATTAAAATCACACTAATTTAAGGAACCCACGTATTGTATACAATAATAAGAATACTCCATCTTTCTAAAACTGGGATTTTCTGGTTTAATTGTTGTTTTAACAAACGATAGCCCAGTGGGTAGGCTACTGCTGTTCGGTACCAAAGTTCATAGCTTGGATTCCATTGCTGGCATGCAATTTAGTAACCGTGCGTAATTAGATTTAAGCAATAGATTTTGTCCTTATTAGCTCTCATGTAGCAAAACGTTGAATGTAGCCTTCCAATCAACCATTTGGTTATAATATAATATTTCATCAGATTTGTATACGACAAGTCAGTTTATGATCTGTTTTTAATTATGTTTATCCTCAGGTTTTAGTGTTACGATTTCATAATTAAGTAGTATCATTATATAGTTTAGAGGCAATGTTTGCCTCTGAAGTTTTACAAATTTGAACTTAATTAAAGACGATCAAATTCTATTAATGCCTTAGTTTTCCTTTTTTACTTTAGACACAGATGACAGTTTACTTTAGACTTTAGATTTCCAATCAACCATTTAGTTATATTGTAATATTTCATCAGATTTTTCTATGAGAGGTGAGTTCATGATCTGTTTTGAACTACATTTATTCACATGTTTCAGTGTCACGCTTTCATCACTAAGCAGTATCATTATATAGTTTAGAGGCAATGTTTTCCTCTGAAGTCATACAAATTTGAACTTTTTTAAAGGTTATTAAGTTCTATTAATGCTTTAATTTTCCTTTTTTTTACTTTATACACAGAATTAATTTATAGACTTTTGTACTTGTTGTTAGTCAGTCCCCCGGTGTAGGAAAGCCAGCAGGTCCAATGGAACCTACCGCAATATGCGGCAGGTAGATGGCACGTATGCAGCTTCACTTTGAGCAAGGAACCACGAGGGCTGAAGACTGACTTAGCATCAAGAATGAGTCCTCGTAATTTAGAAGCAGGTACCAAGCAGAAGACCTCAGTCTTGGTCTGCCATTCCCAGAGGTATAGCTTGTACACAGGAAGGGCATTCTGACCACAAACCTTTTTTATGTAGCCCAGAATACATTAACGAATTAAAGGACACATCGGATCGTAGGTCGGTTACAGCCTCGAACCTTTCAGTTAGGAGAACGTTGACTTTGCTGACTGAGCTAACGCAACCCATAGTTGTACTTTCTAGGCCTTACAAAGTTTTTAAACTAATTAATTTTGAATAGCTGTTACAGTAAAGAAAGTCTGTTTATTGTTAGTATCTATGATCATTGGAATATTCCTCAAATATAATCATTGTATCTCAGTTCTTTAAAATAATAATCAAACCTCCCAATGGAGTCTCAAGAAAAATAAAACTTAATAAGTGGTAGCAAATTTAACACATTGTATGCTTGACAAATACAAGTACGTTTTCTGTCGATTGATACTTGAGCGCGGGTCACGTACTAGTACGGGTTAGTGTAACAACATGGTTTGTTTGTGGGTACAAAAATAACGGTATATACAGGAAAACGAAGCTGAATGTTCTTATCTACTACATAGATTCTTAAAAAATTGAGACGTCGTATACAATTTCATAAACACAAAAAAATTAAATATAAAAAATTCTTATATGATGTCGCATTGGAAAGGGTAACTCATCAATTACTTGAAACTAACATTCAAAATCCAGGGCCGTCCACATCTAGTATACAAAGGGGATCTAAATATGACTCTCATGGATGATTATCATTTATAGTGCGGAAACATATTTTAGTGAAAATTATTACTACTGGGAAAAAGAAAAAGCCGCAAAGAAAATGTCGTTTTGTGCTGTAAGAAAGTGTGGTGTGAAACATCTTACATATGCAAGTTTTGCCACGTACGTCTTCATAGAGGAAAATGCTTTGGCGTTACCACACTGTAAAACATCATTAGTTTAATGA
>CM063510.1:111642189-111652189 GCA_032207245.1 Pardosa pseudoannulata | reverse complement strand
TATATATATATATACATACACATACATATATATATATATATATACATATATATATATATATATATATATATATACATACATACATATATATATATACATACATACACATACATATATATATATATATATATATATATATATATATATATATATATATATATATATATATATATACAGAGAGAGAGAGAGAGAGAGAGAGATAGATAGATATAAATGCATGCATATATATACACATAAACGTATGTATATATACATATATAGATACAATCATATACACAAACACATACACACGTAAGCATACAAATAATTGTGATCATTTTCTATAATATCTGAAACGATTAACAACGAGGAAGAGGATATACAGGTACAAGTAAAGCCTTTTTAATCTGTCTTGCATACAAGCTTTGTAACTGGGGTTTAGGATAATGAAAAGAGCTTCCGAAATTTCAGTCAAACTCTCCCTCATTCATATTAGTTACCCTCTCTATTGCTGAAACACAGCGTTGTCCTACCATATAACTTGTAAATATGGGCATTATCTCAAAATGCAGCTTTAGAAAATATTTTTCATTTCTTGTCTTTGACTTACCTTGTTTAACAATAATAATGGGTATGAAGTTTAAAGTTATAATTATTAATAGTGACTCAAAATTAGACGCTCAAAAATGTTTCTCTTATATTTTCCTGATTACTTATACTTTTGAAGTAATTTCAATAAAACTATTCCGTTATATTTCATAATATCAAATTATCCATGAGTCGGAGAATTTTGGTTTTTTTTTTATAAGCAACAAAGAGATGCACATGTTAGAGATTAAAGCTTAGAATCAAAGCTATTTTTACATATTTTTGTCTAGCTAACTTGCCAGCTTTCTTTCCTCTATTTCTGTTATTAACTTTTACTTAAATTTCTATAAATAACTTTCGATTGCATATTAGAATGTTGTTACTCTTATAAGTATTTACATATTGCTTATTTTACCATTGGCTTTCCATTTTTATGTAATAACTTAATTCTGCTTTCCTTTTTGACAAAACTACTTATTAATATGCAATACATATAACTGTTTTTTGCTATTAATTTAATTGATTAGAGATAATAAAAATTAATCTGTACAAAAATCTAAAAATAGTTACTAAGAATACGGAGTTCTAATTATCTATAAAACATCAAAACTATGTATGTATATACATACCTGTTTATTTTATAAATTTGTGAAAGTTTCAAACAGAAAAAAAGACTAACACAATTCAACAAAAACTTTAAAAAATTGAAAGCTTAATGTAAACTTATAAGAGGTTTATAAATAATAGCACATAATAACATTGTTAGAATAAAATATTATCAGAAAGTGTATAACTTTCAGTTACAGATTCAACTAAAAGAAAAAAAAAATCAAAGCAAAAAGAAATCCGACACATTTCTTGGCGTCATACATACATACATTTTTATTTTCGTCTCTCGGTGCAAGAAGGAGTCACAATCAAATTCCGACGATTCTTCCGCCTGGAGTAACGTAAGAAATATTATTTTGTGCGACAACAACGAAACCCATCCATCCAGTCATCGACAGTTGCCATTCTGCTGGCCAGAAATCATTTATTTGTAAGACGTACAGAGAAGAACACACACTTTTTATCTCTTCGCTTCTCTGAGTGTGAAACATGACAATAACGATTGGAAGGCGTCGCAGCACAGTGAAACAAATTTCGAACTAGAAAAAAAAAAAAGGAACGAAAAGAATTGTGCTTGGAAATACGGACATCTTTCGAATAGAGTGAAATCCTTGGTTTTCATTTTTATTTTTGTATCATTAATAATACGAAACGTGTCTCGAGCTTTTATTTTGTGCTTTCTTGAACTTTTTTTTCCGATACGGTACAATTATTCCACGTAGCTTACTTTTAAAAGTTCAGTATTTGACATTATAGAGAATCTGTCGAGAATCGAAAAGGGGTTCCATTAGATATATTTTCGTCTTTTGATTATGTATTAGCTTAAAATTTTAGTAGTTTTTGGGCAATACATAAGATTTTCTAAAATAGCATACTACGTCTAATTGATGATTACAGATAAATTTAACTAAATGGACATTATAATGTCTAGTAAAACTTATCACTCAAATAAAATTCATTCCGTGAATAAATTCTTATATATTGGGAGAATATTTCAGTATTGTATTGATACTCAGCGTTACAGAAATTGAAGAATATTGCAAAACAAAATCGCATAAATTCTCATATATTTTGAAATTTTTTCAGTACTGTATTTATACGAGGCGCATCTAGAAAGTAAGTTTCCCTACTTAAAAGAAAATAAGAATTCACAATTTCAGGGACATATTTATTGGCAACATGTACAGGAATATTTCTGCTATTTTTTAACATAGCCACCACCAGAATTGAGACACTTGTCGTATTGTGGGATCAACTTTCGTATTCCTCTGCCGTAGAACTGTACCATTTGTGAATAGAACTAGCCTTCTTGTTCCAGAACACCGTGCATATCTCTTTCCGTACCGACAGCGTCTTTTTGAATTTTGTCTTGACATAAGATATCCACTATGACGCCAATGGAGTGACAGTTGCTTGGTTTCCGTGGTAAAGTGTGATATCTAAGTCTCATTGTCAGTGACGATCCTGTCGAGGAACTCGTCTCCGTCATTGTGATACCGTAGCAGAAATGACTGTGCTGCTCCTAAGCGTGGAATTTTAAGTTTAGGTGTCAGTTTCGGCTCATGGATCTGGCAGAGCTGACGATGAATTTCAATTGGCGCAATGCTTTGTGCATTCAAGATCACCGACCGAACCTTGCAGGCGGCTTGAGAAGGAATTAAGAGTTTTCATTTCGGACCACTGTTACCACGCTACTGGCAGGAGTCGGGACCTGTCCAGCTGGCATATGATTGATACGTCATAGATCTGTTACGCATGCGCAATTGACACGGGTAATTACGTTTACTTTAAAGTGGAAAACATCGAGAAACTTACTTTCTGGATGTACCTCGTACTTAGCATTACATAAATTAAAGATTATTGCAAAACAAATATATTTAATAGTCATCAATATGGATATCATTATTATTTATTATATAATATTTTAATGCTTTAAAATTGCAAGGAGTAACAAATAACTTATGTAAAAGATTGATCTTGCCAATGGCCACTGTATATCCGAACACTTTTGACAAGAATAGAACATGTATTTATGAATTCAGATGGTAGTAGGATGAATATTTAACTACCAGAAAGCTTTGGCACTAAATTAAGCTCCCATCTTCTATGTATATATGTATAACTTTCCAATCTCCAGTACATACACTTCATCAAACTCTATAATCATCATTTCATTACGTATTAAAACATATAAATTATACAAATTGCTGTTCTCTCTTTCATCAAACATACATTCTTACCTTATCTCTGATCTCCGTCCATTAATCAGACAGCGGAAAATAATTAATTTCACGCGGTGTATCAATTATGAAAATCCTTTCGGCTAATTACCCACAGTTTGTGCATTAAGGAACAAATTACTGAATGCGGTGCTAAGTCCTATACGTTGATATATGACCAGAATGACCGGAAAAAAATTGAGACCGGTATTTATGCCTGAAACCACAGGCATGAAGGGTAATAGAGAGCTAGAGATAACGAAGTTTGAATCTTAATTGGGACTAAAAACAGACAATTCCATAATGTAATAGGTAAAGTGAATATAGACTCTATTTTAAGGGGGGTAAATTATTAATGAGTGCTAAGTAGATAGTCACATATGTATTTAACAATGTAAAACAAGAAATCATTTTTTTCCAAGAATTTTAAGAAAAAAGGATCAAAGGTGCTTGTTACACATGGAATAATGTATACTACTGATATACAACAAAACATGTTGGAAATAAGGAAGAAAATATAGATTTAAATAACTTACACAATAGAAATATTCCTACCTCTATATTTCAACCCAATTACAGTTCTTCCATATAACAGTAGTAGCAATACTAACTATTAACTCTAAGTACCCAATTCTTTACTTTAAGTACGGTGATTTTATGTTGCGTATTGCGTCACTTGAAAGTAAATTATATTTACATATGCTATAACCATTCTGTAAAAGTTATGAAACTCTGAAAATACAATTGTACACTCGAGAAAGAAAATTTATAGTTTATTTATTTCGAATTCATTTGAAAGGACAGAGAAAGTTGCTCAGGTCATATCTCTTTCTAAATTGTACCACTAATATTTTAAATAAAACACCAAAACAGAGTTCTTGCCAATGGTGGGATGTGCTTTCAAGTCAGTTAAATTGTTTTAAATTAGTCATTAACAGAACGCCCCCACAGGGTTCAACACGAGATACTGAAAAATAAGTTTTGACTGTTTATTTTATTTTTTTTTACTTTTATGAATATATTTTATAATATGAAGATGATTTGTTTGCTTATATTTCATTTTTATTCTGGAAAAATTTTAAAAACTATCTAGTTAAAGCAGTACGCTATGAAATATTCTAATATAACAAAATTACTATTACAAATTAAATTGCGTTTCCAAAATCTAATACACAATTCGTGATATACATTTAATGAACTATGTTAACATAGTTGCACATTTAATTAATATTTCAACAAAAAATATATAAATTTTTGGATTTATTTTCCTATAAAGAAAAACATTTTAAGGATAAAAACTTGTTTTTTTTTCTATGGGATTTCTTATTAATTTATGTTTTCTGACTTTAGCAACCTCCTTTTATCTAATGTTTCTATCCTCCTTCTATCTAATAGTGAATAATAAGCTGCATAGTTAAATTAAATCAGCAGAAATCTGACAGATTTTATGTTACTCACTGGAACAAATGTATGACGTCAATGATAACATACGAATAAATTAATGATTAGAGAATATATCTCATAACCAGTTTGATTACTACATTGTTAAAAAAATTTACCCGTTCCTTTAAAACATGTTTTTCTTATTTTTAAAAACTACTTATCGGCTATCTAATCACATACGGCAAAGTAACCATAGTATTTCACCACAAAACCAATTTATTTTCGTAATTTATTCTGTTAAAAGTGAACTCAATAAAGTAATTGTACTTTTCAGCAAAATTAAAGTTAAATATTCAAGAATTAACATTAAATAATAAATTAATTAAATCTCCACTTTTTTCCTTACCCTTCACGTATTAATATCCTTCACTGAGTTCAAAAATTACAATCGTTTTTTAGTATCTAGTTCCGTAATCCTTTACTTGTGTTCATTTAATTGTCTCTTATATATTTAATTGTCCCATGTCTTTAGTCACTTTGAAATATTTTCTGTATTCAATTCACAATCCATAATATATTTATAAATTGTATTCGTTTCTTTTATTTCTGGTATCGTTTATTTTCAACCATTTTTAAAACTATATCTTCACAATTGAATTACATACATTAAGTTAAGTACAGTACTTAGCTAAAACATATGATTTTTACTCTTTTGATCGATTAAAGCTATCTAAAAATTACCTTCCTGGAATGAAATATATTAGAGTAAAGTGAAGAACTGACAGTAAATAATAAATGAATTCTCCAACCGACGAATCACATTTCAATTTCCCCAACTGAGTTTCTAAAACAAACTACGATTTCTTTCCCCTAACTACTTTAGAAAACCTTTACACTTTTCCAAGCACATGTTCCTTTCAAAGATCCCTGAAAAATGAACAAATGGTTAGGGAACTGCTCTTTAGTACCATAGTTCATGGATTTAAATTCCATGTCTGGCTTGAATGTCAGTTCCCATTCGGAATTGGTTTTAAGCAGTAAATTCTAGTCTCATTAACCCTCGTATAGCTAAAAGTAGACCGTAGCACCCCAAACCAAATTTCCTAAGTATCATTTATTTTCACTGACATTTAAAAATGCATATCTTCTATTAAATTTCATATAACAAAGTAAATACAGTACTGAACAACAAGAATCAATTTATTAGTTATTACGAATCATATATACATACGTTCTATAAAAATTAGAGGTAAAAGATCAGTATTTAACGACAAATAGTAAAATGTTTCTTCACTTATCTATATCTCAAAATTCACCAGCCACATATTAATCTTCCCTAACTGAAAACAAACTAAGATCGGTTTCCAGTAACGAGTTCTGAAAATTTCTTGTAACAAATTAACCTCTTACCTTATGAATCGAGAGACGATTGTGTGTGCCACTTTCGATGAAAGCTTTTCTCATGAGTCGTGACCAGAAGCAGTTTCACCAGAGCTAAATTGTGGTGAAACCAGTGGACATTAATAGTACTCCATTTCATCGCTTATACATTGCTTTACATAGCAATTTGTTTCAGTTACAACAATTTCCCAAAACATTTTGTCAAATATTGCATAAAAAAGTCTAACTTTCTACTGTTTTTATTTAATTCACCTGTAGACTTTCTTTCATAACTTGAGTTTCTGTATACTTCTTTATTTTCGGTTGATTATTTTTTGATTGCCAAATCCATTGTCCTGATAACTCATTCCTGATATTTTCTTCTTCATTAGCACCGCTTTCATCAATAACTAAATTTTGCACACATTTGTTTTACAGTACAAACTACAATGCTATCTTCAGATGTATTCAAATCGGTATCTGTATCAGTTTCTAAGGTGTAATCAGGACACTTTCCTGCACCGATATTAGTATCAATTTTCCCTTTTGTCAGATTAAATTTTTAGATTTTTTTAAGAATTTTTTAAACACCAACAGTTAATTATTTATTGCATATAATATAATACTTTATTGCAATTACGCCTAAGATTAAAAATCAATTGTAACAAACAATAACGCAAACACAAAAACTTTATCGCCTAAGAACAATAACATGTCTGATACTAGCTTTTCACTTTTGGCCAGACAGATTTGATACGAGTCTCATTTTAGAACAGTATACGTCTCCATATTATTTAAGGCATTGTTATACAGTATCTGCTTTATATTATTAATATATATATATTATATATATATATATTATATATATATATATATATATATATATATATATATATATATATATATATATATATATATATATATATATATATATATATATATATATACTATATATATATATATATATATATATATATATACATATATATATATATATATATATATATATATATATATATATATATATAATATATATATATATATACATATATATATATATATATATATATATATATATATATATAATATATATATATATATATATATATATATATATATATATATACATATATATATATATACATATAAATATATATATATATATTCATATATATATATATATATATATATATATATTTACATATGTGCATATATATATACATGTATATACATAGACATATATATACATATACATATATATACATATAGGTATATACATATACATGTATGTATATATATATATATATATATATATATATATATATATATATATATATATATATACATATATATGTATATATACATATACATGTATATATATATATTTATATATATATATTATATATATATATATATATATATATATATATTATATATTATATATATATATATATATACGTTCTATAAAAATTAGAGATAAAAGATCAGTAGTTAATAACAAATAGTAAAATGTTTCTTCACTTATCTATATCTCAAAATTCACCAGTCACATATAAATCTCCCCCAACTGAAAACAAACTAAGATCGGTTTCCTGTAGCAAGTTTTGAAATCCTTTACTTGTTTCTACCTCAGACTCCTCTTCAAAGAATCATTTATTTCCTCTTATTTTAAAAAATGTGCCTGTCCTATTGAAATGTGTACAACAGAATAAGTAGCAGTTAGCAAAAAAAATTACTACTAAATAAAGAACTTTCAAGAAAAATTAGAGACGAACGATCAGGAATTAATTGCAGATAGTAAAAGAATTCCCCCACTTAACCGTCGCATATTAACTTCCCCAACTGTATTCAGAAATAAACTACCATCGTTTTCCAGTAGCCAATCCCAAAATCCTTTACCCGTTTTCATTTCACACGTCTCTTCAAAAGGATAATTCATTTTCACTTTTTTTTTCAAACCTTTTTAAAAATTTCCTCTCCTACCGGAACAAGGCCGCATTTTTCTCTCTTACATGTGCATTTTATGGATTACTTCACGCCATATGCTATCAGAAATTTCGAACATGTTCGCATAATGAGCACGGAAAATACTATTCCACCTCTGCCCGTGTTCCGCTGCAATAAACCTCGCGTGTCCATTTCTCTCTGTTTTTTTTAATTTTTCTCTCCCTCGATACTTGTTTTGTTTCATTCATTTGTCTTCGTTGTTGCATAAAATTCGTGCCTTCGGAAGGAGCACAGATGGATGAAAATTCATTTTCAAATACGTACCTTTAAATTGCAGCTGATGATATCTCCCCCCACACATGCCCTCCTTTTTGAAAGGTCAATTTATTTTATCTACTTGCTGCCGCTGGAATAGGCTGCGGGTGGGAAAGGGTTATTTATCGCTTTCGATATCACTGGCATGAAGTTCTTGAGTAGTATATGGTGAGTCCTGTTTGGGGAAGAAAAATTTATGGCAGGGTTTTCAAGCGTTTCTGTTGCCAGTTTTGGAAGAGATGTGGAAATATCTGGTAATTAATTGTACAAGTGGAGGTAATTTAGAAGAATAATATTCCGAACTGTTGGATTCGTAACAAAAGCGTTGATGCATACTTTGCCAATGAAATATTAAAAATCTGTATAAAATTTCTATTAACAGTGAGATTACGAATTCAATTACATATATTAATAAGTATATATGTATGCAATAAGTATATTCATAAGTATAATATAGTACATATAAGTATCTCTCCTTCTACACTTACTCACTCACTCACTCACTCTCTCTCTCCCTCTCTCTGTCTGTCTGTCTGACTGTTAGTCTTACTCTCTCTGTCTATCTCACTCTCTCCAACTCACTTATTCTCTCTGACTCACTCACTCTATCTCTCTCTGTCTCACTCACTCACTCACTCATCCATTCACACATTCTCTCACACACACATACACAAAATACATACTCTCTGTCTGTCTCACTCACACTCTCTCTCTCTGTCTCATTCACTCACTCTTCCATTCACACATTCTCTCCCACATATACACACAATACAGTATAAATTGGTTTATAAGAAATTCAGTTACACAATATATTCAGTTACATGAAGTACTTTTCGTTTCCCAGCAAAAATTCCATATGACCAATAATAAGTTATTCACTTATAAAAGTATTCAGTTACATGAAACATGCACTAATAGGAAAGATTATTTGATCCCCTACATAAAATTTCGACAGTAAAATTTATTCAGTTATACGAAGGGAGCAGATTATTTTCGCACCTAATTTCTCAACATGATTGGGTGATTATGGATTCAGAACAGTCATGAAAATTGTGTACACAAAAAAGAATATTCTCTCTGTTATAGTTGTTTCCTATTAATATTCTTTTTAAACTAGCATATAGCCCGTCATATGAAGGGATCAATAAAATTTATATTTTTCAGAATTGTAAAATACCCTATGAGGCAGGCAAGAAAATAGTTTTTTTTTTTTTTTTTTTTTTTTTTTTTTTTTTTTTGAGAATTATTTGATACATGCTCAATAATTTGTTTATAGTTAATGACCTCATGTTAGTTGCCAATTTTAATTTATCTTGTCATATTACGTGATATGATGAACAGCAGAGGTTTTAATATTGACAGTGATTATTTAGCTATATATGTGAATGATGCCCACATTTTAGCGAATCGATTGCAAACCGAGTTGTTATGCATAAAAAAAACAGACGAAATTCTTAATTTTCAAAGATATATAACTTAAGCCATAGATACTTTTTAGTCCGTAAAATAGACTCCTAGACTTTTATGAAGATAATTTGCTGTTAATACTGGTGATTAAATTTTCATTGCAACAAAATATA
>CM063510.1:111597189-111634689 GCA_032207245.1 Pardosa pseudoannulata | reverse complement strand
TTTACTTGTTTCTGTTATGGATTGCTTCACGCCATATGTTGTCAGAAATTTCATACATTTTTCGAATAACAAGCTCAAAAAAGTTTTTTAATTTTTTCCCCCGTGTTACCGCCCATTATGAACTAAGCATGTTTAGATTTTTCATTTACCCTTCATACTTTTTTCTTCTCTCCCAAATTTTATGTTTTTTATAAAATAATTTAAGCTTCATCTAACATCGATTAAATATATATTTTTAATAAAATTCTATGTAGAGGATTTTGGGCCTGGCATGAGTCTTCCCAGATATTAAAGAGGATATTTTATTAATTATTAAGTACTAATACGGGATATATGGAAGGAAATATATGGAATTTAATGATTTCCTGCTACTCAGTTATATAAATGATGCTTTAGGTACATTTTGCATATTACTACATATATACATATATAAATATGTTTATGAGTGTGTGAGATATATAGAGCAATGGTGTAATATTCGTATATAGAATGATGCAGAAATAAGAATACATTAAAGAAGATAGTTTAATAAGTCATTTTAAAAGCTGGTGCAATATTATTGGATGATTTTTTCCAGTTACTAACTAATATAAAGATGGTTCAGTCATATTATTTTACTTACAGACACATACACACACGGGTTTGTGTGCTTGTGTGTGTGTATGGGAATATATATATGTAATGAGACGGAGTTCTCGATAGTTGGTTACAGTCATGGCCCGTAAAAATAACACTGTTTTAGCTACAGACATTTATTAAGATAACGCTGGAGGACGGGTTTCCACATCATCATAGAGACAGGACAAACTGAAGGGTCAGCTAGCATGAAGTTATAAGTACAAGACCCTTAACACTTGGGTCAACAACTGTGGGAATATATCTGCCCAACGACATCTTAAGTGACCTTATTGTTTGAAAATTTTCTAAATTGTCCGCTAGGGAAATCTAGCATTATAATTGGTCAGACCCCTTCTGTGAGGACGTAAACTGTAGCCTTAGTGGTCAATTTAGGTTACGAGTTATAAAGGGGATTGCAAAATGACGCGAAACTTTTTAGCTCTTCATTTTAATTTTGAAAACCCCTGAGAATTGTCTATATATATATATATATATATATATATATATATATATATATATATATATATATACACATATATATATATATATATATAAGTATACACATATGTATATATACACACACATATATACACACATAAATATATACACACATATAAATTCAAAGACACGCACATACCTATATAAATATATATAAACAGAAAGGTGTAATATTTGGGTATGTAAGGATAACAATAATCGTAGTAATAAAGGTGATTTTATTAAATACTGCTCTAATATATCGAATTTGATGATTTCTCGTTACTGACAGCATTGAGATATTTTAGTTATAGTACATGCGCATGCATATATGTATACAATAACACAAACATATATATTTATACATAATATACATATTTTTAACATATATATTTATCCGAGATTATTTGAAAAGGATTTAATATTGCATTATTACAAATTATACTATAGGTATAATAGGCTTAAATATACAACACATAATTTTCACTTATTTTGTAGTCAACAGATTAAAAAAAACTTATAAAGAACGAACTATTAAAGAGGATAGCATTGAAATTACTCCTGTTAAAATATGTTGAATTTTTAAGTACTAAATTTGGGAAAACCGAACTATTTTATTTTACGGTGCCGAATATACATTTATTGTAAGTAGTAGCAATTAAGTAATTATCTTACCTGGCTTTTAGGACTATTAAGTACAGTCGAGTTCTGAAAAGAGAATAAAGCAGAATAAATAATGTGTATAATCAAAAAAGTGTTTAACAGTTACACACAGAAATGGAATGCGACAGAAGACAAAACAGGACAAAAATCCGAAATCTCCTGAGTATAAGTTTATTTGAAATCAGTTAAATATATACAGGACAATATAAAATTCCTTTCTTGAGCTAAATTCGAATTAAAATTTAAAAAATACACTATGTACATTACACACAGAAATAATATAAAAAAAATAATATATTTGGACCAGAGGCAAAAGATGAATATCAATCAAAATCACAATGTGAAACATTTGGATGACCAAAAAACATATTTCTTTACTACATATCGCTCACTAAGGTATCTCATCTAGCATGTAAACAGACTTGGCCAATCAGAAAAGATAAAGATGAGCTAGAATTAATTGCAGACTAGAAAATCTTCAGAGCCGTTATATGATATTAGGATTCTAAATCCCATAGTAAAGAAAGAAAGAGTTCAATATATATGGATATTAATCTAGTAATGAATTTATATATGAAATAATACTTGATATAAAATGTTTTACTTTTAAGTTTATATGGATTTCAAGACCATAATATAATATAGTTCAAAATTACTCACCACACCTAAATTTAATGACAAAACCATATTGAAGTTTTCGACAACGCAAAGAAAATAACGAGAAAAAAATCCGAAGAATAATATAATTAAAATGCAAATAAATCGTAATGTTTTTACTCACTCTCTCTCTCTCTCCACACACACAGTAGACATTATACACACTATACTATGTGTACATAATATATATATACATAATATATGTGTGTGTACACACATATATATAGAGAGTAGACATTCTTGATAACAATAAGTTTATTAAATCATCGTTAAAGTAAAACTTGCGGAATTTTCACTTTTTCGTCGAAGTCACGAGTAAAGTGTTGTTGACAGTTCCATGTCCACGTGCTCACTGAAAACTTTTTGCTTGCAAGCTCATCAAATTGTTTCAAAATGCTTTCGCCTGACCGGATTATCCTAAAAGCTTACGCGAGCGTGGGTCTTTTTCATTTATTTTATTATTATAAAAGAGTTCCCTTATTAAAATCGTTTTTAACTAACGTAATTTCAGACTACCCCTTTTGTAGACCTGACGTGTATATATATATATATATATATATATATATATATATATATATATATATATATATATATATATATATATATATATATATATATATATATATATATATATATATATATATATATATATATATATATATATATATATATATATATATATATATATATATATATATATACATATATATATATATATAAATTACAACTAGAGAACGTTTAGGTATGCATTAATATACCAGAGAACTTGCTTATAATTTTAAAAGCAAAATTACTAGATCAATTTAAAAGTTTCTCATCATTTTTATATACTATAATCATTTTAATTAGCAAATATAAAATTCCATTCTTATGCAAAATATATGAGAAATTTCTGTTGTAATTTAGCTACCTAAATTTTTATTGATCTTGAAAAGTTATGCAATTTTTGAAAAATTCTTTTATATTTTACATTTATAGCTAATTTGCTTGAATTAGTAGGCCAGTGAGAAGTCCAAAGGGTTAAAATGAACATTCAAAATTCAGCTTTCATTCATGCCAGAAACATTTTTAAAAAGGCAGAAATATCTTGACAGCATTTGAGCATAACATGATAATACATTAAAACATAAAACTTCTAAAAATACAGTCATTGCATGTTAATGTTTGAAGCAGGAGAAGGGAACAAAAAATGTCTAAATAAACATACTACCAAAGTAAAACCTAATCACCACTAGAGAGACTAAACTGAATATTATAAACAAGTATAATGAAGTATAAATTCTTTTAGTTTGCTTTAAGCAAACACGTTTTTTAAACGGTAATCATCCATTACTTAATTACCTGAGAACAATGATAAAAAAAAGTTTAGAAAGTGTTAACACGTTAATGACTATCTATTACCAAGGAAGGTTATTAACTTCCGGGAAAAATGAGCGGCATAAAGTCATTTAAAATTTGATAACTAATTAGTTATAGCTCCATTCAGACATATTCTGTTGTGTAATGAGGATCAGGTGTAATTAACAAGTAAATAGGTTGTATCAGATTCTGTGCTTCTGTTTTAATGCCATCAAACTCTTAGGCGCAGTTACCGATATGCATGCGTCAGCTAAATTTATGTTCAATTAAGTTATTTTATACAAGAAAGTAAAAGAAGCAAGGGATTTGTACGATATAAAACATTCGGGATTTGAATATCGGGTTTAAAATATTAAAGACATTTAACTAATTCTAAAAACATGTATTTTATATAGTTTCCATGTCTGGAGGTTAAAAAAATTAAAATTAATCTACGATAAGCAAATGAAACTAAGGTAACTAACCACTGTTTGTAGGTATTGCCCTGCTCATTTAAAAGTGTAATCTAAATGTCAAAATGTCCAAATGATCCAAATGTCAGGTTAAATTAAAATAACTTATAAAGACAGAAGTTACAAAAAGTATAAAATAAATATTGTTTGCACGAGTTGTACAGAAATGAAACCTCTGATTTTATGAAGAAGCCAAAAGAATGCTAGAAAATGTGACGTCGGTAAACCCCATTGGCGTCACAAAGGGGTTTTGTTAATGCTCAGGGCATTGCGACACTCTGTCTTGGTTTTTGAGACTACATCATGAAGGGCTGTCGCTTCGACCACGCCTTGAGATGTCCGAGGCGAATTGGAGGCACAAGCGGGACAATGAAATGTCAGACAATGAGGCACCAATCAGAGGCTACCAGAACAGCGATGCGGAAAGAAAAAGCCGATGGGAAGAGGCGAAAGTTGACGTCAGGCGGCGAGAGTCCCCAGGAAGAGGAGAGAGCGGATAGGGGTTCGATTTGCGGCGGTTGGTTTATTTTGGAGAGCTTTTCTCTAGCCTTTTTGTGGGACTCAAGAAGGCCCAGTTGTAGCCTTATACAACGGTATCTGTCCGCACCTGTCCACAGATTGTTTTTTTAGGTTTGCCTTGTACCTGGGACTTTTAGGTCCAGACCAGCCCGCCTGAGCTCTGTGATTTCCATTTGGAAAATTTGTACATATTCCATTCTAATCAAGAATAAACGTTGTTATTGTTTCTAAGCTGAACGTCGTGACATAACCACTTCGACAGCTACAAGCTACCCGAGGATCCCGTGGCGTTACAAGAAGTTCTGTTATCGACCAAACGTTAATACTGACTTAGAAGCTTAATATTGCTTACATGTGCTTTACAACACATAGCTGTTGGATGAGCAACTGCACCGTTTATAGCAGTAATGAACTTTTTTTCTGTGTAGTTGATGAATGTTTCGAGTGTAATCTACTTTTTGCATATGGTACTAAATGTTTGACTTAAAATTATTTGATATGTACTAATGAATCTGCAATTTCAAATTTTTCAGCCTATTTTGTAAATTCAGAACAAGTTAATGGTCTTTGCATTCGTAGGGATTTGCTAACAATACAACAATGGTAATTTTTGCATTCTTTATGTACAGTTCAACAAAGATAGTGTTTGTCTTTAAGAACACAATTTTTAGGTAGAGATACAACCACCAATATTTCATGCAGATGATCTTTCAAACTATCTACCGCTTTCCATAATCCCACAGAAAAAGATGTAAAAAGAACTAATTCACAAAAACTACGGCACCATTATCGTGAAGTTGGTGCAAACGTCATTTTTAACTTTATTCACTGTGCGGTTTTTCAGTTTTAACTTTTTTATCAGATAGTATTTATTTTTTTTGTTCAAATTGTAATAACTTTCAGTTTTTAAATAGAAATTCAATACTTATTAAATGCTTATTTTATGAGTGACTACAGATTTTAAACAAGAGGTTTCACACCTTGAGGAATTATCTGAACTGGGAGTTTACCGAATACGTTTTGGATTCTGTTATCCGGTTCGTTGATGGCTTGTGCAGTAAACAATAATTTAGAAGTTTGAATACCAACCTTTCTTAAAATATACATGCTTAGGTTTTAAAAATTTCCCTAAACCAGAATTTAGGAGAAGCAGTATCTAAGTCGGAAAAGACAACGATCTGGTAATCGAAGTAATGCGGGTTTGTAGTTAAAGCTGGCCTAAGATCCACCGTGTTCCTGACTGAAGCATGTAAAATAAGATCATGGTCACAGTGTCCTCCATGTTCTCAAACGATACCTCTGGAGGTGTTCTGATTGTTCCTCCTTCTAAATTAGGAGGACATTCTTTTACCATATAAGTGTTCGTCAAAACATAGGCGCACCTCTTCACTTTAATTCATATGGTCTCTGGTACAAGTTCTTCGCTTGTCCAAGTGACATTGGTTTAGTTTGGTACGATATAATTTGTTTTTTTGCAACACAAAGGCTAAACCAAATGTCATAGGCAACAACAGAATTTGAAAAACTAAAGTCAAAATAACAAAATCGATGTATGACACCAGAATTTTCAGGGTGCTGCCTTCTGGTTCTAGTGTCTATAGATCTAAATCTCTCTCTTTACATAAAAGTTCATTAATAATTACAGAAAGAAGTAATTTTTTCATGAGAGCAATTATCTACCTATAGGTACTGCCATGGAAGGAATTCAATTTGTAAATAGAAACACTATTTTATGTTCATTATGATATTATCCACTGCGATCCTTAACAGTCCAGTGAGTCCTGTTATTTCTACAGTAAACTAATCCTTTTATAAAGTCATTAATTTGAAATTATAGTTAAAATATATTTTCTTCATCAAAAATTACATTTTATTGCACCACAACCGGTTGTTAACAGGAGATTATAAATTATCGTTTGTTTGTGAAACATTTAAGAGCCGATTATGTCTCACGAATTTTAGGGTCAAATGAGACCTTAGAGACAAACAAAACAACCTAATTATTAGTATTTTATGATAATTATATTTAAAAATAGAAAAAGCCTGCGAATAATCATTTAAATAAAAATATTCAAATTATAATAGACGAGAATAAAATATGAGGAACTAAATCCCCTCTGCACATCAAAGCATGTGGGGCTTTGAGCAAACACTATTAATTTCGCCGCCAAAATTGTTTTCCGTGTAATTATCGGAAAAATAAATTGATGTGTTCATAATATCTCTCCCCTCCTTTACCCTGTACCCCGTCCACATGCCTTGATGCTCTCTTAGGTGTGGTTCTGCATTATCGGGGCGAAAGATTGGACTAACGATGAAAGGTATGATTTACTACTCGGGCTTTCAATATTTGCCCCAGAATTACTGGCGAAAATAAATGTCATAGGTACACATCGGAAGCATTGTGCTGCCTTGGCAAAAGAAATGATAAAGAGATTTTCTAGATAATTAAATGAAGCCTATTTGGAGTAACATAAACCCTGCCGTATTGTTTTTGAAATCTCTTTTGTTGATTTTACCAAAATTAATGTTTATAAAATTGTGCCCACATGCAATTAGTCTTTGTGTATAAAGCTTAGATGTGCGCAAGGTAAACAACTCAAAAATTGTAGATCTCGAAATACAAACGTCAGCAATTTTTAATAAAAGTATAAATGGAACTTTAATTAATGGTATAACAAGAATGAACTTTGAGAGATAAATTATGAATATCTCTATATTATTTTGTTAGATATATTTTCCTTCTATTTCAATAACCAAAGTTATTTATTTTGATTTATTTCTTACAACAGCAGTTTTGATATATTTTTACTTGTTTCAGCAATATGGACAAAAGAATTTACTAAAATTTTAATATAATACAGAATTGAATAATATATTATTATTATTATTCTTTCTCAGCACTACAGCCTGTTACAGGCCAAGGCAGTCTCTGCGAGCTTCCTCTACCTGACGCTATCAAAGATAATGGATCGCCAATGATGGATTCCCAGTTCTTTTAAATCCATCTCTACAGAATATACCAACCTGGTGGGGGGAATAATATATTAAGTACATAAATTATCAACGTATACTTTGTAGAAAATTTTCAGACACAAAACAATGAATTAATTTAGATTTGAGTGATATTTAAATTATATATAAGCATTTCATTCTCTGAAAGAATTACCTCACCTTCAGTCTTTACATCTTCACTATTTTAGGATTGCAAATTAAGCGACCTAAGCGATACGGTCAATGAGGAATATGCTGTGAAGTATAAGCCTGATAGTTCAATTTTCGTTAATACAGTGCAGCAAGTCACATGAAATGAGAAGATTAGAATAGGGGGACCATAGTATAAACACCATACTGTATAATTATTTTCCTGAATTCTATACTTTGCGTTTTACTTTTGCGTTTTCCGATTATCACTATGAAGTAGAAAATGAGACGAACTAGCGATGCACCTTCAGAAGATTTTGGATTTCAATGTCACCTTACGCTAAATATGTATATTATTACAGTCTTATATTAACATCTACCATTTGGAACTGTTTTAACCATATAAGATAAACTCTACTTTCACAGACACGAACAAAGTCGGAGCAAATTACATGTCGTAAATGCTATAAAATGCTTTTGAAGGAGATAGGAATTACTAAGCATATGAATAAAATGTACTATCTTTCAGCTAATCTGATTACATTCCTTTTTTACAGTTATCATGTGTATGGATTATACGCCACTGAGGCTTTTATACGAAAATTACTGTACATATTTTAAATCATACTAATTAGTAATATTAAATCAATAGCATTCAACACTAGAAACGTGGCAATTTTTGTATACCTAAAAACGCGGGCTGGGTCAAATTGACCCCGATTAATATAAACATGTGTTGTTATAAAAGTTACCTGCATTTATACGGTAATGATATTTACTTATTTTTTGACATGAAATTGCTATAATATACGAAAAAATAATTATACATTAAAATAAAACTCTTTATGCTTATACATACATTAGGTTAAATGAATGCTCATGAAACAAGATTTTCTAACATTCGGTGTTGTATCCTACTTTCTGGATTGTATTAACTGATTTTTCTTTCTTTAGATGTCTAACCATTACATTAGGTATTTTTACTTCTTCCTTACTTTGTCGTGATTTCCCTGCAGTGCACCCATACTATGCTCTGTTATATGTTCCCTAATGATTACACCTTTGTAAACTCATTTTTATTACATGTATTTTTATTGTACGTCTTATTAACAACTCAAACGACCTTAATACACTGTTATATCGACGAATTACAACCTGAAACTACTGTATAACCTTTTTTCTTTATGAAGTCACCAATAACGATTCCCTACTTTAGTCCTCTATGAAAAAATTCCAAGAATTGCAGCTGAAGCTTTATAACCTAGACAGAAGAAACCTCGCAGACATAATAAATTAGAAAGTGGGCCGACTTCTAAACGTGTCACATCTCCTTTTATTTTATTTTTTGTCGCTTTTTATCTTTCGTGAGTAGACAGCATAATCAGATAAGACAAGAGAAAGAGCTACTGTAGGTAATTTCTCACATTTAAAAAGGTTTTGTAAAGAAAAACTTTCTTTCCGAGATTAAATCTCCTCTTACTTGCAAGCTTCGACTTTGTTTCGGGTCGTATAATGGGAGATTAAAATCTTATCACAGAATTATTTTTTTTTAATATTTCAATAAAATGTGTTCTTTTTCTTCTACCGATCAGTAGACATTTGCTGTCTGGGACTGGAGTCTGATTGAAAGAAATTCAATCGATGTTTTGTAGCAGACATCTTTTACTATGCGTGGTTTACAAAGTCTGGTTTATTTTGTAAAAACATAATGCACGATGGTAATTTAGAAAGTACTTTTAAAAAAGCCAGCTAAAAACAAGTAAACATTCAACATTCTAGGTGAAACAAAGAAACATTAAGTGCTTCACACTCCGAGAATACGGAACAATGAGTTTAACTATGAGTTAATTTTATGCAAATCGCAAGCTATAATTCTCAGCTGAAATCATTTAGTAATATTTATAAATATTTATCCTTGATTTATTTTACTCGGATTACAAGTGAGAGCTTCCTATCTGTACAAGATATTCAGCAAAGAGAACTATTGCTCTATATAGACGGAAATCGGAATTTACCCTTTGCTGTACATCATGGGCAAGACATACAAAATTTTAGCGAAATTCACGAAAGATATTTAAAGGACTAGTTATTGGAATGTTCATAAACATATGTATAAGCCAATATCTTAGATTATACTCGTAATAGAATATTATTTATTTTAGGTAAAATTCTACTTTTTTTGTTATTGAAAAACATGATAATAAAGGGTATCTATAAAGAAAAGTAATTTATAAGCAATTACCGAATAATATTACAGGAATTTAGTGATAATTTAACTACAATTTTAAGTGTTTCTCTATGTGTACATATTAGTGATGATAGCAAATGTGTAATTAATGTTGATCCGAATACTTGGGTATAAAGTTAGTTGGGAAAATATTAAATGACATTAAAGGATTCACCAGACTTTCTTTAGGTTACATAACACAACACAAAGAAACTACATTATAATCAATACCTTACGGGACATTTTGAAAAAGTACTCTCGATCAAGAAAGATCTCGTATTACACATAGATAGTATATGATATTTGCTCTAAATGCTACTAAATCTCTACTAAATTCTAATCCCAATGTACCACAGCTTTCCATTTTAATGTCAAAATTACTTTTCCCGTGGCTATCAGTGCAAACGTTTCAAAAATGAAGTGTTAGTAAAATGGTAAGGTTGTTAAATAAGATATGTTATTAGCGTTTCCAACTTAATTTAATTCAAAAACATTTCAAATAATTAAGCCGCTTTGTCTGAAGTCGCAGAACAAAAGGACCACGGACTGTTTCACGGAAGAAATCTTACTAACAAGCTTTCCGGCCCATTTATAGCAATTATCGTCCTTTTATGACCACCGTTAATCATCCAAAGAAGGAACTATGCTTAATAAGCAATTAGGGAACATTGAAAAGAACGAATTGCAGCGAGAGTCACAAAAGGTCGGCTTAATTGAAAGGAGAAGCAAATAAGTTAAAATAGGCACTTCAAGAAGTCCGTAATGAACGTGAGTGTTTTGTAACAATGTCGGACAGTTGTTAGCTTCGCGCCGTCCAAGTCTAAAAGAAGTAATATTCAACGTTGTTACTGAACATTGTATGACCATACAGGTTTAAATTAACTATTTCTTTTTTAAACTAATACTTTTAAAGTTCTGTTAATGACTGCTCTTATTAAATAAATGTAAATTATTTGACATTTGCGTATGTTTTTATTAGAACCTCGTAACATGTCTTCGTATCAAATGAATTCACCAATCTAAATTGAATGTATGGAGACTTATTTAGCAATTAGTGTCTATTTATTGACTATACTTCAAAAGAATGAAATAAATTAAAATACTAAAAGAATAATGTTGGCTTTAATCTCTTTAACTACATGTAAATATTCAATTAAACTTATTTAATTAACTACAATGCCAACCAGCAAAATAGAAAAAGAAAAATTTCTTACAAAAGAATTTCTGGTTTACACCCTCAACTAGTTATTTTCGAATACTCTAAAATTTTTAACTACAGATATGCTTTTATTTGGATTTTTAATTATCATGAACAAAGGCGTTATCACTAGTACGTGTTTAAAAGCAACATATTCAGTTTAGAATTCCTTTATCTGTACAAGAATAAGCAAATTTGTCATGTGAAACTAAATGGACTAAAATAAATCAATTGGTAATTATTACTGTAATAGAAAAATACCAGCATTCAAGAAATCTTCACACAAATGTGTGGATGTCTTGTATTACAACAAAACATTTTCAACCGAAATATTCTGGTTCAGTCCAACATCTGATATGTCCGTTAATCAGAAAATATTTTGTTCCCATACGAGAAATTTGCGTACTTTTCAATGGGAAAAGAATCAAACTGCATATGTTGTTTTTTAAACACATATATTTTGATTCAAGACCCTAACAAGACACTAACTGTTACGTTAGTGCATCCTGTAACTGGGATGGTCATCCTTTTATTATGTAAGTAATTGAAATCTAGCTCCATAGATGTAATCCCCATGAGCCTTCTGTATTCTGCTTTAAGTTTGTTAAAATGTATAATTATTGTCACTACATATGTTGCTGAAAACAATTTTTTATGTAAACTTTTGCTTGTGTATGGCATCGAAATAGTATAAAAAATCTAAAGTCCCCTCCACACTATGGACCACTGCAAGCCATTACCACCGTCTGCAGGGGGTATGGCTTATCGTGGTCAATGGTGGCAGACAAAATAGCCTTGGAGGACGATGGCTTTGGAGGCGGTTTTTCTCCAAAGATCAAAGGCAACCAGATGTGCCACTAAAGTGAGCAGTAGACCCTATGGATGAATCCATGAGATCTGCTCATTCAGTGGCCCAGCGTGTGGATGCAACCAGTGAACCATCGTTCAAGGTCACTATCAGTAAGTGGTGAACAGTTGGCCATAAGCTACATAACTGTTATGGTAACTTATGTTATCAGCATAGCAGTGAATTGAATGCTAGAAAATAGGCAGGAATGAAAGATAGCCACCAACCTAAATTCTGGTTTTACAGAAGTCAATATAATTACATGGAACACATGAATTTAATATATAACTACAGTCTATGTTGTATTTATTTACATTTTTAGAACCATTCCCGGTTCTCTTGGAGTCATCTTGTGGCATTTTAGCGTTTAGCTGAACCCAGTTTCAAAACCACTGATCCAGATCTCGGAAAAATACCATGCAGGAGATTTACAAGCTTAATGTCATGTACATCATATAAGTATCACTAAAAATATCCACCAATTTTAAAAACATACCAATTATAACATTAAATAAAAGTAAAGATTTAATGGCGTTACGTAAAAAACAAAAGTTAGGAACTCTTGCATTATAAAACTCATTTGGTATACGGGATTAAAAAAAATCACAGCTCACTTATTTAATTTATACTTTTCAGTTAGATAGGAAAAATCGATACGATTTTTAACTAGGGTTTGGTATGATAAGATTACTTTATACTTTTAAAAATGAAAACTATAAAATCGATGGTAGTAAAAAAACTGTCTTAAAAGATAAGCAAAATCCTAATTCCAGCCTGTAAAATATAACTGCGTTACTAATTTTCAACTAAATCTTCTGAAAAGATTTAGAATCAATATAAGTAAGTGCCTCAGGTTTAGTAATGGGCTTCTCTCTGTTAAATCTGCCGTCTACCAGGAAAAACATCGGTTCTTAAAATCAATTTACTCGTCTCACGCTTTCTACTGGAAAATAAAAATTGGTTTTCATTATTTTTACATCCCAGCTCCATTTTGATGTTTTATTCTTTTAGCTCTTTTACTTTGTTATGTTTCAGATTATTTTCTTCTTATTTAGTGCGTTCGGTTCTTTTTAGATCCACTAAGAAGCATCGAGTGCAGTCTCTACAGTTTTCCCCCTCAAGACATACGCAGTTATATTTCTTTCCACAATTATACATATCAAGAAATTTCAGAACAAATGCTGTCGAGCAAAGAAATAAGAAAGAAGTAAGACAAAAGTTCCAAATTATCTAGAAAAATAAAATTCTCACAGTAATTAGAACACTTTTGGAGAGAAAAGCTCAGAATCCTGTGTAGGACGAGTTACAATATACGGTTTTGTGCAGAAAAACACACTTGTGGAAAAATATTAAATGAAGAACCACAAAAGATGCTTTATGCTAACTCTATTCAATAGAATTGAATGAGATGTGACTAGTTGATAACTCAGGGTCCACATTATCTCTTGGTCTGCTGGTTATCACTTTTGTTAGAGAAAACATTTTTTAACCCGGTGTTTTGATAGGTGGGAAAAGGAGTGCTAATAGTTGATTTGAAATCTAATTTCAAATATGCAAATAGTCTAATAAAACTTTCACTTGTAGTAAGTAGAATATTTCCTTGAGAAGGTATGTGGCGGATAGTGAGAAATGAATTGTGATAGGGAAAATGAAAAGAGGACAGACATTGACGGTGATCAGTTATGACTTAAAAACATCAGAAATCGGCATGTCAAGTATCTGAAAGTGGTTTAAAGAGACTGACAATGAGCAAGGAAAATCATACCAAGGACGGAAATATATCTAACCAGACTCTCAGCTCCGTTATTACAAAAACGATTTCTAAAAGAAGGAACCAACTGATATCAGTTCAGACTGCAAGGGAATTCCCAGATTCAATAAAAATTCTATGATCAAGATTTACTGCGAGTTCAAGCCCACATAAAAGAAGGTTGTATGTTATGAAATACATTATTAGTATTCTACTAACTACAGTAAAGAAATTCGCCAGATTAAATTGGTACAGAAACTATCGTGATTGGATTATCACAGACTGTAGAAGAGGTCATTTTATCAATGAATTCTTACTAGGAGAATGGTTCCAGACTGTTTACAATAGAGGTGAAGGGAGCAAGGACAGAAGAAGTCTTCATATACTAGTAAAAGTTTTCCATAAAAATTTTATAGAATCCTGTTATGGGTGGGAATAATTTTGAATATCTACTCGTACAAGAATATTTTTTTACTCATGTAACTATGAAATTCGAAATATACAGAGATGAGATTTTTGATAAACATTTCAAGTTGTTTAGTTGTAGAATCGGTTATAACTTCTTAATAAAGGATAAGGAGCTTCTTTATCGTGCCACACTAGTAACTGATATTATATTTAAGGCGGAGAGATTTAGCGAAAGTAGAGATCGTCCATTCTCCAGATGTAAATTCCATATAATATATGTGGGATGAACTAGGTCACTGATTTTCTTCTGATAAACACCTACCTTTCAATCTGTAGAATTTAAGTGTTCTTCATCGGGAATAACTTTTATTATCGGCAGAAGTTTTGTAAACCAAACTCCAAATACAGAAAAAAATTACAGCAAATCTTGTACCTGGACCAGAAGTGACTATATGCCTTATTATTTTTCTAGTGTGGGTCTAAAATGCAGTAACATTACTACTGTTTTATCATACCTTATGTCAAACATTCATTGCTTTTAATTAAACTTATATTTTATTGTTATTATTTTTAAAATAGGCAGTTTTGCATTTTGAAAATAAGTCAGCCATAACAAACTAAACAACTTGTGCAAGCTTCAATTGTTTATTTGCAAAATTATTCCATTTATATGACTTTTTATATCTGTTACCTTAATTTTTTTGCCAGCATAAAATAGGTTTCTTAATTGTATGGAATATAAGTAGTAGATATAAATGAGTCAAGTTCAATATTTTTAACAACCAAAGTTTGTACTGGTTTAAAATGTACAAAATTATCAACAATCAGAGAGAGGAAATATTGGAGTAATTATGCTTTATAATGTCATCTAGTATTTATTTATTACAGACATACTAGTAAATGATACGTCTTAGGAATCAAAACAAATAATTATATTTTTAAAGAGAGAAGTACTGATGTGTAACTCTGAAAACTGCGACTGGTAAGAAATAGTGTAAGTATTCACAAGTATGATCCATGTGACATTAGCAAATAATATATATAAAAATAGTAAATTACAGTAAAAATAGTTATAAAGGATGTAAAGATAAAAAATAATTGCTAATGGATTTCAAATTACTGTAAAATGGTATTTATAACACAGGTGACATAAATTTATATTGACAAGTAATCCTAGTGAATTACAAGAAAATAACACGGTATAACGCTGTTGGGTAGGTTAAAAGGATTAGAATAAATTTGACAACTGAAGGTAGCTATGTGATAGGTCGAAAAATGGTAAGATCCCAAAATTAAGCAAATAAAGCTTCTGACAAATTATAACAAAACCAAATCAAACGGCTGAATGAATCTTTGTTTATATAATCAGAAAAACGCTGTGAAAATTACTTGAAAGTTGATAAACAAATAAAGGCAGTCTGAAACTTAGGGAAAATGAATATAAAATGAACAATCACAGGGGGTCCTCTACCATCTCTCATCGAATTCGAAGAACGAACTCTACATATTCTCAGTGATGATTTAACAGGAATAGCTGCTTTTATATCTGAAAATTAATGATCTATGAATAGTTTTGCAAGTTATATAGTGCTACCAAGTGTCTTGGATTATGCTGCATGATATTATTAGATATCCCCAATATAATAATAGCCTAAGTTATTTGTACGTCTGTCCTCGATTTTATGAAGCGGTTGGGCCTGGAATGGATAGAGGCATCCATAGTTAGCAAAATTCAAAGAGAGTAATGTTTATTTTCTCCTAAACTATAGATCCGATTCTAAAATAAATGGGTATAAATATATGCTTCATATCACAGCAAAAAATACTGCCTTCTTTAAAACGTTCGAAATCCACCCCTTCCCCTCTTTTGGAGCTTTTAATGCCATTATTTCAACTCCTATTTTTCCCGGTTAAGAGCAGACGGTTAAATTTATCAATTTATCCCATAATAAATAGGTAAAAATAACATTTTTTCTATCATTATGACGTCATTCCTTTAACCATCTCATAAGGCAATTTGTCTCAACGTCACGAACTACAATAATTACCTTCCCATTCATTTTCATATTTACAACAAGCAATAGCCAAACAATAAACTGCCCTTCCGTTTGAAACTAAAGCTAGAATTGTCATAATTTGAGAATTTGCCCTACTGCGTGAAATCGCCTTATTGAATCATTTATTTTAAATTGTTTAAATTATGCCTTATTTTCATACGTTTTATCTTTGAACTTAGATATGACGTAAGTAATTTTCTTTTATATTTGGCTTCAATAACAGATTAGTTACATATGGGATAATTTTAAATTCAATCATCGGTTATTTTTTGTTGCAAAATAATTCTCAGCCAAAAAACAAACCCTTTTTTTTACCTGCCTCATAGCGTACTTTACAATTTTTTAAAATTAAAAATTTTACTGATCCTGTCATATGACTATGTGATAGTATTACAATAATGTATGATATATGTAGATTTTAAGTGTAGTTAATGTTAGAAAAGTGTGATAGAAATATAGCTGGAGGATTCTCTACTATCGTTCTATAAATTTTACAATTACACTACATATAATATTGACTCTACAAGATAGTTAATTAAGCATATTGTAACTATCAGTTTTTTAATAATGCTACACTTAGTAAACAAAGACATAACGCAAGAAAGATATAACTCAGTGAGGGGACACTCAACATATAAAGCTTTCTCTTTAATGATTCTCTTCGTTCTGAAGACGACTATAAAATTCTTACCCTTTGCTCAATTTTATTTTATCCACTTTATCACCCGTTTTAAGGTAATGAATTTAAAAAAAACTTTTTTGTATGCAGCATTTCAATAGCCCAAGTACACAGAAGAGAAAAAATAATTTATGTTAGGATTAAAGACTTTGTTAGTGGGATCCCTTTTTTTACCCGATAATGACACATATCGTGGAAATTCTAGTGCCACTGGAGTGAAAAACAAACCCCTTTCCCCCCGCACGTACAGACGCGCGCCTCGCTTTTCAAAATTTAATCATACCGCGGCAAACTAAATTAGACGCATGGAGGAATTGATGATAGTTTTCACCCCATATTTTAACCCTGAGACATGCAACTCCTCGCACGGAGCACATAAGATTCATTTTCCACCTCCTGAACAGAGATTCCATTAGGAGATTCTCACCTTTGTGTTCAGTGATTAATGTCCTACAGGCAAAGTTTTATGAATGAAGGGGGACGCCGCCAGGTTTAGGTGGAAATTGAAATGAGCTTTTCCAAGGGTTCCTCGGATGAAGTGAAGAGGGACTTCAAAAACAGGAAAGTTGCATTAAGATAGGGTGGGGTGCTGAATAAAGGAAAGGTCGTTAGCAAACATTCCCATTCAATGGAGTCATTATAGTACTTCCAGATAATGCATAAAAGCTCATGAGCTAGTATTTAGCGTCATCAAACACATATGCTCGGACCTCGTGAATGCGTACCAGATATCAGAGTTTTGCATGAGAAATGAGTGAGTAATGATACCATATCTCTCTGTATATACACTACTATTCAAACAAACTACAGTTAAGTAAATCATTACATTAAAATAGCTTAATCAATAGATGAGATGGGTTGATGAGAAACTGGTACATAGAGATAAATACTTCTCCAAATGGAATTTTTATACTTTAACAGATAATGTATATTCGATATAAATCTGGATATTAACCCATTTCAAGTAGCGTCTATTTTTAGAACACTAATATTCGCGTATTTTCGATTTACCAAAGATAACTGTAACCCGAAAGAAAAGTTTTAGTTTAAGTTCCTAAAAGGTATTTTTCAGTTATTACAATAATGTTCTTAACAGCTTAGAGTTCAAAGACCACCAATTCGCAAGATCTCATATTTACGTAACTATTGCTTAAACATCTGGTACACTCTGTCTCCGGCCATCTACCAAGGACTTGTGGAATCCATGCCAAGGCGAGGTGAAGCTCTGTTGCGCGCCAAAGGTGGGCCCAACTTCTTATTGACAGGTGGTTATAACGTTTGGCTCTTGAGTGTATATAGTGACCACTATTCATTTGAAACATATAGATTAACCTGTAGACGTTAGAGGAATCAAAATTGGAAGAGAAATTAAAACACGTATCTACTCACACCACGGTATTAAAAACAATTTCTTAAAAGGAAAAAATACTGAAAAGATGAGCACGAATTGGATAAAGACTTTCCTGATAAAAGGTGCAACATACCTGGTCAGTTAGCAAAAGTCTTATACTGATAACTTTTAGAGATAATGATTTTATGTCTTGCAAGAAATAAAAAAAATGATTAAGGAAGTTTATAAATACGCAAGTACTCCTGGATTACATTTTAAAACTTTCAAAAGTATTGAATAAAAATCAGAAATATGTTTTACCTAATGGCGTCGCTGAGATACTTTTTCTTATCCAGAAAAATCAATGGCTTTGGATTACCAAAGTGACTTTTACGGTATCTCGGATACTATGTAGGTTGTGGCTTCACCCCTCATACGTCGCTAGGGAAAAGTCATAAGCTAGATTTTAAACTGTACTGGTTAAAATCAATGTTTACATTTTGTAAACGTTTACTGTGTGTTTACATTGTGTATATGCATGTATTTCGCACCAGTGTTAAACTATGCATTTGGGAAACTATAATGCATAATCCCAACAAGTATGTGGTAGACAAGTAAAAAAGTTTCAGTACGAATAATATATTTTATAAGTTCTTGTTTGAAGATATGGAAACGTAAATCTATTCTGTTCATATGCATAAATTCAAGTAAGATGCATTTTCCCTTCAGCATTAATACAATTTGCATCCTTATAAAACAGTTTTTATTTGGTTAGTTAAAGTATACACGACTTTTTCGTTAACTTTAAGTTATTAACTTTTTATATTCTGAATCATTGTATAGTTTGAAATAAGATCTATACATACCTATTTGATAAAAATTCTGACATGGACATTAATTCAATGTAAAAGCCAGATATTTGTTACAACAATTTTATTTTACCCTAAAACATTTTTTCTAAACATACAAATATTCAGTGGTTAAAAGCAGTTTAACCATTTAAAGCCTTGAAGCTACCTCCTCCCATAAATTTCTAAACTGATCTTCAGGAATAATATCCTCTAAATCGTTCGAAAACAGTAATAAGAATACATATTTTAGAAAACAATTACTTCTAGATTTGCTACAAATTAAAGAAGCATTTGTTAAGACGGTTTTATTTTCCTGTAAACTCTTTCATCTATCTAAAACTTTGCATGAAACCCTCTGGCGTAATATCATCTGAGTCGATGAATAATTGTAATAGAAAGGTTTCTTTAAGAAAAGTAAAGATCTCGAAATTAATACAGGATGTTTTAGAATTATATTTTATGTTAAGTTCTTCAGTGTTCTTAAGAATAGGAATTTTTATCCTTAAACTGGGGTTTATTGACTAAACCTTAGTTTAAATTCTTCTTCCCCTTATTCTTGAAGCTGGACAATGCCCTAATAAGTAGACCACTACCTTTAGATACCGTAGATCTGCCTACCATAGGGTATGAATACCAAATGCTTGCATAACTGATAGTAATCATTTAGAATTGGGTTTACCCCTATGAAATCAATTATAATTGAGCTCAGGAAATATTTTCTAAATTACGGAATATTTATGATATATACTTTCGTCTGAAAATAATTATCTTGAAAGTAATAAAGGATTTGTAAGTGTTTGTATTTAAGACACTGAATTAAATTACACGATTCAATGGTTTAATTCAAAATTAACAATAAATATTTTCGAAAATAAAGAGTAATTTTCTCATAACTAGAAAGAACATTACTTATTCTATTTAATTGTGTAAAAATTAGAAAATATCAAATAATGGATTTATATGTATTGGCTTATCAGAAACATGTACAGTGTATGCTTCACATAGACGTTACATATTTGATTATTATTTTGAAAAGGGTAAGGAATAGGTACCAGTCACATAAACCGTGACGTAGTGTAAACGAAGATTGTAGCACTTCAAGGAAAATCGCCGAACGATGGCTGATTGGTTAGGGTGCTGGCCTTCGGAACCGGAGTTCGTGGGTTCGAATCCCACTGAGGCATGGATGTTCATAGCCGTTCGGAATCGGCTTTAGGCTGTAGGATCCGGTCTCATTAGCCCTCGTGTTGCAAATAGTAGACCGTAGCACTCCAAACCAAACCAAACCAAAATCAAGGAAAATCAATATTTTGGAATTAAGCATCTAGTTTAGAATACTCTAAATTAGTAAATGGTGAAATAAGAATGTGTCATCTAAATTAGAAAATATCAAATAATGAATTTAACTCTATTAGCTTCTCAGAAACATACACAATGTACTCTTCACATATACGTCGTATACTTGATGACTGCCCTAAAAAAGTTAAGGAATAGGTTATCTATCTTATCCTGGTATAACATAAAAATAGATTGTAGCGCTTCAAGGAAAACCATTGATTTTGGACTAAAGCCTCTGGTATAAATAGGTACCCTAACAATTAGTAAATGGTAAAATAAGAATGTTTCTTTCAAAAAGACAATCCATATGAAAGTAATCCCAAATTAAAGTCTAACACCCGTTTGAAAAGATATATTTTATTAACAATTTTATACATGACGCATCTTTTTAGATACCGTTAAAATATATATTGTAGCCTTTTGTTACCTTAAAACCAGTTTTCCTTTTGATAGAAAATATAGGGAAATCTTATAAACAATCTACAAAATTTTCAAGTAATTCCTATCGTTTATAAATTTTCCATTTTGTTCAACACTTTATGAATTATTCAACAGCGTATATAGATTTGCTTTTTCGTCATGTGCATAGACTGAAATCATAACATATTGCTTTATCTTTATATATAAAATTCTTCTGTCTCTGTATTTTTAATAGATCTCCTCGTAAATTGCTTGACTGATTTTGATAAAATTTTATGTATGTAATTAAGTTGATTCGAGAACGGTTTAGATTCACAATTGGGTCCGATAGAAAATGCTTTTTTATTAAAAATCTAAAACTGTGAGATAAATTAATGATTATAATGCCGCTTGAAACCTTTTACTGCCAACGTATCTATGGTACAGTGGACAGCGCAACAGTGCTAGAAGTCCCACGGTCGAATCCCCGTACAAGCTATGTGGGAATTAATTTAACCCCTTCCGGTAAAATGAAGAGTCTAGCTCGTCATTAGTTTTTCATTCCATACCGCACAATGACGAGCTACACTCGTCATGCGATTAAAGTTACTGTTAAATATGATAATTAATTTAGTTTAGAATTTCTAGTGTACTGAATTTGACAACATTTTCATCACTTGTGAAAATCACAAGTCTCTATTGCATATTGTTTACTTGGTACAAGTCATTGCCAAATTAATGAGTCAGAATAAAAGAAAACCTACAAAGAAATGCCGTGTGTGTTACAAGAATCAAATTAAAAGTGAGACTACTTGGCGGTGTAAACAATTAAGAATTCCTTTGCACTTTGTTTTGAAAAGTACCACTAGCTTGAAGACTATTATCTGTATAACTTATTAATGTTTTGCTTTGACATTTTCTTAATTTTACTGTTTCTGATATTATTTAACACTATGTAAAAAGTGGATTTTAATTAAGAATATGTAAGGATTGTAAAATGAAACAAGTTTTTTAAATAAAATTAAATGGTTATTTCATGCACAGTTTTTCATTATTAAATCATACTGGAAGGGGTTAATGGAATTACGTTTGTGATGACTGTAATCTTGGTGGCTTCAAGTATTTTTATAAAAGGTGTTCCTTACTTTTCCATCAAAACGGTCCAATTTATATTTAAAAACATTTTACAATTTTTGGATTTACAGCGTTAAAACAGGACAACGACTGTCTAGTCTATTACAAAATTCCCTTTTACATTACTTATTTTACATGTATTACCAAATATTTTTTTTTCCTCGAAGTTTTTTCTTTTTCATAAATATCATCCTATGAAGAAACAATAGCTGATCAATAACGTGATGTGCTGTACTATTCAGAGTTGCTTCAATTCCATATTTATTTCAATCTGGGCAATCCACAATAACTTAAATTTAAGATATGCATCGATATGCAATTGTTAAAAATCCCTTGAGCATTAAAGGGTTAAAAAAGCTTTATTCTTCTTGAAAATACAGAATTTTAGTGGTTCTACTGCGGTTTTAGTATAACAAATTACTCCGATAAATATCCCGAACAGTAAGTTCTTATTCTCATCAGCTCCCCATTAACGTAATATTTTCGGGCACAGAAGGAAAAAACTAAAGAGGGAGAAGGTCTGTTAATGATCGACAGTGAATGATTGAAGGCTTCCAGATGTTATCGACACGGTGCAGTCATGCGATCTTAACAAAGGATTAATCAATACCTTCACCAAAGAAGTAGTCTAAAGCATCAGATTGAGTGGAACGAATTATTTTTAGAAAAGTAAAGGACCAAACACTTTTGTGCTTACAGGGAAGAGAACGATGCAATGGTTAAATGGTATAATGATAAATAGAAGCCTTTTCAAACTGTACGCTAGGATTATACATTTATAGTTTAATATAGAACATTTTTTCAAACTAATAGTTATAACTGAATTGAAATTATACAGTTGTTAAGAAAATTATTGAAGCCCTTCAAGAAAGTTTATTTTTGAGTTTTGAGGGCTCATATTTATGATATCTTTAAAGTACTGTCACAAAATTACATATTATTGGTTAATTGGTTAGGAATGATGCAATCAACGATTTTGCTGAAAAAGTGCTAAATGTATCATTAGAAAGAAAATTTCATTGAAACATATATCGCAATACAATTTATTTCATTATCTGCTTTAGCATATAGCTCTTCATATGAGGGGATCAGTAAAATTTTTAAATTTCCGGAATTCTAAAGTATTCTATGAGGTAGGTAAAAAAAAATGGTTTATATTTTGGTTGAGAATTATCTGGTACATTCTCAATAATTTGTTTATCTTCATACTCCTCAAAATCTCCCGATACAGTAAATGCAGTTTAGTTGAATACATTTAGAAAAATAATCCAATGTTTTCTTAGATATGTCGAAATTATAGTTAAGTTCTTCCCGATTAGTTTTGCCACAGTAATTAATGGAAGAAAAATAATGAAACTATCATTTCCACTACACCCTAGAGGAATAGAATTTGTTGTTAACACCGGGGATAAAAAGATCATCGCACAAAACCTGATCGACGATTAAATTTAAAATTATCACGTATAAACCTAATCTATTGTTTAAGCCAAATATAAAACAATATTATTTACGTAATATCTAAGTTCAGAGATAAAAAGCATGAAAATATTTCAGACGACGTTTAAATAATATAAAATAAGAAATGATTAAAATGGTTAATGGAATGACGTCATATTGCTAGAAGAAAATGTTATTTTTACCTGTTTATTATGTGATAGATTGATAAATTTAATCGCTTGCTCTTAAAAGGGGAAAATAGTACTTGAAATAATGGCGATAAATGCTAGAAAAGGGGAGAAGGGGTGGATTTCGAACGTTTTAAAGACGATAGTATTTTTCACTATGGTATGAAGCATATTTATACCAATTTATTTTAGAATCATATCGATAGATTAGGAGAAGATAAACTTTACTATCTTTGAATTTTGCTAATCCTAACTCATCAAGTATCTAATATGGATGTCTCTATCCATTCCAGGTCCAAACGCTTCATAAATTCGAGAACAGACAAACAGATTACTTAGGCTATTATTATATAAGGGATTCAGTCAAATGTTATAGGCAAGTACAATGGGGAAAGAAGCACAATTTGATTGCAATCCGCACCATATGTAAGGAAAATTAACCAATCTACAATAAGGCTACTAATCTACAATAATGTAAAAAATATATCCACGTATACGTGCGCAGTTATAAGAAGGCTATTTAAAAAGTGGTAGCAAAGCTTTTGAAGTCAAATTTTAGAAAACAAAAACAAAATATCTATTATTTGTGGAGAGAAGTTTTGAATTATTACATTTTGTTACTTTTTGGTAAGAAGTACTGGAAGTATTGTAATTGAAAAAAAAAATAGAAGAAAATATCTATATAAAAAGTCTCGCTCATAACGTGTATTAGAGCTGTGGGTCTTTGTTAGATGTCAGTATTTAAGTTCTACTTGAAAAACATTGATTCCATGAGAAACAAAACTTACTTTAAGTTTTTAAAAATGTGCAAAAGGTAATTTTGATGAAGCATCATATAAAAATTAATATATATATATATATATATATATATATATATATATATATATATATATATATATATATATATATATATATATATATATATATATATATATATATATAAGCGATAAGCGTTCAAGAAAGTCGTGTGGGATCCACATTAGAAGGTTTTAATCATATTGATAAATTTTCATTGCCTAATGAAGGGCTCCTTTTTACAAATTCTGTAAAATCAATCTTTTTCTCCGAAACCAAGCGATCAAGAACTTGTTTTCATGAAGAAGCTCCACAACTGCTTTTCTTTTTTCAAAATGTTTTCTAGATTTAGCGATGACTCTTTTGCCAACTTAAAATCGTTCATTTAAATTTAAGTATAATATGACAGAACACCGATTACCTTCCTAAAAAATTGAAGATAAAGATTAAAAACTGAAGATAGAATGTTAGATAAAAGTTATTACAATAATATTCTCTTTCAAGTGGAAAAATAATGTTTATTTAAAGAAGTTCGAAGCTTGCCATTTTTCCTTCAGCATTTAACACTAATACTTATTGAATTCTGTTTATAAATTGCGGTACATTTTCAGTTCTATTTCATTGTAAGAAAGTTATAACAATAATATAAAATTATTACAGCAATTTACTCTTTCTATACTAAAAAGTAATGATCATTAAAATTTGTTTTTAATAAATGAGATATTGTCACCAACCTAAATGTGAAATTTCCACGTTGTTTCTTTCTCAGCAACCGAAATAAAATTCCATGTCTAATTCTGCATTCGAAATTTGTTTTTAATAAATGAAATATTTTCATCAATCCAAATGTGGGGAAATTTCCACATTGGTTCTTTCTCAGCAACCGAAATATCATTTCATATCTAATTCTGTACGCGAAATTTGTTTTTAACAAATGAGATATTTTCATCAATTCAAATGTGGTGAAATTTCCAGGTTGGTTCTTTCTCAGCAACCGAAATAACATTTCATATCTAATTCTGCAGTAGAAATTTGTTTTTAATAAATGAGATATTTTCACCAACCTAAATGTGAAATTTCCACGTTGGTTCTTTCTCAGCAACCAAAATAAAATTCCGTATCTAATTCTGAAGTTGAAATTTGTTTGTAACAAATGAAATAATGTCATCAATCTAAATGTGGTGAAATTTCCACGTTGGTTCTTTCTCAGCAACCGAAATAACATTTCATATCTAATTCTGCAATAGAAATTTGTTTTTAATAAATGAGATAATTTCATCAATCCAAATGTGGTGAAATTTTCCATCTTGGTTCTTTCTCAGAAACCGAAATAAAATTCCATATCTAATTCTGAAGTTGAAATTTGTTTTTAACAAATGAGATATTTTCACCAATATGCAGAGAGATTTAATACTGTAAACCAATACCTGAAGAAATATCACCTATTGAAGTGTCGGCGAGCATTAAATTGTTTAGCTGAAGCCAGCGATATCCACACAATGCATCATGTTTATTGACTCGGAGAATGTAACCCAATACACAATGTCCATGAATTCTGCTCCAAAATGTATGTATAGTAAATGGATATGACGAATGGCCCATGGTAATGGATGGGACCGTAATGCGGAGAGAAACTCCCATTTCACATTCGAGTAGTTGCAATGAAATAACCACAAAACGATCTATGTACCGTATTGTAGTCTCCTCTGACTATATTTTATTTCAGTCTGTATTATCGAGCACTGTTGACAGAAACTGTTGTAATACTTTGTAGATAGTTGAGAATAAAGTAAATACATCGGAAGTTTGTTCTCAACAACTGACTCTATTAATAAACATCCTAATATACTATACTAACAGCTTTGTACACGGCCTTGGGTTAGGGTAATTTAGGTTACCCAAATTAAAAATGTAGAGGCATTTTAAAATTTGTAAGACTTAATGTAATAAGACTTTAATTGTATTCCTCATAGCAATAAAAACTACTTACAATGTAATACAGACTGAATAAAAATATTTTCATTCCAAATACAAACCTTCCAATCCCCTATATAATAATAGCCTAAGTTATTTGTCCCCGAATTTATGAAGCGGTTGTACCTGGAATGGATACAGTCATCCATATTGAATTTTTATGAGTTAGGGTTAGCAAAATTCAAAGCTAGTTCGAAGTCCACCCCATCCCTCCTTTTCGAGCGTTTAATGCTATTATTTCAAGCCTTATTCCCTTTTTTATTCTATACTAAATTCATTCTTGATAGGATGGCGAGGGAGGAAAGTAATATTTAAATTTCTGGACTGTTTTTACATTACCCACATATACTCTAATTAGTCCTCTAACCATGAGCAGTCATGGCATGTTCGGTACAGTGTCTGCCCATTTGATCGTCGTAGATCTCGGGTTGACTGTTCTGTACCCGGAGCAGCCAATGTTTTCTAAATGTCTAATTAATTTAATATTTTCTGCGTTTTCTTTTAAATTCTTATTCCTAAAGTTGTTTTATTATTTTTTAAAAATTTTTACTATTTTTTTCAATTTTTTATGATTTTTATTATTTTCATTTTAATAAATTCCCGTATTGTTGTACGGTTGTCCCTGACCACATACGCATTTCATATTTTCTATCCTTAAACTTTCTTCTCGTAATGTAATAATAGCCTAAGTTATCTGTCCGTCTGTAATTTAATTTATGAAGCTGTTAAACCTGGAATGGATAGAGCATCCATATTGGATTTTTGATGAGTTAGGATTAGTAAAATTCAAGGTGAGTACAGTTTATCTTTCCCTGATTTATAGATCCGGTTCTAAAATAAATTGGCATTAATAGGCTTCGTATCACACTGAAAAATACTGTCATCTTTAAAACATTCGAAATCCACCCCGCCCCCCTTTTTGAGCGTTTAATGCCATTATATCAAGCCCCTATTTAAGAGCAGGCAATTAAATCTATCAATTTATCACATAATAAATGGGCAAAAGTAACAATTTTTTCTAGCATTATGACGTCATTCGTTTAACCACCTCATTTAATCATTTATTTTAGATTATTTAAATATCTTCTGCATTATTCCCATACGTTTTATCACTAAACTTAGATATTACGTAAATAATTATCTTTTATATTTGCCTTAAGTAATAGATTAGGCACATATGTGACAATTTTAATAGATTATTTTTGTTGAAAGATAATTCTCAGCCAAAAAACAAGCCATATTTTTTAACCTGCCTTTAAAATTTTGGAAAATTATAAATTTTACTTATCCCGTCATGTGACGGGCTACATGCTAGTTTATCAATAAATATCAAATATTCACTTTTCTATTAAATCGTAGTTAATCGTTATAGCAGAAATTTGTATATGTATTATAGCAAATATCAAGTATAAATACATAAAAAGCAAGGTAATCTTAAGTGGATGCATGTAAAAGTTTAACAAATTCATATAAATGTTTGTGAATCAAACATTAAATTTATTCCCTATCGTTATTGTAATTTATATTCTTTTTTTTTCATATAAATATATTCATTATTATTCACTCAAATTTGTGCATTAACTTTAATAAAATACAGAATTGTTAGTGAAATTTGTGTAATTCTAACAACGAATATCAAATGTAAATGCAAAAAAAGCAAAATAGTATGACTTAGATTCATGCAGAAGATTAATGAATTAAATGCTTGCAGATTAAACAATAAATTTATTCAATATTGTTATTATAAATTTAAATTCATTAATTTTTATATAAATCTATTTATTACTATAATGACAAATTTATTCATTACATTCACGCATTAAATTTATTCATTATTAATTAATTAAACGTTTAATGAATTAAGCGGAAATAACCCTACTTGGAATCATGCATGTAATGCATTACACTTAATTAATGATTTACAATTATTTATGTTAGAATCATTTAATTATTTAATGAATTATCTATAAACAAAGCAGTTCGGATGTACTGTACTGTTTAAATCTTCCAATAGAAATTCAAATTTTTTTCAAGATGAAATATGAGTCTTAGCACAACGGATATATTAACAATATTCTGCTGAAAAATAGTTAAGACTTATTCAGTAGTTTTATTATATTCGTTCAGTTATCCAACACAAACTTAAAACAGCCCTTCGTCTTAATAGTATACATTAATATTTCTAGCTTATAAAATTTTAGAACAAAGGAAAATATTTAAATTAACTTTAAGTGCCTAGGTATTTTAATCCCAGCATGAACAATTTATATGGAGGTGAAATATGCATATAACTAATCTTAATGTGTTTTCAAGCCATTTTATATAACTTAATATTATTTACATATTTAATGTTATAATTTATCTTTTAAATATGTATGCTTAAGATAATATTATATCCACATGTACATTTAATGTTTAAAGAAATATGACATAACTGAAAAATAATTGTTGGGTTTCAAATATGTATGCTCCCAAAGGTATTTTATATACAGTATTAAAATGTACTTGAAAAAAGAAAGAAAAACTGCTCAAGTTTAAAATAATTACATAAAATCTACATTTAAAATGATATGGACTGGCTGTGGTAGCAGTATAAATATAGTTTACAAAATGGGGATTGTTTAACGTAAAAGGGATTTGTGCTATCTAGTATGTGGCCATAATGGTGCAACGTGCATTTAGAAGGCCAATATGAGAGAAACCGCTAATTCATTAGAGTACTATGTGAATGTATAGTAGTTTCAAATTTACACGGTAAGGTTAGAGTGATGATGAACACCACGGTGACAGTTTAACGTGTTTCTGAAGATCTATTATACATTATATATATATATATATATATATATATATATATATATATATATATATATATATATATATATATATATATATATATATATACCTCCTCTTATATAAATTCCTTATTATTTAATTTTAGTATTTCCTTAAAAACCTCCTCTTTCCCATTCTAATTCCTTAAAATCTTTTTCCCAGCCTCTAAATGTCTTAATTAAATGAGCATAATCGACTTAAAATTCTATCAATACATTTCCTAAAGCTTTCTATCCTATAGATGTAAATTTTCTATCTATTCAACACATTTTCCAGCTGTCGCCGGCAAATGGCTCCACGTTTTTCCTCATCTTAACAATTTAAATTCTCCGAGTAAGTTTCTTGTTCCTCGGGAAAATTTTCTCTGTCTTCGCTCTTGGATGCACCTCTGTTCGAGAAAGGGGATTTTAGTGTCTTTCTTTTGTTTGTCGTTGACTAGTAAAGATGTCCGTTTTACTAGCTCTAAAATAAAGTCTTAATAAGTTTTATAATTTCACTCACTCACTCACTCACTCACTCATAATCTCGCTCACACACACGCACACGCGTGTAGCTAAAATCATATGTATGCGGTTTATAAATTATGATCCTGATCTGCAATAATTAAAATTTTCTACTTAGTTAGGACTTTGTTATTTCATGCTCAATTGCGTACAATTACGTAGTCACCCTGCTTCATGTCATTAAAAAGACAATTCGCCTTACAATCTCACACGACTATAATCCTTATTATTACGTTTCTTAAATCCATAAGCATAATCCCTACTGTCAATCCATATATTTGTCAATGAATCTTGACAATTTCGAGAAATATAAGTTAATTAGTATTATTTGTAGGTTCTTTAAGTTAAGTTTAACTTAAATTTGTACATTATTGACAATTTTCATATTATATATATATATATATATATATATATATATATATATATATATATATATAATATATATATATATATATATATATATATATATATATATATATATATATTGAGACGTCACTACATCCCATTGGCTTCACAAAGGGGTATTGTTAAAGCTCAGTTCAGGGAGACACTCTGTCTGGGTTTTGACACTACATCACGAAGGGTTGTCGCTTCGACCACGCCTTGAGATGTCCAAGGTGAATCGGGCGGACGAACGGGACAACGAAATGTCAGACAGTGAGGAGCCACTTGACAGCCCATCAGAGGCTGCAAGGACAGCGACGAGGAAAGAAAAAGCCAATGGGAAGAGGCGGGCGGTGATGTCAGGCGGCTCCAGGTTTTCGTCGGAGAGTCACCAGACAAAGAGAACGGAGAAAGGTTCGATTTCCGGCGGTTGGTATTTTTGGAGAGTTTTTCTCCAGCTTTTGGTGGGACTCAAGAAGGCCCAGTTGTATCCCTGTACAACGGTGTCTCTCGGCACCTGTTCTCAGATTTTTTTTTAGATTCGTCTTGAACCTGAGAATTTTAGGTCCACACCAGCCCGCCTGAACTCTGTGGTTTCAATTTGGAAAATTTGTACATATTCCATTTAAATCAAGAATAAACGCTCTTATTGTTTCTAAGCTGTACGTCGTGTCATAAACACTTCGACACCCACACGCTACCTTAGGATCGCGTAACGTTACATTATATATATTATATATACAGAGATAGAAAGAGATGTTCCTAAATATACCTGAAAGTACGTATTTTTATAACTGATTTAGATACATTGAATGTTATTCTTATATTAGACGTTTTCTATTATTTTTAACATTTTGTTTAACATATTATACAATTCTGACAAAGTTAGGTGAAAATATGTGATTAAGTTTTATTAAAAGTTTCGTTTTCTTTTAATAAAAGTATTCGGATACAACGCTACATAACTATGCGCAACTCAATATAACATTTAAAAATAAGTAAAATTCATAAGTTCTCCCCAAGTTCAACAACGCTGTTCTAAATCAAATTTAAGTAAATGATAAATGAAAGAAAAACGTCTCCTTAAAAGCCAAAAGCAAATAAAATACACTCCTTTTCAGCGACCACATAATTTATTATTCAGCTTCAAAAGAATTTGCTAAATTTTAAACTAAAAACTTTCTTATAATTAGTTTAGTTCTGTATTAAATATTAAGCAAAAGATACCGTATACTTAAAGCTTAATAGACTAGACTGCATTATGAATGCAATAAGAGCTTAATAGTCATATAAATACTCCTAAGTCCTTTAAGAGACAAAAAAAAAGCTGAAAATATAAAGCACACGGGGAACCACTTTCGTTGAAAGATTCTGCTGCTGAGAGCTCTTCTTACAATTAGATCAGGAAAACCTTTTAGAAAGATTAAACGATGAAAACCATTTCATTATTTCTCAAAGAGGCAAAATAAGATGTTATAAAATCATCTGGTTTCCCTTATGGACTCTTGAGAAAGCCCTGTTAACAATAACAGCAATAAAATATTTCACTAAAACTTGGTTTCGTTTTTCTTCTATATTTTCAAAAATATTCACTGACCTTTTTTTTCAGTTAGTGAAGAATAAATAGTGATATAATATTATAATAGTATTATGTTTATATCTTATTTTTAAAGGCTTAAACAGATGTGGAATATAAAGTTTGTCGATATGTGTAGTTTTTTGAAAGAGATTAGAAATATATTCTTTTATCTCTAGTATTTTGAAGACTTGGAATATATACACATATAAATTGAAGTAAAAAAAAAGAATATGAAATATTATTCCTGGTAATACTCAAGAACAAGACACCCCTTGGTAAATGTAGCGAAATTATTAGCAATGTTTACTAAAACAAATGGTAAACTAAAAAAATATTAATGGTTCACTATATCTTTTTACGGCATTAAGGGAATTTAATGTATAAGAAAAGGGTTGCTCAAGGAGAGTTGGGTAACAATATAATATAAATCAAAATATGGACACAGATTGTGTGGATCAGGAGAAAATGTTAGGCTACCATACTTAGAGTTTTATCGCCAAGTTGGCGGAGGTACCTCGTTCTTGTGTCAAACCATTATTCCTATACTTAAAAGATCTCGTATGTTAGATAGCATATTTGTGATTTAGGAAATCAGTTGTATAGCAGAAGAGAATTTGAAAGCAGAAATTAAGATAAATATCATCATAAAAATTATATTTTCCAATTATACATTCTATCTACACATATGCACATAGGGGTTGACTGAAGAACAGAATGCCTCAGCGAACTCGGCGATAAAGCTCTGAGCATGGTAGCTGAACATTTTCTCCTGATCTCGCCGTGTCTAAACAATCTGTATCTATATTTTAATTTATATAATATTTGTATCTAGCTCTTCTTGTAGAACCCATTTCTTATGTATTAAATGCACGTAATGCTTAAAAATATTAAATACAATGAACTAATAAAGATTCACTATGGCTAATTTTTAATAATTTGGAGCTGTTGGCTTTATAAATGTAGAGGGATTAATTGCCATAAATTTAAATGTCCGCTTTCCCAATGGTTTTGGTTAATTAAAAAAATGTATATAATTCTATTACAATGGCACAATATACATCAATTAAAGTCGCCCAAATAGCAAAACTTACAATATTCGGATAAAATACCTTTGTGTTTTAGGAAACATCGCCAATAATTACGCAAAATTTGCCAAGGGGCACCTTATTCTTCAGTAGTACCGAAGATAGATAAATATATACAACGAAACATATTTGTTCTCTTATCCAAATACTTCATGTTATAGACGGTTTTCACGGAATGATGATTAAACTCAAAGATTTTAACTCCCAAATGTTGTTGTCTTTTTGCATGTCCTAAAGACTGGGCTGTTTTCAGCATTGATACCATTCTTACTTTATAGTGGGTCAAAAACAAACAGTAGTCGACTCAATCAATTACATTGGGGTTGATTGATATGGAACGCTACATTTTACTGTTTTGCTACAGTAGGGCTAATGAGATAGACTTACTGCTTAATAACTAACTACTACACTGTACTAATTACACAATTCAGTATACTATAAATATACTCTGTATTAGTAGCACTTCAATCTTAGAATGTGTTAAAATTATCCTTGTCACACAAATTTGCAGCAATCGAAGCTTGTTAAAATTTTGAATGTCATTTTTCTACGTCAATTTACGCCTTCAATTTCAGCAATGTATACATGGTGCTTTATTCTACTTTATAAAAGTAAAAATGTATTGAAATAAAACATAAATAAAAGTAACAGATTATACTAGTTCAATATTAAAATAGAGTAAATGCATTAATCTGTTAAATATTAAGTACTCAGAGAGCAAGCTTTATGTGGAAATTTATTTGTCGTATAGGAAATAAATCATTCCCTGTCTGCCTTTTTCAAGAAGTTGACGATACTGAATATAGAAAGTAACCTTTACCTATTATATTAAAGAAATTTTCTTTCACATTCTAATGACTCTAGTTGTTTAACTTGTAAGAATCTCTGTTCACGGATATATAATTGCATTATAATGTAGGAAGCATAAAAGAAACCTTACGCAATGAAATAGGTTTATAAAGGCATATAAACGCCTCCTACAGTTTACTCATTGTCTGAACTGGATTACATGCAGACACATGAAAAGACTTTTAATGTTTTTATTCATACAAAAACTCAGATAATGTTTACTTTCTTAATTTTCAATATAACAATTCTTTCTTCTAAGTACCACAACCATGAATTCTATATTCATTTATATTTAATTCTATGACTGTTCAGCGAAAGTGTAGTTAAATAAATTTTTAACTCTACATTAATTTTAAGAATAGTTTATAAAGTAGGACTTGTACTTCATTTAATACTCAGTCATAAATTTATTGTAAAATAGTGCAATTTAAATTAGAAAATTTAGAAGTGCTTTTACGATTTTCTATACAAGGTGTCTATAAAAGAACTCCGGGGTTTTAAAAATTCATATCTCACTAACTATAAAAGATAGCAAAATTTAGTCAATTTCTCTGAAAAGAGTAGCTCAAAAAGTTTTACTCATACTAATTGGGAATGTTTGTATCAACTGTTGGGGGCGCTGCAGGGCGTTGACTTTGAAATGACGTCGCGAAATTTGAAATGATGTCGACTCCGCAACAAAAGGCTCAATGTGTTAATTGGCTCATAGAAACGAAGTCTGTAGTTACCGTACAAAGAAACTTTCGACGTAACTATGGTGTTAACCCGCCTTCTGACAAAACCATTCGTCAATGGTGTGGAAACCGTCCCCTCAGACATGCTCGCCAGGACATGGGAAGAGGTAGAATACCGTTTAGACGTCTGCCGTGCCACTAACGGGGCTCATATAGAACTTTATTAAGTGTTTAAAAAACTTTAAAATATAAGCTTGCCAGTCATGTATAAAACATGAATGTATGTTTTTTATTTCATTAAAATATTTTGCCTCAAAACCCCGGAGTTCTTTTATAGACACCCTGTATTATAATGTATTTTTATACATAAGTATTTTAGAGTTACCTCTTTTGATGGACAGATTAAATTCAAAATTTCGTCGCAATTCATAATTTTTCGTTTTTAGAGAGTTTGTATTTTTGATTGTGATATAAGAAAAAATTCTACTCGTTTAAGAATAAATTTCATACAAGCTCTTTAACCCCTTAGTGCACAGTTTTTTTTTTTTTTTTTTTTTTTTTTTTTTTTTTTTTTTTTTTTTTGAAAAAGGCTGGCCGAAAAAATCTTTTTTATTGTAAAAAACACAATTTAGAACGTTGTCTTGCCAAGATAATTACAAAAATACAAAAATAATCAAAATTTTTTTTGCAATTTTGGATTTTGATAAAATTGCAGAAAATAGTCGAAGTATGCAATATTACATGCATATTGACTTTTTTTATCTTTCTTTTCAAATTTCCATTTCAGAATAAACATTATTATCAGTAAAAATAATTATTTATACTTTTAAAATATAAATAACAACAGTACTAGTATTTATAAAATTAATTAAAATTTTCTTTTGTGTGATATATTTCGAAACAAGGTGCAGCACAACATTGCAACTATTACACATGTAACGACTCTCTTTTCTTTCCCCTTTTCCTTTGCTAACTCTTTTAGCACAAAAAACAGCGCAATATCTACAAAAGTACAACACCACTGGAATTATCACGTAAGTGCACAGTTTGGCTAGTTTAGCGTGCTTGAGTTAACTCGAGTGCACGTTAAGTGGTTAATAAAACTAGCTTTAAAACTCTACTGAGTGGGCTGACTTAACAAACACACGCTTATCAATACATTCATTTTCAACCAGAAATCTAATTCAAGTGATCTGAAGTGTAACAGAATCTATCCATGATACCTTGTAAAGGAGAAACTATCAGTATAATTTAGGAGTCACAGCATGTGTCATAAGTGTCACATAGCGTTTGTCACTTGTAACTTCAAGGAGATTTACTTTAAGTTTTTGATTTGTTTTCCCTGGATGATTGCTATTTTTTTTTAGATTTGAATAATAAAATCAGACCTGAAGCTAATCCCCTATATAATAATAGCCTAAGTTGTCTGTCCGCGAATTTCTGAAGCGGTTGTACCTGGAATGGATACTGGCATCCATATTGGATTTTTTATGAGTTAGGGTTAGCAAAATTCAAAGTTAATTCGAAATCCACCTCATCCACCCTTTTCGAGCGTTTAATGCTATTATTTCAAGCCTTATTCTTCCTCTTATTCTATACTAAATTCATTATTGATACGATGGCGAGGGCGGAGCGCAATATTTAAATTTTTGGACTGTTTTTACTTGACCCTTATATAACCATCTCCTTCACCACGTGTAAGCTGGCACATGGGGTAGAGTGTCTGCCCATTTGATCGTCGTACTTCTTGGGTTGATGGTTCTACCCCCGACGTAGCCGAATTTTTCTAAATGTCTAATTAATTTAATAATTTCTGCTTTTTCTTTTGAATTCTTATTCCTAAAGTTGTTTTGTTATTTTTAAAATAAATATTTACCATTTTTCAAATTTTTATGATTTTTATTTTATTAAATTCACGTATTACCATTATTATATCAAGCCCCATTTTAAGAGCAGGCGATTAAATGTATCAATTTATCACATAATAAATAAGTAAAAATAACAATTTTTTCTAGCATTATGACGTCATTCCTTTAACCATCTCATTGAATCATTTATTTTAGATTATTTAAATATCTTCTGCATTATTTCCATACATTTTATCACTAAATTTAGATATTACGTAAATAATTTTCTTACGGTAATATTTTGTTGCAAAATAATTCTCAGCCAAAAAAACAAACCATTTTTTTTACCTGCCTCGTAGGGTACTTTGCAATTCTGGAAAATTAAAAATTTTACTGATCCCGTCATATGACGGGCTATATGCTAGTATGTAATATTCCTAAAAGGGACTGAAATAAAGAATTAACTAATTTAAAAAAACTTAAAATCTATTGACTAACCGTTGAAGAAGAAAATATGCAAATGTTTCCACTACATCAAATAAACACAGAACGTGAGCTAAAAGCTAAAAAAATAAATTCATATTAATGCAATATTCTCCCATAAATAAGATTGGATATTTTCGTTTGGGACATGCAGAAAATGTTTTACCAGAAATGTACAGATGAAAACTGATTTGTAACTCAATTAGGAGTACAATTAGGACCAGTCTCACCAAAGTCGTTTAGCAGCTAACCGGGATTAATCCATGTCTCGAACCAATGGTAGGATGTAATTCTCCTTTTAAACAGAGATTAATCGCGGTTAGCAGTTAAATGACTTTGGTGAGACGGAACCTAAATTTACACTATCACTTCAATTCTATCAGTTGTGTTACATTTTTATGTGTAAAAACATATATTTTAAGCAGTAATTAACCCTCTAAGCGGTACGCACGTACAATTCCGCCAAACCGATGATGTCTTCAAAGCGTTTGTGACGTACAATTTTCGACCTCCAAAAATGTTCCAAAAATGGATGTATTGTACATTTCTGCCAGTGTTTTCCATCATGGAGTTTTGGGGTAGGAGGGTCAGGTCGATTGTTTAGGAACTGCACCCTTACTCCCTGAGGTACAAAGACTCTGATAGCTTTTCTAGGCTTTGTAAATCTCTATTTCGAAGTATTTCGTTTGCGGTAACAGATGTATCTCTAATTGCATCACTTAGTTATCTTGGAAAACTTTCGTAAAAATATACATAAGTATTT
>CM063510.1:111522189-111592189 GCA_032207245.1 Pardosa pseudoannulata | reverse complement strand
AAGTATAAAAAGTGTAAACAAAATTTTTCCAAAGAAGGGAAGAAAATTTTGTTTTCTCAGAAAATAAAAACCTAAAACCAGACATAAATTCGCTTGAAGTATACAATTACGGATGAAACTATCTTTCAACTAGGATTTTGATAAATAATTTTAATATCAATCTTTTTAGGTTTATTAGCCTAATACGAGATACTAAGTTAATTCGCCTGTAAATACGGCAAGCTATGTATTTTAAAGAACTTACTTGTTTACCTTTTATACCTAAAAAGTATAGAAAAGTGTTTGAATTTTATTTCCATTTCTCTATATTATGAAGGTTTATTACTTCTATTTCCAATCTTAAATTGATTAAAATTTTGTATAAAACTAATTTATAATTTATATCATTATGTATCAGATGCGATACACAAGCTTATAAAGCTTTAGATGTGATGTACAGGACAGGCAAAATCTTAAGCTAATATCTGTGGATTAATGCATATTCGATATATACAAACGTCCTTACTTTAATCTGAGTTTTTAAATTTTCTTCCCCAAACACATTAAATACTCAACCATTATACGATCAATTATTAAGAAACTGGCCAGTATTATGGTACTAGGTGCTTCTCAAAGTTTCAAAAGAGGAATCCACCAAACTTGCAGCAATAAAGTTAAAGGGTAGATTTCTAGGGAGTATTTATTGAGCTTCATTCTTACTAAATGAAAACTGTTACCGATTGACTGTGATTATTAAAACATTCCTTACTACACCGGAATTTAAATATTCTATCATGAAGGTAGTATACCTACACAATGCTTTATTTTGAAATAGGATGACAGTAACAGGTCATGTGGTGAGCAAATTTTTCTTTTACCAGCCTTGAGCTAGATTGAACACCCCTGTGTAAAATTTCCTTTTTGTGTTTTAGTTTTTTTTCAAATTAAATTTTTATCTTTATACTGTCATAAGGTTAGAGTAGTTCTGCACTATCAAGTACTATGCAGAACTGCTTGTCCGTCGTATTTTTCTTTAAAGATTTATTTCGTAACAAACTTAATGTTGATTGTTGAACTTTCTAGGTACATTCCATTTTTAACAATCTCTCTAAAACTTTTCAACATTAACTTTTTGATTCGTTTCTTATAAAAAAGGGGATATTAGTTTTATAAATGCTCAATATTTTGTCGATACCGTAAAACAATAGAAAATAAACTTAGCAAAATATTCAACAAAAATAATCAAGCTTTGCATGCATTTCGGTGCCTCAAAGTTGTTTTCATATCAATCCTCAATGCAATAAATTGAGGAAAGAAATTGGCTAATATGCAGAGCATTAGGAACAATTTTAATTATCAAAATGATAGCATATTTTTTCATTGATTTAGTGATGCATGAAAGTATATATGTAACTATGGTTTAAATGTTTTGAGTAGCAATTAATAACCTGCATAATGAATCAGAAAATTTTATGCAAAGATATATTTGAAACCCTCCATATAAAATGTTCCATGTTGGTACATATGCCATAGATATACGTTAATATATTTCGTTAATAGTAATTTCTTATGACAAACTCGTACAAATTATTCAACAAAAACTATTTGATATTTAGATATTATATTTTGATTACATTACTTTTATAATTTTCTGTTCAATAAAAATAATACAAGACATACATCTCAAGTTAATTAATTATAATTTTACAGTATTTTTGCCTATTTTTCCAAAATGTTAATTTTGTTTAGCAAACTTTGCTACTAATTCCATAAAAGTTTTCCTTTTATATGTAATATTCTTGCATCAAGGGTATATCTTCAAGCCCTGCAGTCAATATTCTTCGGTAATTCACCTTGTAGGTAAACTTTCGTACTTTAATAAATTCTTTTCTTACAAATTTTAGTGTTTTATTTTTTTAGGCAAATACCATTGATAAACCCCCAGAAAACAATACTGTCATAAAGTCAATATTATCATAAGTTTTTTAAGATAGAGGTTAAAGATATTTTAGTCCCTAAAAATCTCCACAAAGGAAATATATCTGTTAGTAATGACAATTCGTAAATTATAAGCAATTCTCGGTTTAAAAGAGTCGAAAAATTTTTAACCCATATTTTTGAAATGGACCTTGCCGATTTTATATTCTACAGGAAATGAAAAGTGTGTGGTGCCGACAAAGATGCACTCCGAATAACTTTAATCCTAACTTAACTTTAATCCTAATTTCAAGTTTTTATGCAAACTGTTCTCGTTAATTATTCATTTATATTTTGTAGAATCAATGTTGTGACAACGGCGACAGAAGAATTCATTTTATTCTCTTGCAGTCTAATGCGTTGTGTATATAACGAGATGTGTTAAAGTTTGATCTTTTTTTTTCCGTAATAAAATGCTTGTTCGTTTTAAGCTCTGAATTTTTATTACCTGCTGCACTGTTCCGTGGGAGTATTAGACCAACACCTCCCCACAAGTATTAAACATATCCGACCAGAAAATACTATATCCGTAAAATCGCTCTAAATGCTCAACATTTCTATTTTATGCCAATTTGTAAATGATAAGCGATTTCTCCCTAAAAGGCGAATAATTTTTCAACCCAAATCTTTAAGGTGGATAATGCCAATTTCAAACCCCACTGGAAGAGAAAAGCGTTCAAGATACCCAACCAGAAAACCGTCATCGCAGAAAGGCAGGGGCCACCTTATCAATTCTGAACTGCTTAAAAAGGGTTTTAAATTACACTTTTATAGAGGCACGCAACATCAGCTATCTTCCGATCCATACATCACCCAAATTCTCTCCCCCCCCCTACACTTTTCCAATTCATCTCTTTCGCCTTTACTCAAACCGTAATTAGCTGAAGTAATCTGGCGAATTGATTACATTAGGTTCAATTACTATTCGACGTATACTTTATGGGACTGCGTGGCGTGATGAATAGCGGGTCCGCGCTTAATCTGAATGTTTCTGTAGGTGTGGTTCACCTTAATGTGTCTGGGGCAGGTGCAGTTCTTGATTAAATCTGTGCGGTGCGCTGTGTGTATTTATTGAAAGGGATTTTTGGACTCCACGTAAAGATTAATGATGCGTCCCTGATAAATACGGAATGGGTTAAAGGGAAAGGAAGAAAGATCAGCTCTAAAGAACTCTGAGATGAAGATATCCAGGGCAAGATTGGGAGTTTCTTGGTACGCTAGGAGTGACAAAAGGGCGTGAACTTGCACCGAATTGCACAAATAACACTTTAATTTGTAGGTTTGAAATGCATTGCACTAGAAAGAGTTTTCGTGCTGTTAAGTATAATGATGACTGTCATTTTCACTCTCGTCTGCTGTAAGAATATTACGTAATGGAAGTGAGTGATTCATGGAGTGGAAAAAGTGGAAATAATGTCCCCAAAAATGTCATCAAATCACCAATTGGGCAAAAAGATTTAGTCGCTAAATTTTTTGCCTTGTTAGTAAAATAAATATAATTTAAGAAAATTAATAAAGTATATTTTGCATAGGAATGTTTGTTAATTTATTGTACCCTGTGTTTAAAATGACATTGTCAACTAAAGCAAACTTTTACACCGAGTACAGAAAAAAAAAGTTCTGGGGAGCACAGTGTGGTTTTTCTACTATCCAGGAACGCAGCCCAGTATTATATATATATATATATATATATATATATATATATATATATATATATATATATATATATATATATATATATATATATATATATATATATATATATATATATATATATATATATATATATATATATATATATATATATATATATATATATATATATATATATATATATGATTATACAAATGCTAATTTTAAGAGAGGGTACTGAAAATTAACGGAAATGGTTTTAAAGATCAGGTAACGATAAGTTTGAAGACGTATGATGTTTTACTGTAATACCAAATGCCGAGATTAGGTACGCTTACTAAATATATTGTATTCTAAAAGAAGTATTTATAAACGAAATATATGTAACGTTCTATTATTCTATTAATATTGTTTTATACGAGATCTTAACGTCATATTAGGTCTAACAACACATGTATATAATAAATATATGTGTGTATGTATATATGAATAAATACAAATAATACACAAAAATATATGTGCCCTGCATACGATAGCCTTAACTGAAGCTCAAACTAAACTGTTTTTAACATAATTTAATAAGATTTAGCCTCAAATTCTTGACTATATTAACTTTATATTCAATTACACAAATGTAAAATACTTGTGGAAGACGCACATAATCCAGTTCATCTTTCAACAAGAAATTCCAAAAGAAATCCTGAAAAAAAATACGGTCGATAAAAAATCGATCTCATAATGACAATGCAAACAAGCGTTAAAAGGTTTTAAAGTCAGTTTAAGTTCATATTTTGGGCCTTGGTTTTAAGATACTGCTGCAAAGTTTTTGTCTCAGGACTCCGGAAGAAATGAACATAAATCTAGAACACAGTAAAAAAACTGAATGAACACAGTAAGAAACGGAATACGGTAATTACTTAAATTACTATAATGCAGAGAGTTTGTAAGTGTGTCTTAGGAAGTCATATTGGACCCTAAGTTTTCTTCAAAATACCAGAGAGGTCAACAGAGAAAAGTGAAAAACACCCTTCGTAAGCGTTACTGATGATTATTTCGAAAATAACAACATATATGATATCTTTTTGTGTATGACAAAAACTAAATATTATATTCCGAATCCCTTAAACACCTTGTAAAATAAAAAAATACTACCGATGAAAAAATATATTCAGTAAATGAACTGCATGCTCTTTTATTCAATGTAAATTGAAGACAGAGTATGTTAAATCTTTCGTTTTTTGTCCTTTAACTCTGCAAACAATTTTAAAGATTTTTTAAAAATACGGCTATATCAGCAGCGATTTTAACACTTGAAACATTTAATTTAATTAAATACGATTGAGCTTCTACCAATTAATATTTCTAGCTAACAGTCTGATAAAAGCCTTAGCTTTCATTACATTTCACAGTCACATATCAAATGTTTATTTTCTTATAAAACTGTACACTGTCGGATGAAGCGAAGATATTCTCTAAATACGGGATCTATCGAAACTCAATTACACTAAGTTTATTTAGTCAGTGAACGTCCAGTTCTTTGAGTTAGAAATAACCACTAGTCAGCAAATATTTACCGAAAACACACTGGTAGTTTAAAAAACTTTCATTGTAAAAAAAACCCTTTTTTTTGCTTGTTGAGATACATAGGTTTTAGTCTGTCTTCCAATAAAGCCTTTAGCTACTAAGAAATTTTATGGTATGCAAAATTACATAAATTAATTTTTACCTTTACTAACGTGGTGCTAATATATCTTTAATACTACTATTTATGGAAAAGAACTTATGTGATGAACTATGCTATATATTTATTAAAAATAATATTCATGTTTTTACTCATAAAGGTAAAAGAAAACTAAACATAGGAAATTTTTAGAATTAAAATATGATATACACGGCAGTAAAAGTGCAACTATCATGTTTTGTGTTCTAAAAGAGATCTCTTATATCAGTATTGACAAATCTTTTTTAAGAGTGTGTCGAATTTTGTGCATTATTTTTTAATACTATCGAATAGTTTACAGTCTGTCTTACAAGAGAAAATGTGGTGTTAAAGCTACATTCCAATGATTTAGAAACTATATTTCATAAAATGTACAGTTTGAGCATTTTTATTTTCTTGTATAGCGTAAAGAAAGAACCGTACAAAATTTAATACTCAGATATGAACGAAAATATTTATTTTTGGTATGTCTAACTGAATTTTCACCAGTTTCAGTGTTACATCTATACGCACGTACAAGGAATCTTTAATTTTGAAATTTCAAACATCCATTTTGACCATTCTTGAAATAGTTTCGATTAGATTACTCTTACCATCTGTATGTGTCGGGTAGTCCTCGTTTATATTTGAGTATTAACCTGTGATCAAATGTATAGTGGTGATTTTATTTTGATTGCGTTGTGTAAAAGCATTTTTGTACTAAATTTAACCACAGGTTCTGAGAAACTACAGACATAAATATGAAGATAAACTAAAAGCTAAATTAACATCATCCGAAACTAGCTTAATATAAAAAAAGTAAATTTATTATAATATATATACATCTATGTACATACAAAACTGATGCTAATTTTCATAAAATAAGCTTTGTCAACATCTTCTAAATTAGTTCTGACAATTTTTTAATACTTAAGTAATTTTGTAAATAGAGAGAGGACCTAATCTCAATTTCAAAATATATGTAAAAGGGGGTACCTTTGGGGAGTGAAAATGGTGTGCTCGGAACACTGCTGGTTGATGGGTATCTATGGATCTTTCGTCGGTCTGGTCAGGGGCTTCCTCCTGAGTGTTTGGGGTACGGCCGTGCTATTTGATGCAGGAACCCTTCCTGTTAGACTTGGCTGGACTCTCGAACTCGTTTCGTCAGACTTCTCTCCTAATCTAGACTATCGAACTCTTTCTGTCGGACTCTGTCCTCGTCTCGACTCTCGAACACCTTCTGCCGGACTCTCCTCTAGTCTCGACTCTCGAACATCTTTTTTGGGACTTCCTCTAGTCTTGACTCTCGAACACCTTCTGTCGAACTCTCCTCTAGTCTCGACTCTCGACCACCTTCTTTTTTGGGACCTCCGAACCTCTTTTTAATTTTTTAGATTTTTCATTTTTATTTATTTTAACTTTGTCCCATTTTCCTCTTATCGTCCAATCGGGAGAGTTTTAAGAATTTCATTGGTCTGCTTAAACCCCGCCTAGAGACCGCCAACGTGAAAAACCTTATATCTTAATTGGGCACTGTCCCTTAGGGACTCATAAATACTCCACAAAGGTACATTCTTATTTAATGTCAAGTACGGAGACGGTATTCTAATCTGGGACTGGGAACAGAACCGCGTCCGAACCACCGTACAAGACAACAATATCCTTAAAATATAAATTTATATTTCTCTGTCGTTTTACAAAGATGTGATGAGGTCAGATTTAGATCCCGAGCATTTTACTTCTTGTATGAATGAATCAATTATATTACTGATCTAAATCATCTCATCACAGTATGTAAATATGTACCTCACAAAACTGAACATTACTAGCCATAGAAGATCTATATTTTGAAATTACCGTTATTGTGTCTAGTTATGCACCTCCTCTTTTGAATCCAATCCTATGCAAAACATTAATAATATTAATGCCTTGGGGCACAATTCAAAATAAATTAGTGAACAGATAAAATGTTTAAATACTGCATTTAGAACTCTTAAAATATCTTGTTTATACAGGGTGAATTCGTTGAGAAATGAAACCTATTTTCATTCTTGTAAGGAATGTGCAAGCAGCAGTGTGAGGATAGCAGTGTAACAGTAGTGTGAAAAAGAGATACAATACATTTAGTGATCTAGAGGCCAGTTAAGGTAATTCTGATAAAATGTTTATTTTCGAATGATTGAAATCATTCAAAAAAAAGGAATGGTTTAAAATTCAGGATTTAAAAACATTTATAGATTTTATTAGATTCCTAAAAATCACGCAGTTCAACCCTTCATTAGTATAAAATGGGAACGCATCCAACCAATACTGCATCAAATATTCTTTGTCACTGAAATACATATCACACACCTTATCACCTTCAGAACACAAATTAGCTATAATTGCATCTCTTCGTCATATACTTGATATTACAACACACACAGATATTTGTGTGTGTAAAATGAAATATTCTTTATTCAGAAACATAAATATATGTGTGTGCAATTAAAGATCATAACGTTGGTTAAACGATGGTGATATAATAGAAAAATTAGCCATTGTCCACTTAAAAATAATGTAAAAATTTGTCAAGGAGAATTTAGATTTGAATTTAATATTTTTGAAGGGTTTCTCCTTTCGGATATATTAAGATTTATTTCTATGCTAAACTGGCTTTTTTCCTGTAGCCTTTTGAGGAAAAATAAGTTTATAAAAATCATCTCCTGTGTCATTTAAAAAGCCTTCGTAAGTTGAAGTCCGACTTTTAGCTCATATTCCCTTTGTACCATATTTTTTGAATGGCAACTATTCTAATATCGTCAAATATTTTGAGATTTAGATATTGTGTTATACTTTTTATACATAAAAGTTAACAATAACTTAAAATGAGAGAGGAAAATAAAATAAAATTAAAATGGCATAACAGCAAAAGTGATAATAACACTCTCTCCTATATTTTTAGATTTGCAACTTTTTTTCAGAATTCATCAATTTTGAGATATTTAGGTATTGTGGCAAAGTTGAGATAAGGATACTCGAAATTTAAGACATTCGCATTCTTTATCGACTTTAACAAGAATTTCGTGCGATGTCCCTCAGTGATGTTAGAGGGTACAACAATCTCAGGGTAGTATTTGACCTATTCAACGCCCTCAAAGTAGGCACATCTCCCCCATCTCCGATAAAACTCACATCGGCCATTTCTTTGTTATCCCACTTTTGAATCTTTCCAGTAAAACCTAAAATGTCACGTACAGTCAAACCCCATTTTGGGAAATAGATTGGCCATCTGTAGCCATTATGTAAGAGCAGTTAATCTTTAACGGTTTTGATTGAAAAAAATGTACGGTGTTTATACTGTTCCGTTTAATTACTTTTTATTTAATTTTATTATTATTATTAGCATTAATCTCAATTTAGTACTACTAAAACATACAGGTAAATTGTTGTAATCTAGGAAAGTTATTTTACTTTTATTATCTATATAATAGTTTTGTTTAAAATATCGTAATTAATGGGGAAATTTAACATTAGGAAAATATTAAAAATTACAAAAAAAGAGTAACTAAAGTGATGCAAAGTTAAATTTAGGCATTGATTATTATTTTATATATGCATGTATCCTTTTTTTCTCTTTACATAACATTTGGGCTGAAAAGTTCGTAGACTAACATAGAAAAAAAAATTTTTTTGATAAAATTTGATTTTATTATTCAATGTAGTTGCCTTCAATGTAGTTGCGATACAACGATTATAGCGGACATACAATTTATCGATAAAATTTTTATAGTATGAATTGTCTTCAGCCTCAAAATAGGCCTTAGTTTCGGCGATTACTTCTTCATAGGTGCTAATTTTTTTTTTTTTTCCAGCTAGCATTCTCTTAATTTCTGAGAACAGGAAAAAGTCGCTGAAGGCCAGATATGAGGAATACCATGCATGCGGAAGCAATTAGAAGCACAATTCCTATAACTTTGGCATCGATTTCATTGACATGTGACACAGTGTATTGCCTTGATAAAACAACACTTTCTTTTTCTTTAAATGGGCCGTTTTTCCCACGATTTCACCCTTCAAACGCTCCAACAACCCTATGTAATAGTCATTGTTGATGGTTTTCCCTTTTCAAGATAGTCTATATATAATATTCCCTACCATCCCCAAATACTGATGCCATAACCTTACCAGCTAACTGTTGCGTCATTCCATGTTTTGGAGTTGGTTTCCCACTTGCAGTCCACTCGGCTGATTGTCGATTCTACTCAGGTGTGAAATAATAGAGCCATGTTTCCTCCATTGTCATATATCGAAGCATAAATTCAGTTTATCACTATTAAACAGCTTCAAACATAGCTCAGAATCATGATTTCGTTGTTGGTTGATTGTAAGCTCGCGCGGCACCCACTTTGCACAGAGCTTTCGCATACCCAAATATTCATTCACGATAAGTTCAACACGTTTCTTTTATACTTTTAGAGTATCATATACCTCATTAAAATTCACTTTAAGGTCATCCAAAATTCTTCTGTGGAGTTTTTGATGTTTTCGTCGATAATAGTCTCTTTGAGGCGTCCATTGCTTCCATTGTCCCAGGTGTTCATTTCTTTTCGTTTAAACTTACCAAACCACTTTTCATCGGTTGGTTATCCTGATGCAGAGTCGGAATAATGTTTATCAAGGCAAGTCTTGTCTTCAACAAAATTTTTTCACTAAAAACCAATGCTTTATTAATACATGGAATTCCTTATTATCCATTGTTTTCAAACTAACAAAAGTTGCTTCACTCAAAATGCTATATTTACTATATAATACTATATTTGTCAAATTTAAACACTTGTTTTATCGAAGGTTAGGACTAACTGAAAATCATATGGATTTAATATTAGTCGTGCCAACTATGTGTCAGCCTACGAACTTTTCAGCCCACCTATTATCTTTATAGGTAAGCATTTCCTACGCATGGAAATAAGTTTAAAGTACGTTAATCTAACTTTCATTAAATAGGTAGTACATACAAATGTTTTCATACATTCTCTGTTAGTTTTAGTTGATTACATTCAGTTGAAGATGATTTATAATTAAAATACATTAAAATGTACCTCTAATTTACATTCTTTTAGTTAATAATGACTATGTTAAATGCTATATTTATTAAAATGATTTTAAAAAATCCCAACTACATATTTTTTAAACTTAAGTTTTTATTGACAAACAAGATAATTTTAAACTTTAAAAAGAATTCTTTTCCCAATTTAAGATCAACGTTCTTTCTATTTCACTAACGGGAAACTTTAAACTATTCCTAATATTTAAAACTAAAATATTTATCATACTATAAAATAAAATATATATCTCGTAATTACATAAAAGATGTTGGTCAAATAGAAAAGATATTTAGTTTAAATTTCATATACAAAAGTATTTTTTGGGATTTATATATTTCAAATGCTGTCTTATGTTCAATAAAATTCATTTTATTATTTATTCATATCGTTCATAGCTTTAATTTAATATAAAAATTTACTTTATTGTATTTTGATAAATTCATTTCAAATGCTAGCTTAAGGTAATCAAATTTCATTTTATCCTTTATTCATTTCATTCTGTATAAATTTTGCGATATTTTATTATACAAATAAAGCTATTTTATTAATTAAATAAAAGATATTTTATTAATTAGATACAGACTATTTTAAATGCTATATTTATTAAAAAGATTAAAATAAATAAAAATCACGACTACATATTTTTTAAACTTCATAATTTTTATTGCCAAACAAGATAACTTTAAATTTAAAAATAATTATTTTCCCAATTTAAGTTCAACATTCTATCTATTTTACTAACTGGATAGGTTAAACTATTTATAATATTTAAAACTAAAATATTTATCATACTATAAAATAAATATATAGCTCATATTGACATAAAAGTTGTTGTGCAAATGGAAAAGATATTTAGTTTAAATTTCATAAACAAAAATATTTATTGTGATTTATATATTTCAAATGCTATCTTTTGTACAGTAAAATTCATCTTATTATTTATTCAAATGGTTTATAACTTTAATTTAATATAAAAATTTACTTTTTTTTATTTTTACATATATATTTTAAAGGATAACTTAAGATGATTAAGTTTCATTTTATCCTTTATTCATTTCATTCTGTATAAATTTTGCGATATTTTATTATACAAATAAAGCTATTTTATTAATTAAATAAAAGATATTTTATTAATTAGATACAGACTATTTTAAATGCTATATTTATTAAAAAGATTAAAATAAATAAAAATCACGACTACATATTTTTTAAACTTCATAATTTTTATTGCCAAACAAGATAACTTTAAATTTAAAAATAATTATTTTCCCAATTTAAGTTCAACATTCTATCTATTTTACTAACTGGAAAGTTACTAACTGGAAAAATTTTACTAACTGGAAAAATTTCTAATATTTAAAACTAAAATATTTATCATACTATAAAATAAATATATAGCTCATATTGACATAAAAGTTGTTGTGCAAATGGAAAAGATATTTAGTTTAAATTTCATAAACAAAAATATTTATTGTGATTTATATATTTCAAATGCTATCTTTTGTACAGTAAAATTCATTTCATTATTTATTCATATTGTTCATAGCTTTAATTTAATATAAAAATTTACTTTATTTTGATATATATATATATATATATATATATATATATATATATATATATATATATATATATTTTAAATGATAGCTTAAGGTGATTAAATTTCATCTTATCATTTATTCATTTCATTCTGTATCTATTTTGCGATATTTCATTAAGTAAAAAAAGTTATTTTATTCATTAAATGATATTTTATTAATTAAATACAGAGTATTTTAATGCTATATTTAATAAAAAGATTAAAATAAATAAAAGTCACAACTACATATTTTTTAAACTTCATAACTTTTATTGCCAAACAAGAAAACTTTAAAATTTAAAAAGAATTATTTTCCCAATTTAAGTTAAACGTTCTTTCTATTTTACTAACTCGAAAGTTTAAACAATTTCTAATATATAAAATTGTTTGAAAATATTTATTCTACTAGAAAATAAAATATATAGCTTGTATTAACATAAAATATGTTGGCCAAATGGAAAAGATATTTAGTTTAAATTTCATAAACAAAAATATTTATTGTGATTTATATATTTCAAATGCTATCTTTTGTACAGTAAAATTCATTTCATTATTTATTCATATTGTTCATAGCTTTAATTTAATATAAAAATTTACTTTATTTTGATAAATTTATTTCAAATACTAGCTTAAGGTGGTTAAATTTCATTTTATCATTTATTTATTTCATTTTGTATATATTTTGCGAAATTTTATTAAAAAAATAAAGTTATTTTATTAATTAAATAGAACATATTTTATTAATTAAATAAAGACTATTTTAAATGCTATATTTATTAAAAAGGTTTAAAATAACTAAAAATCAGAACTTCATATTTTTTAACTTCATAATTTTTTAATTACCAAACAAGGTAACTTTAAAATTTAAAAAATAATTTTTCCCAATTTAGGCTCAAAGTTCTTTCCATTTCACTAATGGGAAATTTTAAACTATTTCTAATAGTTAAAACTAAAATTGTTTGAAAATATTTATTCTACTAGAAAATAAAATATATAGCTTGTATTAACATAAAATATGTTGGCCAAATGGAAAAGATATTTAGTTTAAATTTCATATACAAAAATATTTATTGTGATTTATATATTTCAAATGATATCTTTTTGTACAATAAAATGTATTTCATTATATAATCATATTGCTCATAGCTACAATTTAATATAAAAATTTAGTTTTTTATGTCTTGATTTATATATTTCAAAAGCTATCTTAAGGTATCAAAGTTCATTTTATCATTTATTCATTTTATTGTGTATATATTTTGCGATATTTTATTAAATAAAGCCATTTTATTAATAAAGGATATTTTAATTATTAAATACAGACTATTTTAAGTGCTACATTTATTAAAAGATTAAAATAAATAAAAAGCACTACTACTTATTTTTTATACTTCAAAAGTTTTATTTCAATAAAGATAACTTTAAAATTTAAAAAGAATTCTTTTACCATATTAAGATCAACGTTCTTTCTATTTCACTAACGGGAAACTTTAAACTATTCCTAATATTTAAAACTAAAATATTTATCATACTATAAAATAAAATATATATCTCGTAATTACATAAAAGATGTTGGTCAAATAGAAAAGATATTTAGTTTAAATTTCATATACAAAAGTATTTATTCTGGTTTATATATTTCAAATGCTGTCTTATGTTCAATAAAATTCATTTTATTATTTATTCATATCGTTCATAGCTTTAATTTAATATAAAAATTTACTTTATTGTATTTTGATAAATTCATTTCAAATGCTAGCTTAAGGTGATTAAATTTCATTTTATCATTTATTCATTTCATTCTGTATCTATTTTGGGATATTTTATTTTTTATGCCTCACAGACTAAATATTTTTTAGACTTCCTGATATTTTTAACATTTTATTTAAAATAATTTGTATTCCCAATGTCTTAAACAGTTTACCCTCTAATGTTTCAATAAAGGAAAGATTTTTAAAATAAAAAATTCACATGTAAAAAGAATGTTATGAATATGACTTTTGCATACAAGTGAACATGACATTATAAATTATTTTTTACACTAAGTTTTGCAATAAGTTTTATTTTGTTTAGATAACTATTTATTTTTTTGCATTTTTTTTTAGAATTTTACTATATTTTGTCAATTTTACTCTTCCTTACAATTAAATGTACCAAAATTTCAGTTTATATATAAAAAAGCAATACTTTAAAATATATCATTAGACAACATATCCTACATGAATACAACAGAAGCAAAATTTTATTTTTATATTTTAAAGGTAATATTTACGTTTTTATGTGTATGTTTCATTATAGGAACATTGGCGTTCCTAGGGTTTACTTTTCATTTATGTGCAAAGCATTGTATGATATTGCAAACATTATTTCCTTTTACATTCTGATAAGAACAGCAACTTTTCTAAAGAAAATAAATCGACAAATCTGCAAATGTGAGCTGCAATAGTTCGATAGGATTTTAATATTGGCACTTAATATTGATGTTCACCTTAGTAAAATCAAAACAATGGAAAGAATTTATTTTTAATATGAACATGTATGTGTATGTGGGAGGGGTTCATCTGTGCCTTTGGAGACAAGAGGTATTTCACATAAAAGTTGACTTATTGCATATGCTTGTTGAAATAGCTATCACTTTCCTTTGATATAGAGTTTTTGTTGGACGACAGTGAAAAATGTGCATGTGTGATTTCTACGTGTTTCATTTATAAAGATTTCATTGATTTAACACTTTCTGAAAAATTACTTACAATACAAGATGTGCAGGATGTCGTGTAGTCCTCGTTTATATTTGGGTATTAACCTGTGATCCAGAATTGGAACCAGAATTGGATAACCAGAATTGGAAAACACCGGTACCAATATTGCATAAATTGTACAGTGTCATAATAATTATCAATTCCATATTATTTCAAACCATATAAAAAACAGTTAAGAAGTTTTTAGACTTTAAATTAACTGTTATCATGAAATTTTAACCCTCTCTCTGAGCATCCCCGCGACTTTCACGGGCAATCTAGATGTAGCAAAATTTGCGCAACGCGCGATTTCAGCGGGCATGCATTTTAGCCATCTATTAAAATGTGCAACCCGTCTCTTTAACTGTTTATTCTGTAATTTTGGCTTTACTGGGATTTTTAATCGTTTATTTAGCGGTAAAATAGCAGATGGCTTTAATTGTCCATATTTCTGCGAAATATAGAAGAATATTTTGTAGCATTTTGCGAGCGCTTTTCATAGATATCTGAAAGAGATTTGGTAGGAAACGTTTCACGAGTGATATAACCTATACTCCTGAATATTTTCGACACTGATAGCACTTCTGACTCTTATTTCAAGTATATTGAAGATAGTTATAGCGAAACTGATGAGGATTTCTCGGATTCCTCTGCGGATAGGGATGAATCTGAAAATTTATTTTCTTTTCAAAATGTTCGACAATGGTGCAAAATTGATATACAAAATATTCCACCAGCTCCTGCTTCATTTCCTTTCCTTAGAAATCTCGGACTAAATTTCACTATGGCAAATAATGCAACTGTTTTGGACTATTTTGAACTTTATTTTGATGATGTTATGTTGCAAATAATAGTAAAAGAGACCAACAGTACATGACAGTAACAGACCCATGAGACTAATTGCTCGACACTTTGCTAGCCACATAATCCAAATCCCATTAAGAAATAGCCTCATAGATGTCTGCTGTCTGTAGTTTTTTTTTACTGAAGGTGGAACAAAAACTTCGAAAAGAAACGCGAATTTGGTGCAAGGATTGCGAGGTAGGACTTTGCCCCGAGCCTTGTTTCGAAATTTATTATACAAGACTTTATTTCTAATAAATGTTTTGTAAGTCTTTTGCATTTTTAATTAGTATATGCTTTTTGCTTTTGTATTTTATAAAATAAATGATAATTTAACCAAGATTAATTTTCAAAATTTAGCTTTTATATCATTATTCTTCAATTTCGTTATTCCGAACACTTTTTTTTTTTTACCTAATTCTATATTAAAAAAAACTCTTTTACAAAATTTTTTTGTATATTTTTTTACTCTAAAATGTATATAGATTTGAAATATGTAGTAAAAAAATACGCAATTTTTAAACCTATTTTTATAAAATAAATACGCAGCGAGAGGGTTAAAAATATACAAAAATAATCATGTAACACGCCAATGTTTCAATAATGGAACATATCAAAGAAATTTTTTTTTACCTAATTTTAAGACTTTATTGTATTTATATACTCTTAATCTTAGATTTCAAGTCATTTCGACTATTTTTTTTAATTCGGTGTTTAAACGGTTAAATATGTATAATATTTACCACAATTGGCTGATTTAGGTTTTAATTATAATCAAATTAGTGTTTAAAACACTAATTTGATCATAACTTCTAGAACGAAAAGTTAAACCTTCGTAAATAACTTTTGTAATCAAATTTGTAATTAAAAAAATTTCTATATTACTTTTACATACTCATTAATGCAGCAATCTTTTTAGTATTAATAATATATCTAATTAAGAGATGTATTCTTCTTAAAATTGTTAAACTAATGCATTTCTCTGATCTCTTCTTTTACATAGATTTACATACTCATTAATGCAGCAATCTTTTTAGTATTAATAATATATCTAATTAAGAGATGTATTCTTCTTAAAATTGTTAAACTAATGCATTTCTCTGATCTCTTCTTTTACATAGTTTTACAGTTATTAATGAAACAATCTTTTTGTATTAATAACATATTTAATTAAAAGATTTAATTTATTCTTCTTGAAATTGTTAAACTAATGCATTTCTCAGATCTCTTCTTTTACATAGTTTTACATACTCATTAATGCAGCAATCTTTTTAGTATTAATAATATATCTAATATATTTATTTATTCTTCTTGAAATTTATTAAACTAATGCATTTGTCTGAAGTCTCTTCTTTTACATAGTTTTACATACTCATTAATGCAGCAATCTTTTTAGTATTAATAATATATCTAATTAAGAGATGTATTCTTCTTAAAATTGTTAAACTAATGCATTTCTCTGATCTCTTCTTTTACATAGTTTTACATAGTTATTAATGCAACAATCTTTTTAGTATTAATAATATATCTGATTAAAATATTTAATTTATTCTTCTTGAAATTGTGAAACTAATGCATTTCTCTGATCTCTTCTTATACATAATTTTACATACTCATTAATGCAGCAATCTTTGTAGTATTAATAATATATCTAATTAAGAGATGTATTCTTCTTAAAATTGTTAAACTAATGCATTTCTCTGATCTCTTCTTATACATAATTTTACATACTCATTAATGCAGCAATCTTTTTAGTATTAATAATATATCTAATTAAGAGATGTATTCTTCTTAAAATTGTTAAACTAATGCATTTCTCTGATCTCTTCTTTAATGAAAGCAAATGAATAGTTTCTATTCACTTCTTTTATCTAATGCATTACGGCAATTTTTCTTGGGAAAATTTTTCTCTCCTGCTGTTGACACAGAACAATGTTACAGACGATAAATCGATGCAAACAGCCGCCTTAATTCTTTCTGTAACAAACGTTACAGCAATACTTTTAAATAGAAAGACATTTAATACTTTCGGATTGCCTGTTATTTCCTATAAACATTTCTTAGCAGCCATTCAGACATTTTTATTGCAGATTTAGCGGTGATTCTTATCTGGCCAGAGATGATTTAAGAAAAGTAAGAAAAAAGGCAGCGAAAAGATTTTCTGAAATATTACATCACATATTTTTAAACAAATAAATAATTCTGTTCATTTATTAATTTGTAATTTACATGTATTTCAAAATGTAAACGTAAGATTAACAAAAATTATATATTGAAGGAAATTTTATTTAACTGTGTACTCACTCACTTAACGGGATATTTCTGGTATCTTTCGAAATTCGAGAAGTTAAATCTTGTAATAATCTTAATGCCAATTCATTATAGAATAAATATTCAGATTCTTTTAGAATATAGCTTTAACAAGTCATTCCCTATAAAATAATAGCCTAAGTTATTTGACCGTCTGCCCTCGAATTTATGAAAAGGTTGGACCTGGAATGTATAGAGAAAACATATTGGATTCTTATTGAGTTGGGGTTAGCAAAATTCAAAGCGAGTAAAGTTTATCTTCTCCCAGACTATCGATACGATCTTAAAATAAATTGGTATAAATATACTTCATATCACAGCAAAAAATTACTGTGATATTTAAAACGTTCAAAATTCTCCGCCTTCCCCATTTTTGAAATTTTAATGCCGTTATTTCAAGTTTTCTTTTCTCCGGTTAAAAAGCAGGATATTAAATTTATAAATTTATCATAAATAAATAGATAAAAATAACATTTTCTTGCATTATGACGTCATTCCTTTATCCATCACTTATATAATAATAGCCTAAGTTATCTTTCCGTCTGTCTTCGAATTTATGAAGCGGTTGGATCTGGAATGGATAGAGGCATCCATATTGGATTCTTGATGAGTTAGGTTTAGCAAAATTCAAACAGAGTAAAGTTTATCTTCTTCTAAACTACCGATCCGATTTTAAAATAAATTGGTATAAGTATTCTTCATATCAACAGCAAAAAATGCAGTTATCTTTAAAGCTTTCGAAATCCACCATTTCCCCTCTTTTCAACCATTTAATGCCATAATATTATTTCAAGCGTATTTTCCCCCGGTTACGACCAAATGATTAAATTTATTAATTTATCACATAATAAATAGGTAAAAGTAACATTTTTTTCTAGCATTATGACGTCATTCCTTTAATCATCTCATTTAATCATTTCTTATTTAAAATTCTTTAAATATCGTCTGCATTATTTTCATACGTTTTATCACTGAACTTAGATGTTACGTATATAGTTTTAATTTAATTTTGGCTTAAATAATAGATTAGGTACATATGGGATGTTTTGAATTTAATCATCGATTATTTTTGTTGCAATGAAAATTTTGTCACTGATTTTAACAACAAATTCTATCTAAATCCAAGGTGTAAGGGGAAATATGTTCGTGTCATTATGTCCTATATGTTCTTAAACAATACGTCCGGGGGTGGCAGGCCAAGCCTATGGGTCTTCTTCTTTGCCCCTTCTTTAAAAATTACGAGGGCTTACTTGTATTTAAGTGGCGTACTTTCACCTTTGAGGTACTTGTCAGAACAAAAGGAGCCCCCCTCTTGCTTGATACGAATAGCGTCTGGTTTAATCTGGCTTGGTTAGACCAAGTAGCATACAACAACAACAAGACTATAGCGCCAGTTTGCGAGTAACTCACATACTTTCTTCTCTCATCGCATTAAAAAGTTATTACTGCACGAAATCGCGCACATTATTAACCAGATTTTATATTACGAGAAATTCACGAAAAGTTAGTGCCCGCTTCATAATTTGGATAAATCTGTTTCATTCAATGCAATATTGAAGAGTTCTTCCGCGTTTGTTACATCGTTTCATTCTACGCATTATTTCATTTAATTTTTTCTAACACTATTCTTATTTTTCATTTCCCTCCTAACTCCTATTCATCTTATTAAAATACGAATTTATAAGTGTTTCGCACATGGTTAAAACTAGCTGGACATTACCAATACCGTTAAAACAAAAAGTTGGTTCACACTATTCAGTAAACGTATCTTTCCCCTTTCAGTAGAACTGGCAGTAAACAATAATACGTATTTCCTATTAGCTAATATAGAAATTATTTCTTAGAAAAAACAAGTGTTTTACATCCCACTGTTGAATAACAATCACTTTATCCAACATGCTATATTTTGTAGCGAATTTTTTCATATGTTTTAGTAATCTAACATTTTTAGAAACCAAACTCTATTTTGGGGAGAAAATGAAGAGAAATTCTCACCCTTTTTTCTGTAGGGATAACTTTGATTAAAAACTGTATGTTTCTATGCAATTAAAATAAGACATCTTTAATTTTTCACTGCTATAGTGTGGGCATCATAGCCTTACAGTTCCTCAACAATGCTGCATAAATTCTTTGAGAAATTTATAAATATTATCAATAGGAATACATAAAAGTGTTTCTTAAATTGCTGAAATTAGAAGTACATTTCCAATACCACATAAAAAAGGTGTATGACATTTCTTAAACGTACCTTTCCCCATTCTGTGGAACGGACAGTAAAAAATAACACATACTTCATAATAGCAAATGAAGGAATTATTTCTTAAAAGAAAATAAAAGTCTTATACATCCCACTGCTGAACAGGAATCCCTTTATCATGGTGCTATTTTTGTCTTGAGTTTTTTCATAAGTTTAAGAAATCTAACATAACACTTAAAAACCTCACTCTGTTTTGGGGAGAAATTCTCCCCCATTTTATTTTCGTAGTAAGAATTTCGTTTAAAAACTAAGTATTTCTTTGAAATTAAAGTAAAAAAAAAATCCGTTATTTTGCATTTTTACAGTGTGTTCATCAGAACCATAGAGTTCCTCAACAGTGCTCTAGGAATTCTTCTAAAACTTTATAAATATAATCAAAATTTAAAAGAAAATCATTAAATGTATTCTGTAATGTTACCCCAAAACCTTATATAGAATTAATAATAGTAACTAATTGACCAGGAGAAAAGCTATAAGGAATTTAAAAAAAAACAAGCTATGTGACAATGAGTCATTCAGACCACACGTGACATTACGACATAAGAGAGAGTAAATTATTCATAGTCGCCAACAGATTGATTAGCATAAGTGTCTAGACAACACCAATGGCTTCTACAGCAGAGCACGATAAAAAAGTAAAATTGTTATCATTAAAACCAAACTTTAAAGAACTTTGTGTTGTCATAAACAAATCCTCATATTTTTTATCATTGTATCATTTTAGTTGTATCATTTCATTAAAAAAAATTCTTACGTTCAAGCCGTCTTCGCCTACTATAATCTAGTATTTTATACTGCTTTATATTGCTCACGTCTAATTAGCAATAAATAGGCTCTTATTTTCTCCTTTAGAAATATTTATTCAGAGGTTCCACTACTATGTATATATCAAGAAAATGGTTCTGGAGATAAAAAGTTTAAGAACCATTGTTCTAAATAATTAGAGGTATCTAATATTTTAAATTTTAAAATATTTTAAAAACAAAAAGTTTAAATTTAAAGTTAAAATTAAGATAAATTGTTTCTGTAGTAGTACGTATTGCTCGTGTTATTGAGACTCAAAATAAAATATATAATCAGTTTCTATTTAATATAGAAAATAATTTGCTGGCTAATCGATCTCTATTTTTTTTCAATATATATATATATATATATATATATATATGTGTGTGTATGTGCATATATATATATGTATCTATATATATATATATATATATATATAATATGTGTGTGTATGTATATATACATATATATATATATACACACACATATATATATATATATATATATATATATATGTATATATATATAATATATATATATATATATATATATATATATATATATATATATATATATATATATATATATATATATATATATATATATATATATATATTAAACCGACAGCTAAAATAATAATAATAGTTCGGGTTATTTATTATTATTGTCTTAAGTTAAATAAAATTAAACATTTTTATCCACATTTTTCCTGCACATAATGTGTTTATTTTCACATGATAATTTTTAAGCTTTGCACAAATAGCATGTAAAAAAGATTATTTAGGGAAACCACCCATTTTTCTTCTACAAAATATCCTACTAGCCAGATGTAATTCACAGATTTTGGGTTTTAAAACATACTTGATTTAATTAACTTTCATTTTCAACCTATAAGTTAAAAAATCGTTAAATAGTAAAATCCACAAATAATTTTAAAATTCACTTAGATTATTTTAAATATGTATGAAAAAAGTTTATTGCATAAAATATTTGGAATTATTAGTAGTAAATTTAATGCATGTTACAATAATTATATTAATTATAGGTTTGTGAATGTTAAAGAAATGCTTTGTGATTCTCTTCGTTGCTTACATTCTATAAATTGATTAAAATTCATTTCATGAAATCGCTCTTAAATTATGTTGCTTTTTAGCCATGAAGCTATCATAAAGGTAAAGAGACATTTACAGGTAAAGATTATAAATGATGGATTCCCGTTGCGTGTCATATATATACAATTTGAACAAAGCTGAAATATAAATAATAAAAGCTACGAAAAAATTATTATACTTAGAAATATGTCAACCAAATAAATATCTGTATTTCCTTGTCTAGCGTAACTGTTAAATAATATTTCTGTTTTTATAAGAGATTTTGTAACTATTTATGACTCTCAGATACGATTTCATATAAAATATTTAAGAAAAAAATTTTTTTTTAATGTACACATATCTAACATGTCCTCAGAAGATCCGAGACCAAGGCTATTTAAACACAGGCTATTTAAAACAGACGAGAAAATTGATGAGAAATCTTTTATTTTAATGTAAAAATTATTACATTAGGTGTTAACCTTATTTAGTTTATATTATTATATAATATTTCTGTTTTTATAAGAGATTTTGTAACTATTTATGACTCTCAGATACGATTTCATATAAAATATTTTAGAAATTTTTTTTTATGTACGCATATCTAACATGTCCTCAGAAGATCCGAGACCAAGGCTATTTAAACACAGGCTATTTAAAACAGACGAGAAAAATGATGAGAAATCTTTTATTTTAATGTAAAAATTATTACATTAGGTGTTAACCTTACTTAGTATTAAATTTTAAAATTTATCTGTAATTGACATTTTTTCAAAAGCATATGTTCATCAGATTGAACGCTATTCACTTTTTCATTCATTTATTAATTGTAGAAGGTATGACTAAAATAATGATTAATACATTTCTGCTTTATGCACAAAAATATTTTCTATTATTCTTTTACATCCATTTTATCATTTAGTATTCTGTAACCACTCTTTGGGTGTTCTGTAACTCCTGTTGGAAGCAATAAATATATTCTTCATTCTTTGAAGGTATTTTATTCGTTAGTACTGATACAGGTCACAGTTATACGAATATAGAAAAAATAAAGACAAACATGGTCCATTCATAAGGTTCAGTATAAGGTAAATACTCTACACTTAATTGTTCTACAAAATATCTAAAGTTACATACCTGTAACAAATTACCATATGTATATATCTGTGTGTGTATGAAGACTTCGGAGTTGATAACCTTATTGGAGTTTAGAGATAAAACAGTTATATTTTTATAAAGCATTTACAGTTATGAATTTCAATTTTGTAAACAATTTTTGTACTCGGTTCACTCCATAAAAATTTCCGTAAGAGGAAAATAAACAAAATCAACATTTATTGTGATTATAACACACAATGTTTTAATGTATGTCATCAGGATATAACCCTGGGGGGGTTTCATATGCATGTGTGGATGTGTGCTTATACAGGGTGTTTCATATTGAATGGGACAAAAATAATAGCGCAGTGTGACTGCGGTAATGGATTTATTCAGCCGAAACAAATTTATTCTGCAACTACATTTATACAAGTTTTATTTGGCAACAGGGAAAAATTATCGAATGACAAACTCGCCGCTAGAGACGCTTGTCATAACGTTCCATTTAGTTAATTTTAATTCTGTTCCATTTAGTTTCCATTAATTCTATAAGCTTCCCTCAAAAATTCCTTGTTTGTAACTTTCCTGCCATGCTCCCAATTATCACGTTGGTGAGTCGGAAAACGTATTTTTTTATCGCATAAGCCGCTCTGGGTATTCAATCAGATGACATCACACATACCAGGAGCGTCATTTGGCGTTTTTCTTGGCCAGCGCTGCATTGCAATAGTTTTATAAATTCACCCTTTTCATGATATGACATATCCCCACTCCACACATTGGTGTGTTTCAGTCCTGCGCTTGGCGGTTTTCTACCGTGGCACCAGGCCATTGGAATGTTGATGAGTTTTCCACCCATCAGCGGTTGCTAGCCGTTTCAGCCCTGCAGACGCAAGATATACTCTTCATTAGACTTGATTCTGCACTTAGACTTGATCTTGCACTTGAGCTTTCCAGACTGCCGGTTCTCATCCGGACAGACTGGAGGAGAGAGAGAGAAACCTGGATCCCGAAACGAGAAGAGGAGCTCAGAGTTCCATCCTCCATAATCGTCTCACTTTTTTAAGTCCATTTTTGTTTTCTCCTTTTTTATTAATTTTTATCTTTAAAAAAATTCAATCAATTGTCTTCTATTAATTTTTAAAATTTTATATTAATATCAATAAAATCCATTAATTCAGTAACTTCTCCTTTCCTTTTATTTTAATGCCTATTGTGTTTTTTTTTTACTTTAAGATTTAAACGTAAGTTGGTGAAAAGCCAAATTCAATTTATATATTAAATATTGGGTTAAGGACATAACGCGTATTACCACTATACGTCACCCACTTAAGTAATATATTTTTTATTGTCTTTTCTATGGGTTTCTTTTTCAGGTACAAACCTTTTTATGTTTTGCTCGACTTCTAGTTCCCCATAGAAACCCCTATTTCCACAGTAAACACCACTACCAGAGAATAGTAAACATCACGTAACAGCGCTGTTAAACAAAATGTCGTCCATGCAGGAGAAAGCTTACTGCGCTTTAAAATATGCCAAAACCTCCTCGGTAACTGTTTTACAATCGGCACAACACAAGCATATCGGTGAAGCAGTTCCATGATACATATTCCCTATGCAAAAACAAAAGCCCAAGACGAAAAGAAACATAACCCGAAGTGGTTGAAAGGTTGAACTCCATCACAGGGGCCTCCACGCAACAGGTGTCTCCATGCTATCACGAATGTGCTTGATTACCATGTAGACATTTGTCGCGTCACCGGAGGGCCACATTTGAAGACCTGTAGAAACTTAAATAAATGTAGTTTTGAGCTAAATATATTAATTACAAGGTTCACAATCATGTTTTCTTATTGTCCCATTCAATATGAAACACAATGTATAATTAAAGTTAGTACTATATTGAAATTACACAAATGCTTTCGGTGAAAAAATGACTAATAAACTAAAATTCATAAATAATTTAATACATGAAAAAAAAACTATACACTAAAACACGTATTTAATGTTTTCTTGCTATTATTATTCTAACTAGACTTTTTATACTCTGCGGGATATTACTTTGTAGCCACAACATCATATAATACATCTTATAGATCAGTAAGAGAGAAAAAATTTATATATTTTATCACGCAGAACATAGTATCACCTAAACCTGTTACCGCTGAGACATTGTTTACGGAGACACATCATAAACATCCCTACCTGTCTGGAAAACAGCGGACGCCTTTGTCCTAAAACCACATAACCTACAACTGTGGGTCGGAACCTTTAATAATTAATCTCGCATCTGCTGTTGATAGCATCAACACATAAAAGTATTACACACACATCATCAAATAAATAAAGACAACGAGATATATTTGCAGCAAAAGTGTTTTCAAGTTGCCCGGAACGCCGTAGCGAGGGGGTGAAACCATTTATCAAGCTATTCTGCCAGCAGTCAATATCGGAGGCGATTTAGAAAATGAGAAAAATATTCTTGCGGGGTAATTAATTCTTTAATGAATCGAAAATTTCACAGATAAGCCTCTTAGCGTATCTAAGGTGAATCTTTCTGGGAAGGATGGGAAAAAAAGTGAGGCATGTATTAAAAGGCTTGTCAGAAATAGTTGCTGATTTATCTGACACCTGTTCTATCAATGAATTTTGTTTCTTTCAGAGGGAAAATTTCTTGAATCAGCATGAACAGACTCAATTAAGATTGTGATTGTATAGGAACATTGAAGAAAAAGAAAAATTGAGTACGTTAATTAATTATAAATAGTGATAATATTTTTTATGTGTAGAATATTTTAAAGTAATTATAACTATAATAAGATTTATTTTTTAAGAGGAATTTTAATTAAGAATATGATTAGATTGACAAATTTTAGAAAGGATGTCAATTTTTTATAAGCTGTCAAGCATACAATGAGGGTTCTAAGTTACCTAATAAGCAATACTCTTACTTTAATATGATCCTATTTCATTGAATATTACATAATTCAATGAAATAAAAAATTTTATATTATATATAAGTTCAGACATTACAGGTGAAAGGACATAATCGAAATAAGTTTTTTATACTTTGTTGTTGGAGACTCATAGTAAAAATATGTAAATGTTTACGAATTCATCTAAAGGTATGTGAATTCGTGTAAACAAGAAATTTCGTCTTCTGCGATACATGTTCCAATTAAATCCTTACACTTAATAGCTGTGTAAAATTATTACATGACTTAAAATCATTCTGTAGAGTTTTTGTTAAGGTATTTATTATACTATGACATTATACTCGGGTATGCAAGGGAGTGTCCAAAGGTTGATTCCTCCTATTAATTTACAATTGAGATACAGTGCATTTTTTACTCCAAACAAGGCAACTTAATATGTTTTGGGCTTTTGATAGGAATAATATTTATGCCATGACGTTTTAGTCTCCTTTTATACTACTTTTTTCAAACGTATATCAAATGTGGTTTTTATTGACACTTTAAGTTCCACTTTGATACATTCTTTGAGTAATACTATCCTCTTTACCAAGGTAGAACTTTTGAAAGTTAAACATTTCTATAATTTGCATAAATTTAAGCCTCAAAATACTCACTGTAATTATCATTTTAAAAATCTCTTCTTCCCATTGGTTTTATAAACCATGTCAAAAAGCTATCCCCACTTCTGTGTTTTCGGTGAGGAATGCCTGCAGTTCAGAGATACAACAACATTCTTCATTAAGTGGTGATACGAAATACTCATTATTACTCTTCCGAACTACGTTCTTTGTTAAGTTCTTCAATTGTCTATCAGAAATAAAAAATCATGGTATCGAGTTTATATACAAACACAGTCATTTTATAATGTGGAAGTCAACAACGCTCAGAGAAAGGTAAATGTAGAGGACGGGTGGAGGCTAATCAAAGTGAAACGGGCATTATTTTGTCTCTATGGGGTTTCATTTACAAATAACAACTACAGACCAGACAAGTGATCATCCACCTCCGCATTCAATTTTCAGATGCCTTTAGGATTGCCTTTTCAGTGATCCCGGGATATACCCGAGTAACGAATGTGTCATTATCGTCAACTTACTTTTAGACTCGCAGCTCATTAGGCAAGGTGTTAGATCATGGAATTTCGCTTAGGTTTTTAGACTCAACTAATTTGTCAACGTGTTGGAGAGCATGACCTAGCACGGTTTCCTCTGGAATAGCTTTGGTTGGCGAAGAAAATAAGGGAATTCAAGAGAGTGAACACCGAGAAGCAGAAACAGCAGGTGACGATCACTGAAAAAATTGAAGAAAGTGCAATTTTTTATAACTCCATAACCAGCCGTACGAGATTAAAAGTAGAAAAAAATAAAAAGGCTGAAATAAAATAACTTTGGATTTTTGCAATAACACCACTACGATCCCAGACTACTATAGTTTTTCTTTCTACTGCCATACAACTTGTAAAAAACAGAGTCGTTTACTTTTTGCAATATTTTATTACAACGGTCATTATTTTGTCTCTATGTTGTTTCATTTACAAATACCTACCGACCAGATAAGTTATCATTCACCCCTCCATTCAATTTTTAGATCAATTTAAGATTGTCTTTCCAGTGATTCCGGGATATACTCGAGTAACGAATGGGTCATTATCACCAACTTACTGTTATATTCGCAGCTGATTAGACAACGTGTTAGACGATGGAACTTGGCTTGGGGTTTCTGGATGCAGCTAATTTGTCAAGGAGTTGGAGAATATGACTTAGCATAGTTTTCGCTGGAACAGATTTGGTTGGCGAAGAAAATAAGGGAATAGAAAAGAGTAATTAAACACCGAGAAGCAGGAACAGCAGATGACGATCATTGAAAAGATTGAAGAACGTGCCATTTTTATAACTCTACAATCACCCTTTTGAGATTAAAAGTAGAAACAGTAAATAGTCTAAAATAAAATAACTTTGACTCCATATTCTTGCAGTCTCACTAGTACGATCACAGACTACAACAGTTTCCTGTCTACTGTTATATAACTTGTAAAAAACATAGTCGTTTACTTTCGGCATTATTTTGTTATAACGTTCATTATTTTATTTCTATGGGGTTTCATTTACAAATAACAACTACATACCAGAAAAGTGATCATCCACCACTGCATTCAATTTTCAGATCCCTTTAGGATTGCCTTTCTAGTGATCCAAGGATATACCTGAGTAAAGAATGTGTCATTATCGTCAAATTGCTGCTAGACTCGCAGCTGATTAGTCAACGTGTTAGATGATGGAACTTGGCTTGGGATTTTGGACGCAGCTAATTTCTCAAAGTGTTGGAGAACATGACTTAGCACAGTTTTCTCTGGAAATTTGATTGGCGTAGAAAATGAGGGATATAAGAGAGTAATTGAACGCCGAGAAGCAGAAACAGCAGGTGAAGATCATTGAAAAGATTCAAGAATGTGTCATTTTTTATAACTCTACAACCACTCTTTTGAGATTAAAAGTAAAAATAATAAATAGTCTAAAATAAAACAACTTTGTCTCCGGATTTTTACAATTACAGTCCTACGACCACAGACTACAATATTTCTTTTCTACTGTCATACAATTTGTAAAAAAACATACTCGTTTACTTTTGACATTTTCTTACGACGGTCATTTTATTTCTATGGGGTTTAATTTACAAATAACTATCGACCAAATAAGTTATCATTCACCCATCCATTTAATTTTCAAACCCCTTTAGGATTGCCTTTCCAGTGATCATGTATTTTTACAAAAGAAATCATTTTATAATTTGGGAGTCAACAACACTGAAGGAAAGCTAAATGTAAGACACGGGTGGAGGATAATCAAAACGCAACGGGCATTATTTTGTCTCTATGGGGTCTATGGGGTTTTATTTACAAGTAACAACTACCGACCAGACAAGAGATCATCCAACCCTGCATTCAATTTTCAGATGTCTTTAGAATTGCCTTTCTAGTGATATCGGGATATACCCAAGTAACGAATGTGTCATTATCGCCAACTTACTGCTAGACTCGCTGATTAGACAACGTGTTAGATGATGGCACTTGGCTTGGGTTTTTGGACGCAGCTAATTTGCCAACGCGTTGGAGAACATGGCTTAGTACGGTTTTCGCTGGAACAGCTTTGGTTGGCGAAGAAAATAAGGGAATTTAATAGAGTAATTAAACACAGATAATCAGGAACAGCAGGTTACGATCATTGATAAGATTGAAAAACGTGCCATTTTTTATAACTCAACATAAAACCTTCCGAGATTAAAAGTAGAAAAAATAAAAATTCTGAAATAAAATAACTTTGTCTCCGAATTTTTGCAATAACACTACTGCGATCACAGACTACAATATTTTCCTTTCTACTGTCATACCACTTGTAAAACATATAGTCGTTTATTTTTGGCATTATTTTATTACAATGGTAATTTTTTATTTATTTCTATGGGGTTTCATTTACAAATAACTACTGACCAGATAATTTATCATTCATCCCTCCATTCAATTTTCAGATCTCTTTAGGATTGCATTTCCAGTGATACCGGGATATACCCGAGTAACGAATGTGTCATTATCGTCAACTTACTGCTAGACTCGCATCTGATTAGACAGCGTGTTAGATGATGGAACTTGGCTTGGGTTTTTGAAAGCAGCTAATTTGTCAACGCGTTTATTTTGGTTTGGTTTGGTTTTGGAGTGCTACGGTCTACTTTTTGTAACACGATGATTAATGAAACCGGGACCTACTGCTTAAATCCGATTCCGAACGGCTACAAACATCAATGCCATAGTGGGATTCGAACTCCTGTTCCGAAGGCAAGCACCCTAACCATTCGTCCATCGTTCAGCTGTCAATGCTTTGGAGAACATGACTTAGTACGGTTTTCCCTGGAACAGCTTTGGTTGGCGAAGAAAATAAGGAAATTAAATACTCTAATTGAACACCGGGAAGCAGTTGAAGATCATTGAAATGATTAAAGAATGTGCCATTTTTTATAACTCTACAACCAACCTTTCGAGATTAAAGGCAGAAAAAATAAAAATTAGAAAATAAAATAACTTTGTCACTGGATTCATGCAATCACACTAGTATTATCACATACTACAATAGTTCCCTTTGTAGTGTCATAGAATTTCTAAAAACATAGCCGTTTACTTTAGTCTTAATGAAAATAGAAATGAATGACAGCATTTAATTAGCTATTTGTCCTAATGCGGAGGTCATGAGTACCTCTATTAATCGTTCATAGTAATTTCTACATTCATACAATCAACAATTACTATCTCCTATCACAACAAACAAAGCTCATTATCAAACAACAATATTTTTCTTATAATACTTAAAACTTCTTTTTTAAACGAAAAAGGTTACTTATGACTATCCATGAAAGGGAAACCATGGGATAAAAGTATTAAAACTACCAGAAAAAGAAGATACACTTTATCTACGTATAAAGTATCAAATGTAACTATCCACCTTTCTCTTTATTGATATGTACATAACAATGAAAGAAATACCGGATATATCCCGTATTTTGCCATCATATTTCATAAAAGTTTTGCCTATTATTCCCGGCATGAGAGAAACAATGGAAGTGCTATGATGGATTACTATTCCTTATATTCCCGTGGGATATTGTTTATCGCTTTTCAAATAAATGACGTCACTACATCAAGCTCCTATTATTCGAGAGTATTGCCTAAAGAACTTAGAAAGAAATGAAAAATGTATTTTGAGAATCGGTTTTTAGAAGATGGATGAAAAAAACTAAAAAACGTATATCGTAAATGTGAAAAGTTTTTTTTTCTCTCTCTCTGAGTAACTTCAGGTATATCTTCGTAAAATGACCATTTCAGAAAATGCGTTTTGTTATCTCTCTCTGTAGGTTTTATATATTAAACATCTCTTTTTAAAGGTTCAGTGTATATTTTATTTGTACAATAAATACTTTATGGATTTTTAAATATAGCTTAGATTTAACGCAAAGCGAAATGTTTTATTTATATTCAAACTATCAAGTGTGCCCGTGCTTCGCTACGGTGAACTTAATATATTACTTTTAAACAAAGACTTTTTCGTGCATAACTCTCTAAATTCGTCACAGTTCTGTTCGAGTCATTGGCATATTATATATTTCTATTATAACCGTATTATAACAATATTCAGTTTTTATAATCGAATTTGTGTCTTACATTAAATTTACTCAAACTTTTTTTTATGGTAAAATATAAGTTTAACCCTAAATCACATTACTGTATTACTACTGTACGTTGATTAACAACTTTAATAGATCTTGCCATATTACGTGGTAGAATAGGATTTTGGTTTTGGAGAGCTACGGTATACATTTTGCAACACGAGGGCTAATGAGACCGGGACCTACTGCTTAAATCCGATTCCGAACGGCTACGAACATCCATGCCATAGTGGGATTCGAACCCACGAACTCCGGTTCCGAAGGCCAGCACCCTGACCATTCGTCCATCATCTTGGCAGAATAGGAAGCAGAGGTTCTGACAGCCACAGTGCTAATTATGTTGGTATTAATAAATGTTGTCCAAACCACATGGTTTTGTATGAAACAGAAACACACATTCGTATTGACAACCATATGAATATAAAGATAACTATATAAAATGATAGGTTTTTATTTTCCCATGAGAGTCACTGAAATCTGTACATTTTGTTGTTAGAATATTGTTGATAAACATTTCACTGTAACGTAAAAATTAACCAAGAATTAAATTTAAAATTAGTTCTCATATAAAAATGCTATAATTTGCGTCACATAGAAATGAAAGTTAATCACTTTATATCTAAATTTCCAGGTCAAATCGAATTGATACTACGCAGACGATGTTTAAATAATATAAAATAAGAAATGAATAATTCAGATATTTAAAGTAATGACGTCATAATGATAGAAAACATATCGTTTTGACCTATTTATTTTGTGATAAATTGAAAATTTTAATCCCCTTCTTTCAATCGAGGAAAACTGCGTTTAAAACAATTACTTCGGATGACGTCAAATTGCTAGAAATATTGTTTCTTTTACTCAGTTATGCTGCAATAAATTAAAAAATTAATCATTTGCGTTTAATCGGGGAAAATAATGCTTGGAATAATAACATAAAATGCTCGAAAAAGGAGGAAGGAATGAATTTCGAATGTTAAAAATTTACAAAAACTTTCCCAGGGATATACCTAAGAATTCCCCAAATTTTCACGGCGATTGGATGCATGGGTTTTGAGTCTATCGAGTACACACAGACAGACAGACACAAATTCATTTATATATGTATAAACTATCTTTGCCCTTGACTTCATTAATGATGACATTCTTATAACCTTCAATTCCCATTTCATCCTTTGTTTCGTGTATTTTCATAATATTTTGTTTCCTTCCATTTCTCTAAGCGGATTTAAATATGACTAGCAGCCTAGATTCACAGGGAAATTACTGTATGCCTTTTAGTTTTCAACTGTCCTTCATTTCTATAAGACGAGTGAGATAGTGTCTGGTGGGGTAAAAGGGGTAGAAAAAGTGTAATTTCTCATTTAGCACTCTTTTTCACTAAATAAAACTATAAACAAGCAATTTTTTGCATGTATTTATGCAATGGGTTCGTTACAAGTATTGTTAAAATCTATAATTTTTTACTTTTTTTATGCCCACATTACCCCAGATGTGGGGTAAAAATTTTTCAAAACAATTTTAAATTCCATTAGCCTCTAATTTTTGTCATCATATTAATTTCTATTCCCTTTTAACATAATTATGGGGTAGGGAAAGTAAAAAGACACTTATATACAGTATATTATACAACACTCTTTGGTATGTATTTACTTTCATATAACCTTATGCATATATAAATACTGCATAAACTTGAACTCTATTAAGTAATAGTACATACACTTTAACACTCAATGTGTTCGACCATACAAATGCCAGTTGAAATAAATTTCAATTTAGAGCACTACTACTTCATCAAAATACATTTTACCATGTCTCAAAGGTACGGATCCTTCAAATCAAAAGCAATTTTAATACACAGCTTTAGAAGCTTTCTACAGGTTTTATGTATCGTAATTTTGATTAGATAGCTATTTTGTCGTATAAACCACACACATTGGCTTTAAACACTAGATCCCGTTCGCAATAGTTCCACAATAGTCTTCCACGATTTAGCTCTTGAGCTATGAATCAAATCAAATCACATGTTTTCTTCCTTTTTGGATTTCTAACGCTGGATAAATCTCCGGCTAAATTTGAATTTTTTTCCGACAAATACAGTGATCTCCTGCCTTCGCATACCGTCTCCTAAGTTGGCTTTGGTGCAATGCATTGGAACAGCATTCAAAGTTAGCGCACGGTCTGGTACACCAGGTTGTTACTGTAGAAGATCCCGAACCCAGATAGAAAATTAAGTTTGCAGCAAATTTGCAGCGCAGCAGTGTTGCTTTGCAAGCTTGCAAACTTGCAGCAAGTTCACCATGGCTAGTCTGCAAACTTGAAACAAAACTGCAGCAAGTCTAGGAATTTTCATTTGCTTTAAGGTTGTCATGACAAAGTTTCCCCAGTTTAGCAGAATGCTAAGGAGTGGTCGCTTTATGTTCCGTCTAACTATGCAGGAGTTTTGCATCACATTTGTCACGTCAAATTTGCTATGACAAAATAGTATTCAGAAACAATCCAACTTGCTGCAAGTATGCATGCTATCTGGGAATACATCGTGTAATGGGGAAATGTCAAAAGAGTAGTTGAAAAAATATTTTTGGGCGAGTAATAAAAAAATAAAATTTGTTTATATAAAATACCTTAATCACGGCATATGAGCCACAAACATGAAATTTTAAACTCAAAAAAGCATTGGATTATTAACCAGAAATTAAGGTAGATATTTTCAGCTTCAGATAAACCAAATCTCTTTCAAAGAAATTTCTTTTATGATGTTACAAATTACTTGCGTCTGTACTCAGTGAAACAAACAAATCTACCTCATTTAGAACTGTTTTTTTCTCAGTGTTGTTATGTTGAATACCCGTTAAGGTCGAATCATCAAAGTACTTGAACCAAAAACCAATTAAAAATTTTCACTGATTGCAAAACTTTTACAATTAAAGGAAGGAGAAGTTAATTACCCAGAACAAAAGTCACATATACATGCCTCCCCCCATTAGAATACGACTTAGCTCCAAACGTTCCAAAACCATGAATATTTTTCTACCTTTGACCGTCTTCCCTACTTATACATTTACACCGAACCCCCTAACCCTGGCTCTCCTTAAGGCGGAATTACGTCCTCCGGAATAAAACTCCGGAGAAGCGGGGGTCCCCGAAGTCTTAAGCGAAAGTTTGACACGTTCTATTAACCGCTTTATTGACGCTTAGCGCGCGGGAAACAGCATTAAATTAATTGATTCTTAAACCGCATTTTACTGCACACCGTTCAGATTCCGCAGTGTACACACACATACACACACAACGTGGTCTTTCCGAGTTGATTTTAATTATTTACTTTTAATAGCCAAAATCAATAGCTTCTTCATTAGGCGCGTGTGAGTTTGAGGGGGGCGGAAGGGGGGTCTTCCGAAGGAATGCGAGGCTTTATCGTGTGAAATAGAGTATAAAACATTAATTACCGAGGCGATAATGTTGTTTATTTAAGGATATCGGGGACCCCGCGCGGCGTAATTTTCCGAAATAAATTAAGAGACATATTAGCACGGCTTGGCATTATCCGAATCCGATACCTGTTTTGCGCAATTCGAATAAATATTTGACATCTCTGTGAAGTAATTAAGATCACAGGTTTTTAAAGGGATACCACCTTAGTACTGCGGATCGATTTTCGGTTCGCATAGTATATTTATTTTTAAATCGATGTTTATCGATTTATTTCTTTTATTCCTGAGGAGACAATCCCTATATCACTTTTGTGCTAGGGATTTATGTACAACTAATTCTGTTACTTTGCTTATTGAAACTACTGAATGACTATTTGAGAAAGGTAATTTTAGAATTGACAAAATTCCCAATAGTTATTTCTGTAAATATGGACTACTTAATGTATCAGGGTCAGTCAAAAAGTAAAGATTCTAAATTAATATCAGCGTAATTATATCCATTATTTAAATATTATGCTTCGTAAAAGATTTTCACTGTCTTCTGCAAAACAATTTTGTTTACCATTAGATAAATAATCTTGGATCCCCATTATTTGAAAAGTATTGTTGTTTTGAATGTATTTCCATAAAACCCAAAATATAGAAGTCATAAGGTGAAATGTCTAAACTTATAAGGAGGTTAATCTCTTCACTGTCTTCTGCAAAACAGTTTTGTTTACCATTAGATAAATAATCTTGGATCCTCATTATTTGAAAAGTATTGTTTTGAATGGATTTCCACAAAACCCAAAATATAGAAGTCACAAGATGAAATGTCTAAACTTATAAGGAGGTTAATCTCATCCTTGTCTCCTCCTTAATCACAGCCTTGTCAATATCTCTACATCCGTTTTCAAATATGTTTCATTATTACGCGATAACTAACGTTCTCACCATACACTGTATACATGTGCCGATAAATTTAAATGTAAATGCACTTTATCACTCGAAAAAATTGAATAGCTGCACACATATAAATTTAAATATATAACTAAATCCAATTTAATTACCAAAATAAGTAACTTTTTTTTAAATACTTATGCTTTAATTACCAATTTTTTTCTACATTTAAATCATTGTTATTAAAAAATATTGAGTATATTTGGGCTTTATTTTAATGACTTATCGATTAGATAATTAGTAGCAAATATTTTAAAGCTTGTACTTTGAATGGTCATAAAATATTATGAACTTTTCAGAATTTAAATTGAGTTTTAATTATCTAAATGAAGTGAAAAAGTAAAATCGATATACCGAATACACGTTCACTAATGATTGATTATTTTAACATTAAAATATTGAAATAAAAGTAAGCTTCAAATACCTAAAAATATTTTGGTTTAAGTGGAGATTTATGTATGGAAATAAACGTGTAAAATTATTTTTTAATTTCAGAAAATTTCGGGATATTTTAAGCATATTAAAATATTATTTTAGATGAAGACGTACACAAATTGCGAGTAAAGTCTTCAACTAACTTACATAAAAATATTTAGGTAATGAACTTTATAATATTTTTTCTGAAATACATTTAGGGACAATTCAGCAGAAACATACATCAAATATAACGCATTTTATTCTCATGCCATCTGTAAATGACAACTAAAACTGAAATGTAAATATTATCTCCTTAATTACTATATCTCAATTATGGCCACAATTTTAACAAAAAATTATACAAAATTTTGATTTATACTCTATATTACCCTACTACACTATTCTTATATTTTGGAGACGTACTGGATCAAACGAACAGACTAAGGAAAAATTTAATGTACAATAAATCCTATTTTATCCCTTTCATGAGCCATTTATTTATCTTAATTTTCTTCTACCTTTGGTTGTGTTTACTTAACTTGCGTATTTAACTTACTTGCGTAATTTACTTAACTTGCTTGAATTTTTAACTTTGATTTATACTCTATATATTACCCTACAATACTATTCTTACATTTTGGTGAAGTACTGGATCAAAAGAACAGAATGAGAAAAATAATTTGAATGTTCAATAAATCCTATTTTAACCCCTTTTGTGAGCCATTTATTTATCTTAATTTTCTTCTGCCTTTTGATTGTTTTTACTTACCTTGAGTATTAACTGATATTTTGAATTTTTAACGACATTCTTCACTAGTTAGAAATCTAAAAATTTTGCATGTAGGCTCCACGTTGATTCCGGTGATCATATAATATTCAATCATAAAAGTTAGTTTGAACAAAAAAATAAATAAATAAATAAAACAGTTTGGAAAACGTAAAAATCATTCAGCGTACTTCGAATCCCGATTGCCGAGATTTCAAACTAGTATCGCCATCTATTTGCAAACTGCATAACTAAAATCTCAAGCATATTTTTTACTTTTTAAGGCATTTTTTATCGCTTTTCTTGTTAAATAAAAGCGATTTTTGAAAAAAAATAAGTTTTATAATTTATTTGTTGTGTTTTATTATCAGTTAAACAAAAGAATTTAAGTAAATATAATTTATTTTGCCAAATTCTCTGTTTAAATTTAAATTCTAGTTGTGATAATTATAATTTCGCCGGAACCACATATAATCAAAGGTAACATTCAATTTAATAGCTATCATTTTCTATGGAAAGATTCACAACGTCTTGGTATCCATAAAGGTATATCATATTCTGCACAAATATAGCTGGCTATCTTTTATTGTACCTTTATGTTACTTTCCCTCATCGTTTATAGTTGGGAACTAACCTTGTCATTATTTCTAATATTGACTCATACTATTTAGAACCTCAAATTTCTTTGTTTGGAAGATAGCATGTTGGGCATTCCATTTTATTGAGAAACGTCATACTATTAAATCGCAGGCTTTATGGAATGTAAACAGACCTATAGTTGATTTTGCTTTCCCCTCAGGTATATTTTCCAAGATCATTAGGGTGGAAACAGCCCAAGGCCTTCGAAAGGGCTAAAAAAGGGTATGAATTATTCGCCTATCATTTCTTAGAATAACATTGTCTTGCAGATATAACAGCATCAATGTTCGACAAAAACAAGATAGAGGATTAATATAGACAGAAAACATGATTATTCTCAAATTACAATCTGTTAATTTGAGAATTTGAGATTCAACTGGGATAAAATCTGTTGATTATAAGTATAGATGACAGAGGTAAAACTACAAATATGGACCTTTACGATAAAAATGAAAATTGGACGAGTGAAAATAATCGATACGTTATTTGATATCTTTTCAAAACAAGCACTTAATTTCCTTTACATGCCGAATCAATCGCTCTTTCTTGTACATTAATATTGTCCCTTGTTCCTTTTATTCAATCAGAGAAATGCCATGTATTTATCTGCTCGTAACTTAATTGTATTTAATTGTACTCAAACCTCAACACATTTCCTAGCTATTTATTTCCGAAAAGTAACAGAATTCTTGAGGTGTGATCAATAGCACAGCATCATCTATCAACATAGCTGCACCCCGCGGTTACAGCTTATCATTTTTCTTTAAAAACCCATGTCATAACTTCAAACATCCATTATTAAGTTGTAATCCATTTGCCTCTGGCATAAATTGTCAAGTGCAAGACGTTGTATGGAAAAATTGGCATCAGATAATTAATCTTACATCTTACTTTGCGTTAAGCCACAACGATTCAATAAACTTAATTCTTTAATAGTGTAAGCAATCTGAAATTGAAAGAAATGAAGAATACTTACATTCAAAAAGAAAATTATGTTTAATTAGTTTAAATGTATAAATTTAAAAAAAGAATGGAACGATAAGTTATGAATTCATAAGAGCAATTTTTATTTGTTGTAAATCTGATAGTAAAAGTTGAGAAACTTCTCTTCAGCATGTTTGTTTAACTTAAAGTTCTAAGATAAAGTACATAATTTGATTTTATTGACTTTGTAAATTAACCCTTTAGCGGGCAGTGGTTTCGAAATGAGACCACATTTAAATATCTTAATTTTTTCTTTACTTTTGTAGACATATGAATAGTTTTTTCAATTTTTTATGTTTTGACAATTTAAAGCTTAATATATGACAGCACTACATTTAAATTATTTTTTTTTCTTTTGGAATATATGTAATTAAACTCTCAGTACCTGGAAAGTCAGTAATTGGATTTTTCTGACTAATAACTTCAAAAAAAAGTATCTACCAAACAACACTTATAAATTGTTAAGTTATTTATTTATAAACTATTTTTTGAGCTATTTATTTATTAAACTATTTTTAAGCTATTTATTTATTATACTATTTGTTTATCTGTTTATTTATTATACTGTTTGTTAAGTTATTTATATATTATGCTGTTTATTATATATTATGCTGTTTATCAAGCTATTTATTTATTATGCTGTTTATTATACTATTTATTTATTATACAGTTTGTTAACCTATTTGTTTATTATACTATTTTTAAGTTATTTATGTATTATATTATCTATTAAGCTATTTATGTATTATACTATTTGCTAAGCTATTTATTTATTGTACTATTTGTTAAACTTTTTATCTATTGTACTATTTTAAGGATACTTATTTATTGTTCTTACAATATAGTAAAAATTTTATAAAGTATTATATTCTGTACGAGGGGAGGGTTTTATCCGTTTAACTACCTCTCAAACCCTCCTAAAGGTATGCCCCTCTAAGAAATGTTGAAAAATTTTTTTTATATATTTTACATTCATAACGTTCATAGATAACATTTATAAACTAACTTCATTAAATTACAAAGAATTTATGTTCGTGACCTTCAAAGGGTTAAAGAGAAGTTGTTACTGAACTTTAAATAGCATATTCTAACATTCTAAACTTTTTGTTTACTTTAAACTGAATTTTCTGTAAATTAATGACAATCACTGAAGAATCTTCTGTTAGTAATGGTATGGCGGAATAATAATTTTACTAAACCCCATTAAGTATCACGATTTTAAGACTTTCCAATAACATTTTCTTCAGTATAATTACTAATATTTCCATAAATCTTTCACCCAATCAGAACTACGATGAATATGTGGGTGTAACGACCATACACTTGTTGAATTCAGTTGCAAGGTACTTCTATACATACTCGTAAAAAGGAATAAAGTTTTTTGTTGAAATACTTTTTTATTTAATACTATGATTCGATGAGTAAGTGAATAATTTTGTAAAATCTTTAGGAAAGAATGGTTTTTATTTATTCGGTGGGTTGATACAGTTTTTATTATAAACAAAGATTGCCTAATAGATCTTACAGCAATGAAATACATTTAACTATGGCGATTAAAAACTTGTAATTTTGTATAACAATATTAAAATGTTCAGTTAAAATGTTTCTGGTGTATTATTGCTTTCATTTTGTCCTGTTAAACTTTGAATGGGAAATATCATTAAATATCAGTGTTGTGAGGTGTTTCTGGTGTATTATTGCTTTCATTTTGTCCTGTTAAACTTTGAATGGGAAATATCATTAAATATCAGTGTTGTGAGGTGTTATCAGTGATATATAGATCTTTATGAACGAAAACCGTAACTAGGGATTGCCAAAGGGGGCATTTCCTACAGGCCAATTAGTCTTTGGGGTACCACAGTCTGAGGAAAATAAGGTCCGAAAAAAGACGATTAGCCCAGAGTAGAAATAAGGGAAAGGTGAAAAATAATTTACTATAAAATTTAATATGCTTAAATATTATTTTTTATAATTTTTTTATTTTTAAAATTATTTCTAGAAACTAATTATAGATGTTTTAAAAAAGCAAAAGTGACAATAAAGAGAATAGCATAACAAAAGAAATTATTTTTTAAATGAATTGATTAAATGAGGAATGGATTATATAGGAATAATATGATTAAAAATTATCACAGGGAAACTACATGAAATTCTTATACGCCAAAAATTATTAAAATAATCAAAATTCCTTCAAAGTTATACTCATTATATTTGCTTCATGAGTCATTAGAATTATCATTTACTCATTCACTTTAATGTTCAAAGTTGGTGTCGTTTGTCAAGGTAACAGCATTGTTCCAGTAAGCACTTTCATCTGGCAGGAACCCTTAGACTTAATATTTTTATTTTAGTATTTACATATTTCTCTTTAAATTAAAATTTATCGCAATTACAATTCTTCCTTTAAACCATACTAAGTAGTAATTAACAGTACAGATTCAAAAACGTTCTCAGTAAATAATAAGTTTTTATTTTTGTTAAAATTGAATTCGAAAAGCTTTATTACCATTGAACATGAATTCCTCGATATCTTAGTTGCATTGTTGTAGACCGGTTGCGCCAAACTCTGATATATTGAGAATTTACCTTATATTAACCCCTTTCGGTAAAATTACGAGTCTAGCTCGTCATTAATTTTTCATGCCATACCGCACAATGACGCGCTACACTCGTCATGCGATTAAAGTTACTGTTAAATATGATAATTAATTTAGTTTAAAATTTCTAGTGTACTGAATTTGGCAACACTTTTATCACTTGTGAAAATCACAAGTCCCTATTGCATATTGTTTACTTAGAATTTCTTGGTACAAGTCATTGCCAAATTAATGAGTCAGAATAAAAGAAAACCTACTAAGAAATGCCGTGTGTGTTACAAGAATCAAATTAAAAGTGAGACTACTTGGCGGTGTAAACAATTAAGAATTCCTTTGCACTTTGTTTAGAAAAGTACCACTAGCTTGAAGACTATTATCTGTATACCTTATTAATGTTTTGCTTTGATATTTTCTTAATTTTACTGTTTCTGATATTATTTAACACTATGTAAAAAGTCGATTTTAATTAAGAATATGTAAGAATTGTAAAATGAAACAAGTTTTTTAAATAAAAATTAAATGGTTATTTCATGCACGTTTTTCCTTATTAAATCATACCGGAAGGGGTTAAAGAGAGCAGATTTCAACAAAAATGGTTCTTTTCATAGATATTACAACAATTCTAATTAAAAATAAACTTCTACGGTTAATTTTTCTTGATATGTGCTCGACAGCGTCAAAAGACGTTATATTGAGCATTTTCCGTTTTATAGAGAGCCGGTTGTAATCAAAAATCGAGGTTCACAGCTAAATGTTATAACAATATCAAAGATAAAATCTGAACTTTCCATGGCTGGTCATTTATCAGTCTTACAAGATACATATGTACATGCAGACATAAAAAACGAAAGTTTTCTAAATGGAAGCAGAGGGGGCCAAATAAAATAGATTAGGTTTCAAAACTAAACATCCTCTGTATTCATGCATGTAAAATTTAAATTTGCCAAAAGAGAATCAGATATAGTTAAAATGAGCATTTGTATTGTTGTAGAACGGTTGCTCGAATATTCGTTATACTGAGGATTTGTCTATTATAGAGAGTGGAATTCAACAAAAATGGTTGTGCATAGATATTACAGCAAGTCTAATGAAAAATGAACTTCTACCTTTAACTTTTCTTGATATGCGCTCGGAAGCGTCAAAAGACGTTATAGTGAGAATTTTCTGTTTTATAGAGTGCAGGTTCTAATCAAAAATCGAGGTTCAGAGCTAAATGTTATAACAATATGAAAGATAAAATCTGAACTTTCCATGGCTGGTCATTTATCAGTCTTACAAGATACATATGTACATGCAGACATAAAAGACGAAAGTTTTCTAAATGCGCGCAGAGATGGCCAAATAAAATAGCTAAGGTTTCAAAACTAAAACTCCTTTGTATGCATGCATGTAAAATTTTAATTTGCCAAAAGAGAATCAGACATAGTTAAAATGAGCATTTGCATTGTCGTAGACCGGTGGCTCGAATATTCGTTATACTGAGGATTTGTCTATTATAGAGAGTGGAATTCAACAAAAATGGTTGTACATAGATATTACAAAAATTCTAATTAAAAATTATTAACATTATACCATTAACCTTTCTTGAGATGTGATCAATAGCATCAAAAGACGTTACATTGAACATTTTTCGTTTTATAGAGTGTAAGTTGTAATGAAAAAACGAGGTTCACAGCTAAATGTTATAACAATATGAAAGATAAAATCTGAACTTTCCATGGCTGGTCATTTATCAGTCTTACAAGATACATATGTACATGCAGACATAAAAGACGAAAGTTTTCTAAATGCGCGCAGAGATGGCCAAATAAAATAGCTAAGGTTTCAAAACTAAAACTCCTTTGTATGCATGCATGTAAAATTTTAATTTGCCAAAAGAGAATCAGACATAGTTAAAATGAGCATTTGCATTGTCGTAGACCGGTGGCTCGAATATCCGTTATACTGAGGATTTATCTATTATAGAGAATGGATAAACTAAAATGGTTGTACATAGATACTACAAAAATTCTAATTAAAAATTATTAACAGTCTACCATTAACTTTTCTTGAGATGTGATCAACAGCCTCAAAAGACGTTATATTGAACATTTTTCGTTTTATAGAGTGTAAGTTGTAATCAAAAATCGTGGTTCACAGCTAAATGTTATAACAATTTTTAACATAAAATCTGGACCTTCTTTGGCTGGTCATTTATCCGTCATACAAGATACATACATACATGTAGGCATAAAAACGAAAGTAGTCTAAATGGAAGCAGAGATGTCCTAGTAAAATATCTAAAGCTTCAAAACTTAAATTCCTTTGTATGCATGTATGTAAACCTTCAATTTCCCAAAAGGGAATCAGGCATAGTTAAAATGAGAATTTTTATTAAAATCTGAACACTGAAAATTCTCTTGGCTACAAAACCTCTTTTATTTCGTAAAATGAAGGAAAAAGAGTTTATTTTGAATTGTTTGGTTTAAACACGTCAAGTGTTTGAAATAATGGAATTTTTAAAGTGAATGTAATTATTGCTGATTTATTAAAGCAAATTTCATCTACTTAATAATAACAGTAAGAATTGAGAAACTGTTCTTTATCGTCTTGAATTTTATTTAAAGTTAAGGTAAAGCCCATAATAAAATTTTCTCGAATTTCATAGATGAAAAATAGAGTTGTTACTGAACTTTGGAAAGTTAAAGTATAAACTTTAAATATCTTGTCAGCTTTATTAGCTGTATGGTGTCCCCTAGTAGTACGTTAAATAGGTCCTTTAGCGCCCGTGGCAAAAAAAAAAAAAAAAAAAAAAAAAAAAAAAAATTGGTGTGCTCCTTATCACCAAATATAGTAAGAAAATATTAAAAACGGGTTTTTTTTTTTCTATATCATATATTCACGAAATAAAGTCAAAATATTTTTTTAATTTTCAAATCTTTCTAGAATATCAATTTTGTATTATTTTTCATCTATTTTTCTCTTATTAATGCTAAAAATTATTTTTAACACTTTAGGGATATTATTTTGCTCATAAACTGAATAGTTTATTCGAGGGAGATATTTTTTATTTGTACGTTGAATTTCTTTAAAAAAATGAAGAATTTCTAAAATTTAAATTTAGTTTTAACAATTTTAATAAATTCAAAATTTAAAACAAATACATTAAGTTATATTAGGGGTGATTGGTAAATATCTTATAAGAATCTATAACATGATTAGTCTCTAGAAACAATTTTAAAAATAAAAAAATAAAAAATAATTTTTAAGCATATTAAATTTTATAATAAATTATTTTTCACCTTTCCCTTATTTCTACTTGGGGTGAATTGTCCTCTTTCGGACCCCATTTTCCTCATGATGTGGTACCCCATAGAATGATGCGCCTGTAGCAAATGCCCCCTTTGCTAATCCCTAGATACGTCTCTGGTTCCTAGAGATCTATATAACCCTGATAACACCTCACAACGATGATATTTAATGGTATCTCCCATTTAAAGTAACAGGACAAAATGTTATCGATAATACACCTCAAACTTCTTAGCTGATCATTTTAATATTGTTATACAAAATTACAAAGTTTTAATCCCCAGAATTAATTTTATTCCATTGCTCTTATGCAATATTTACGGCATGTTTGTAAAAAATTATCAACCCACCGAATAAACAAAAACCATCATTTCCTAAAGAATTTACATAATTATTCATATACTCATCAAATAATGCTATTAAATAAGAAGTATTTAGGCAAAAAACTTTATTCCTTTTTACTAGTACGTATAGAAATATCTTGTTACTGAATTCAGAAAGTGTATGGTCGTTACACCCACATATTCATCGAAGTGCTGAGTGGGTAAAAGGTTATGCAAATATTGACAACTACTCGGGGCGAATCGCCTTCTTTCGGACCTCATTTTCTTCACGATGTTGCACCCCAAAGTGTGATTTGCCTGTAGGAAATGCCCTCTTTGCCACTCCCTAGTTACTGCTCTTGTTCCTAGAGATCTATATAACACTGATAACACCTCACGACACTGATATTTTATGATATTTCCCATTCAAAGATTAACAGGACAAAATATAAGCAATAATAAACATGAAACTTCTTAACTGTACATTTTAATATTGTTATACAAAATTAGAAGTTTTTAATCACCATAATTAAATTTATTTCATTGCTGTAAAACCTATTAAGCAATCTTTGTTTATAAAAAAAATTGTGTCAAGCAGCCGAATAAACAAAAACCATCATTTCGTAGAGATTTTACATAATTATTCATTTATTCATTAAATCATGCTATTGAATAAGTATTTAGGCAAAAAACTTTATTCCTTTTTACTAGTATGTATAGAAATTTCCTGTAAGTGAATTCAACAAGCTTATTGTCGTTACACCCACATATTCACCGAAGTGCTGAGTGGGTAAAAGGTTATGTGAATATTGACAACTCTATTGAAGAAAAGGTTATTGGAAGATTGAAAGTCATGTTCCTTAATGGACTTTAGTGAAATAATTATCCAGCCATGCCATTGCTAATATAAGATGCTTTAGGGATATTACAGCTTTAACAGGGTTAACGTTTATCCAGAGGACATATAATTTCAGGTTATATCAAACTGATTGAGGATGCTGAAATTAATCTATCGAGTCATTCATTGAAACTTGAATCATAAGTCATACTAGGGTAAAAAATTTAGGATAGTTTTTTGAAAGTGTGAATAAAAATCAAGTTTTGAAGATTGAACAAGTATTTGACATTAGGGAACTTAACAGAATTATCGAAGAAGAGGGGATGATGTTATAAGTAAATGCATAAATAATTATTTCAAATAAAGTAACTATAAATAAGTAATAAAGTAACTATAAATAATAAACTATCTGAAAGATAGTTTATTCTGGAGTCTTTAGGTATATAGGTAAAACGAATTACTCTTTGAAACCTTTTATTTACCTGACTTATGGGTAGCGATTACTTGGTATAAAATAAATCTACTCTAAAATTTTCTACACATTATAGACTTAATATCAGACTTTTATACGATTGCTACAGAATGAATCTCATGAAGGAATAATAAAAGCCTATAAAAATTCGACTGAATGTTGGAAATAATATTGGTGTAAAATTTTGCATAAAAGGCTAAAATGCAAGAGTTGAACTAAGAGTAAAGGACTATCAATTTTATTTGACATAAAAAATTAAAATATAAAAGTAACAGCCATTACTCAAAAGAATTCTGTGAAAAGTACATGGTTAATTCAAGTGCTTAGTAGATATTAGACTGATACAGAAATTTCAAGAGTTACCAATTGCTAGCTCAAAAAATTAAAGTTTTTTTTCATAAGATAGTATTAGAAAATTATACATTATTGTGGGATACATTCTTCCTATATGTTTCTATATCTTCCTATATGCTACAAGAACTGCCAAAACAAACTGTAAACAGAATCACTCATTAAATAGGCCTTATATTTGTTTGTCATAAACGTAAAAAATAAGCCTTAAATGTCTATTAATTTTTTTTATCAAAACCTGCGACAAACAATCTGATTTTTATTTTTTTAATGCATACAATTTATAAGAATATGATTTTTATGTGAGAAACCACTTGCTCATTTTCTAAGCCTCAAACTAATGGCTACATATTTCCATGTCTAATAATAATCTCATATAGGGGAAAAAATTCTGAAAACTTTATTTAGTTGACCATTACATAGAACACAGAGAAAAACACAGTAACAAAATCTGCTAAAATATAGATGTCTATGTGTCTCGTTCTCTTTATTTGATATTTACAAGTTACAAAAACATAACACTTCCATTTGATTTCGGACACATTTCCAGAATTATTAGGAAACAAAAAAATTATACCTTTCGGCAATATAGAAATATGTACAGTAATGTTTTTTCTGCACTACTGACAGCAAATTAAAAAGTAGAGTAAGATTCAAAATAAGATATCAGCTATAATGTTAGTGTTTTTAAATTAGTACATACATTGGAGAAAATTTCATATATTTTGGCGATTTATGATGCATGCTGTGTAATTTCGCACTGATTTCACTAATTTATTTCCTCTTTCTAGACCAAAATACACTTCTTCCTACATATAAATATATATATTTTAGAAGATCATTATTAGAAAACTGCAATGTTTCCTTCCCGAAACGTAAACATGTACACGGTTTCATTTCTGCTGTTCATGCAAAAGTTCCATTAGTAATTTAGGGAAAGGGAAAAGAAGCGCGTTCATCACTTTTTTTTGGTATTTAGTAAGCACTAATGAAGATTTCGCATGCAAGACCAATTATAAATTATTCATGAAGCAGAATATACTTATTTGATTAACTCGTATTTTTTAAAAGTAGAATATAAGACTGATTATTCATAATTGGTTATTAAAGCCAAAGAATAATTTTGTACTTTTGGATCACATACACAGACCACAGTAATTCATCTAATAAGATCGGATAATTCAGTAATAATTTTTAATAATTCAGCAATATAATTTTACGAGGTAAGCGTAGATTAAAAATACTCTTATTTTTAATGTATGTTCTTAAAGACATAGTTAAATTTATCCTTACATATGTATATATATATATATATATATATATATATATATATAAGAAATTTATGTTTTTAAGCATGCATAAAGTTATATATATATATATATATATATATATATATATATATATATATATACATGCATACATATAGATATATACACATATACATACATACACATACATATATACATATATACACATATACATACATACACATACATATATACACATATACATTCATACACATACATATATACACATATACATTCATACACATACATATATACACATATACATTTCGTACTTATACACATACATATATACACATATACATTCATACGCATACACATACATATATACACATATACATTCATACGCATACACATACATATATACACATATACATTCATACGCATACACATACATATATACACATATACATTCATACGCATACACATACATATATACACATATACATTCATACGCATACACATATATACACATATATACACACATACACATACATATATACATATATATATATATATACATATATATATATATATATATATGTGTGTGTGTGTGTGTGTGTGTGTGTGTATAAATTATATGGTACAATAAAAAAGGAAAATGTATATTTACCGTACTTTCCATTAAAGAATTAATTTCATCTTAGTGAAATGTAGAAATATCTTATACTTAAGAGCATTGTTACTGTTAGTAATACCGTACTACACAAATGATAAAAAGGTGAACCAACATATTTCAATCGATGAGCCAATTTTTACTAAAATATATTGTTCTTTTATCAATGTCTGCAATCTGTTGAACATGTCCGAAAAGTATGAACTTCCCAGATTTTTATCGCAGTACAAACTTGATAAGGATTATTGCTTCTGAGTAGTTAGGATTAACTGAAAAGCAGAAAAAAAAAGTACCTAATAGAAATCTTTTTTTTCATTGTGAAACTTGTTTATTTCAAAACGTAAGCTATATACAGATTCTATCTACGATAAGAGTACACTAGTTATTTTTTTTTGCACTGCCTTAAAAGCCACTCAATTTGTACGAAGTGTTATTACATAATATCAATTAATAGTTCGATGTTTTTACTAAAGTTTAATTTTATGAAAGATATAAAATTTTATGTAGACACAACATGATTTTTTTGTACTCATACGTTATAAAAAAATAATTTCATTGTGCGATGCATTATCGTACACATAACTTTATATTCCTTTAAAGTTCAAAGTTATTTTCGTTTCTGAATGTAACTAGCTTGGATGAAAAGTGCTGAAATCTGGCAGTGACCAGCAGCATTAAAATCCTTTATATTGATGCTTATCCTTGTATGTGTGTCGTAATAAATTGAGGTTTTTCACGATTACAATACTTTCTATACACCGTATCAGAAAGTAATAAAAAAACAAATTTGTTTTAAACATAGAAACAATCTTTAAAAATATTTTTATTGAGTTATCAGTATAGTGTAATTTGATATGCTAAGAATTTGAGGTTAATGCCTCAGATGCAGAAATACGAGGATGACTACTTCATTTTACCTCAAAATAGAGATTTACCCTCTTTCTTTTGGATAAGCGTACTTTATCTAAAAGTTACATTGTCGTAGGATTGGATTTTTTGGCCTTGTCCTCCCCACCCTCGCTCACCAAATTTTACGCCGTAAGTCTAACAGTCTAAGAACAACATAATAGTTTATATCACATAAGTAGAAACAATATTTAGGCCTTAATGGTGTGAATGCTCAAACGAAACATTTAGAGGCATGCCGAACATAACCATAGAATATATAGGCTATAACTATGAGAATTTTCTTCCCGAAATAAAACTTTTGAACTGTTTTTACTCAAAAGTAACGTTTATTTTACTTTTATTTATTGACGAAAAGTTATGCATTTAATATTTCATTCAATACTATAGCATCTGAAGTATCAAATGGTCTTGGAACATTCTTGATAATCTGTTGGTGTAAATGTTGTCCTGGTTTAATTATCATTCGTGTTGTGAAAAAACGATTGTAGCACAGGAGATCAATTCCCACTCTGAAATTTTGTCATGAAAAAGGTACAAGGCTACGTGAACTAGTTTCGTGATCGCAATAACCTCAAGTTTCTTAACTACTGTCTGTGAATGGCAGGACAAGCCTATGGGTATTCGGCTTCGACCTTGCTTCTAAACTACCCAATTGAGTCACATCATTCTTTCACCAAAGTGGAGCTCACCAAACAAAATGAGCACCCTTTGAGGTTTAGTCAATCTCTTGAACCTTCACAGTTTCTCAATCAAGTGAATGGAAATCTATTGGACATGGTGTAGGCTTATGTTGGTGTAATAACAACTGAAAGAAATAAGGACACAGTAGATAAAATTCCCCTTTAGAAGAATATTTAGGGGATTCCCCAACGAATCATCAGTCAATCATAATGTCTCAAGCCTGGAATCAGAGGCAGCTGTCTTAAAGTTAAATTTAATTGAAGTTTAACAGTAGGCAATACATAAATATACAGGAATCAAAATAAACTTGTAAAATTGTAGTTCCAGAACTAGCTTAATTGAGGTTGTTCTTAAAGTTTACTACTTGTATTTGCTTAAGCATAGTTAAATTAAACAACAGTGATGTAAAAATATACTCTGGAGCCTCAATTCATCTTTCTTTAGGATGGTAGCAATGGAAAAAAAATTAATCTGGAAAATTAATGCATCTGTTCGATAAAATGTGTTACCATGAATAAATTTACTATTTAATACAGTACTTCACTTTATTTTATATTTTTACAAGAGATAATTATATTTAGAATTATCTTTAACTTTAAACAAATATTTCCTATTCAATACTTACTTTGTACAAGTTTATTAGCTAATTGCAAACAATGAGCATTCAGTCGCCATCATGTATCATCTTCACTGTGATAATATATAAAGGATATTAATTTTGATAAATTTTCATGTGATCCAGAGAAACTTGGTATTGATTCATGTTCGTCTTAGTCTTCCTCATAAACTTTCTAATGATCATACTACTGGTCTATGCACAGGGTCTTTACTGTTGTAAACCCATTATCGATGTTACTCACATTCTGGTAGTCTATGAAAGCCCGTTATGAGCCTAAAATCTTTTAGCTCTCTCAATTGTTCAATTGCTTTTACTTCTGAAAATATCACTTTCAATATGAGACCTTGTAAAGAATTTTGATTTTAACATAGCTACGTATAATTTAGAAGAAAATCTGTAATGATTAATGTTCTTTTTAATCTTCCTCACTCTCTCCCTCATAATCTTCTTTCTGGCCTATAAATAAGTCCTTTTATTACAGTCATACATTTAGTGAACAGGTTACCAACATTCTAGTAGTCTTTGAATACATCTAAACATCATGATAGCTTGTAGCCTTATCAATAATTTTGAAATTTTATCTTATTTAAAATCTATATAATTATTATCTAATCTAATTTTGAAATCTATACATAAATCCTCTATTACTGTCATACCTTTAGTGAACAGGTTACCAACCTTCTAGTAGTCTATGAATAGCTCTAAACAGCTTGATAGCTTTTAGCCCTATCAATAATTTTGAAATTATATCTGATTTAAAATCTATATAATTATTAATTTAATCTAATTTTGGTACAACTTTGATATACCCCCCAAAAAATTACGCGCCAAATCTGGCACTCCTTACGGACTTTTTAGGGTTGCTGTTTCTTATTTTGGTGTTGCCAATTTAGGTTTTTTTAGTTTTTAGGTTTTTGCTGTTTCCAAATTTAGTATTTTCTTGTATTTTGTAAAATTTTTTGAGTTTTATTTTTAAAGTTTTGTGGCAACAATTTTTGGATTTCATATATGTTTTACTGCCATTTCATTCATTCGCCATTTCTTTGTGAAGTGATCAAGCGGATTTCTGACTTGCTGTATTTTGCTTCAAATCTGGTTGTATTTTCCAATTATATTTTTTTTCTATTAATTATTTTTATCTTTTAGCTTGATTGTTTCAATAAATTTATTGAAATTGCTGCTGGGGTAAATTGGGAGGAATTCAAAATTTCTGTATAAATAATTATTTTTATTAGATTGCTGACACGTATTTTCAATTGTATTTGTTAAAACTTTTGTGTAAATCGCATATAATATGTTATTCAGTGTCATTTATTTGTATTTTTTATGTATTTATTGTATTTTTTAGGTATTATTTAATTTGTATTTAATGATTTCGTATTTTTTATGTATTAATTATTTGTATTTAGCGAGAATCCATCTTGGCGAGAAAAAAAAGTCGCCAAATTTCCGATTTGGGGGGTATATCAAAATAGTTCCTTTGATACAAAAAATACAAATAAATGACACTAAGGTCTATTACTGTCATACCTTTAAGGTTACCAATCTTCTAGTAGTCTATGAATACCTCTAAACAGCCTGATAGTTTTTAGCTCTTTAAGTAATTGTGAAAATTTATCAACGCACAAAAAATGCTATTTCTCTATATTCTAAATTTAATAAAACGATATTTTATGGAAATCATAACAATGTGACTAAAGTTTTGAACAATGAATGCAGGAAATAGAGGATTCTAAGAATAATATATGTAGTAAAACAAGCATTGTTTGTATTGGTTGTAATTCAGAAATTAATGAAACAAACGATTAATACGGGAAAATGAATGATACTATAACAATTGAGCGAGATTAGCTTACATAAAAATCTGAAATTTTATTCCTAAGTGCAACTGAAATATCTCAACATTTCTCAAGATTTTAGAAATTATAAAAACAAACTGAGAATTGTTTCAAAATTGAAGAAAAAGGATCACTCAATGCTCTCGTCAAGTATTAAGCGCAAAATGGGTATCTCCGGAGAAACTTATACATAAATACAAAAGAATTCTTTTGAGTTATGTCCTTGAAAAGAATAAATTTTTTTAAACGAAAAACCGATTCTTTTAAAGTTCGATATCGAAAACAAACAATGCTAAACTGCCAGGAACGTTGCTAGGCAACGCTTCATATTCGCAGCCAATTTTTCTTATAGATAACGAGTTTTGCTGTTGTTTTAACTGGATATTTGTTAGAACTCGAATATTTGATTTACTTCTTCAATTTAGCGTAAAAGCCAAAGCGCGGAGGTGAATATTTAAAGCTCTAGAATACTGTTGCATATGATAAAATGTATATACGTCCTTTTTAACAATTTTTTTATGTTTCTTCTAAACGAAATATATAAAATATATAAAACGTAACTGTTTCCATTAATGTTGTCAATGAGAAAGAAAAAAATCACAATCCCTTAAAAATATCCACTTTATATTTTGTTGAGTGTAGATGGGAAAAATTGTAAACTTAATAAAAATGATAAATTGTTATGAAAATGTGTAGCTTCAGGAATTTTTCGTGCGATTTCTCCGTTATATTTTGGCAAAATAATAAAACTAAGATTAAAGGGTAGATTTGCATTTATAGTCATAATATTACAGATATAGTAATAAAATTTTTAGGTGACTCGTGATTGTATTGACACACAGGGATAAAACAATTTTTAAGCTTAAAGGTCACGAGCTGTTAACTTAATGAAATAAAAATATTTACTGAATAGAAAAGACCTTTCGAGTAATATATAAACAGTTTTCTTTTTTAATGTTCGTAATGGTTATTTTTTTGTTGTATATATTACTATAATACTCATTTGTTAAATCATTATTTTTCCTGCATATTCTTAATTTATATAGTATTGATTTACTTTTATTAGGTTGAAGATTAATGACCTTAAATTATAGACTTAACAAATGACTAAAAACAGGCAATTTACTATTTATATTAAATATAATAAATCAGCTTGTACTACCGAAGAGTAAGTATATATATATATATATATATATATATATATATATATATATATATATATATATATATATATATATATATATATATATATATATATATATATATATATATATATATATAAGTATGTATATATATAATACACACACACACACACATATATATATATATATATATATATATATATATATATGACTAAATGATTAAACATATAATAAGCGTTAATGTTTTGCCCCCTGTTGTTGATGAATATACATGATATCGATCAATAAATAATTCCATTAACAATTAGTGTATTCTAATATTAATAATATTTTTTATTTATTAAAGATATGCAGTCGAAAATTTCTGTACAAAATGAGCAAAAATCAAATATATATGCATGCATATGTATAAACATACGCATGCTTGTAAAGAGAAAATTTTGAATGATAACAGAAAGTGAAAAAAAGTGAAGAAACGGAGAGAGTTTTGGAGAATCGAGGTTCTATAGTCATTTCATTCTTTATTTTTCGGCTACTGCACCAATATTTTTCCCATTTTTGGTAAGATTTTAAAACTATTAATTAAATAACATCTGTGAAGGTAGAAAAGTTTTATACAAGAAGAACAAAAAGGTATTTTCACACCCTGTTTGAAAAGTTTTATGATACCAAGAGAAAAATACTTTAAATGCCCTAAAACAAATTATATGTCGCCAGAAAAGCCTGTTATTTGATGACATAAAAGCTTATAAGTTTTTAACTCAATGCATTGACTTCAAAACAAAAGGTAATCCAGATTCATTTCTCTAAAGGGACTCTTAAGGAAACACTGCAAAATACATGGACCAAATCCCCCGCCAGAAAAAAAGTACAGGCTTTGAAACTTGTTAAAAGGTCTTTAGAGGAGGGACTTTAATTAAGAAATTTTCTTCTGTGAGTTCCTATTTTTGTCCAAAAGTACTCTCTTGAAAGGTGAGTTTAAGAATTGTTATCATTAAAGGAAAATGGAATTTCCTTTTCACCTTTAGGTCTTAATATAAACATTTGCTCCCGAATTTAATGTTTAGTTTCGTGAGGCAAAATAAAACTTTTTCTGAAACAGGGACCATTAGCGAATTTTAAAATAAGTTTTACTTTAAAGCAGAGACCTATTTTTTGATATATTTAGGATATATGACTGTAATATAATCTTAAAACTGAATTTTCAAGCAATCAATGGGATTCGAATCTAATAGACGAATAACGAATTTCAACTGCCGACCGCAGTCCGTTTTTGTTTATTGTCCAGCTTTACAACTGGTATGGTAAAAAAGAGTAACTGAAATAAAGCTTACAATATAATTGATAGTATATAAACGTTACATGCTCTAAAAATCCGAAAGGAGCTTGCACGAGCAGGTTATTTTATAACATTTAGGATTGGTAGTCGTTAAATTCTAGCATGAAATCAATACCCTAACAGAAAGTATATTGGTCGAAAAACATTTATGAAGATATATTTTAAACTAATATTTACATTAGTTTACCCTTTTCTACAAATACTTGCTATGAACTTCATAACATTTTTTAACACCTATCATAATCATATTAAGTTTTCATTTTTTTTCTATGACATGGGAGAATTCAGCTCACATTATATATATATATTTTTATAATATATATATAATATATATATTTATATATATATATATATATATATATATATATATATAATATATATATTATTTATATATATATATATTATATATAAATATATATAATATATATTTATATATTAATATATATATTATATATTATTATATATATATATATATATTTATATATATATATATTATATATATTTTATATATATATATATTATATATTATATTTATATTTTATTTATATATATATAAATATAATATATATATATATATTTATATATTTATATATTTATATATATATATATATTTATATAGTATATATATATATATATATATATATATATTATATATTTATATTATATATATATATATTTTATATTATATATATATGATATATGTTTATTATATATTATATATATATGTATAATATTTATATAGATATATATTTTTTATATATTTATATATTATATTTTATATATGATATTATATATATTATATATATATATATATATATATATTATATATATATATATATTATATATATATATATATATATTTTATATTTATATATTTATATATATGTATTTTTATTTAAATTCTTATATATATCTTTATAAATTCTAATTAATAGAATAGAAATTTTATATATTTAAAAATTAAATTTTTAATATATATATTTTATTTTTTATACATATATACAAAATTATTATAATTTTATAATTTGTATATAAATATATATACATAGATATACTTTATAGTATGTATATTTATGTAATTTTATATAATTTCTATATGTTATCACAAATATATTTATAAAATGTACATTTAGATTATATTTAATATTTTTTTTTTATTATAAAATAATTAATATATCTATGTATACAAATATCTACAATTTTAATTTATATTTAAAAATAATTCTTTATATTTTGTTATATATTATTTTTTAAAAATAAACAATATAATATATGAATAAACTGTATACACATATATTTTAAATATAATATTATATTAATTAATCTTTATATCGTATATACAATATACCAGATATTTTTAAGTATCCGGTAATGTTATATAAAATTATTAATTATTAAAAAATTATATTATTTTTGTGTTTTATAGAAAAAAATAGACAATACATGTTTAATATGTAAAATGTATTTTTTTATTTTCTTGAAAATATGAAATTTATACAAATAAGAATAAATGCCTTATTTTATCGTTGAAATATATATAACATATTGTATTTATACAGTATAGTATTTTTTAATTATAATATTCATTATATATATGTAAAAAAGTTTTTTTTATAAAAAAAATATTAAAAAAATAGATTTGTTTTTGTCTATAAGGTCAAATTTACGACAATATAAATATTTTTGACAATATAATACAAACATTTAAAAAAATATTTAATTCAAAATAATTTTATATTTATTTATCTTAAATGAATATAAATTATATATATTTATATATATATATGTATATTATATATATTTATATATAATATATTTATATATATTAATGTATATGTATATATATGTGTATATTATATATATATAATTGTATTTATATATATATATTTAAAATATATATTATATGGTATATGTATAATATTTATATGTATATAGTTATATTATTATACATATGTACTTTTATATATGTATAATTTAAATTTTATATATATATGTATTTATATATATGTATAATATGTATATTTTAAATATATTTTATATAAGATGTTTATTTTTGTAATATTTATATTTTTATAGGATATATATGTAATATATATATATATATATTATATGTTATATTTATATTTATTTATATAATTTATGTTTTATATGTATATTTATATATATGTATTATATTATATGTAGTTATATGTGTATATATATATTTATATATATATATAATATGTATATATATGTATATATATGTATATATATTTATTTATTTATTTTTATGTATATATATGTATATATATATTTATACATAGTATAATTGTATTTAATATTTTATATAATTTTTTATATTTATAATATATTAGTATTTTTTATATATTTTTTATTTATATTAAAATTTTGTTTTATATATATAATTTTTATTTGTTATATTTATTAATATATAAAAAAATATATTTTTGTAATATATATATTATATATATATATATATTAATATATATATTATGACATATATATGTCTATGTATATATAAATACAGTATATATATATATAAATAAAAATATATATATATATAAGAATATATATATATATAATATATATATATTTAAAATAATATATTTAATTATAATAATATTTAAAATATATATATATAAATATTATATATTTTATATAAATATATATATATATTATTTTATATAATATATATATATATATATAATATTATATATTATATATATATATATTTAGTATATATTATATATATATTATATATAATTTTATATATATATATATTATATTATATTTTTTATATATATATTATATATTATTATATATATTTTTTATATTTATAATATTTATATATATATAATATATTTTTTTATGTTTATTGTTTATTTATTTCAATTAAAATACGAAAATGGTTAAAAAAATTAAATAAATTTTATCTTGAGATTTAATGAATATATACTCTATGTCTGTACAATTCCACGTGAATATACCCACACACAATGTATTAAGTATTGGTATGTTTAATGTTAAATTGGATATATCAATGTGAAATTGCTATTTCTAGGAAAAAAGTTTACAGTAAAAAAAAAATAAAAAAATGATTAATTATTTCCGTCTGCCGCATACCAACGTAAATCGAACTTGACAACACGAACACCACAAAATGGCAAGGAAAATATCAAACACAAAAATTTTAATTCAGAATGTAATTTCCTGTAAATGAATTCCTTACTCCTTACCCCGAAAACCGTGGTATATTAATGAGATTCCATGAAAATAGTATTTATAAAAAAAACATTCACATTGCGCTTTACGAGAATCTAACTTAGCTTCGAATTCTTCAATTTGATACAGAGTCTAATTCATCCAGACCTAAGAATTCACCAATTAATGAGAAAACAGAGACGTTCCCTTCCGCCGGGTAATTAAGAGGTTTCGTGACCACAGAGCTGTCAGGCGTTTGTGGGTAATTTCCAAGAATGGAAGCTTTAATTGAGTTTTTTTTTCCTTTACATCTCCCGTCTATTTGTAGGAAGGAAATAATGTTTTGGTCTTTAATTTTTAAAGGCAAAATGAGAATTGCAGAGATACACTAACCAAATTAAAGGCAAATGTGTTGCTTCCAAGTTTACAGAATTAGAATGGTACGTAAATGAAGTTTACTGAATAAAATGAATATGAGAACATGTAAAGAATGCAAAACGCAGTTTAGGAATCAAAAGTTAAAATATTTAAGAAGAATGCGTAGTTAATGCAGCTAAGTCTGTTAAATTTTGTCATTAGTCTTTTAACCTTTTTGGAGTTAATGAAGTAAACAGAAACAATAGTCTTTTCAAAGCTCAGAATATTTGGGTTTAAATATTAACATAAAGGTCTTAACATAGAAAAAAAAACTTTGTTGGTGTACGTAAATAAGATATATTTAAATGATGCACTCATTATGACAAAAGATGTCTATGTTTATCACAGCAGTGGTTTTTAAAAACTGGTAAAAAAAAACTTCGAAAACTAAGGAGATATTAAAAATATTTTAATAAAAATGTCAAAAATAACTTTAAAACAACATATTACATGAATTTGCTATTAAAATTATAATTATAATTGTATATTATAATTCAAATTATTACTATTATATATTATACTATATTATAATTAAAATTATAGTTAGTATATATTATATTACAATTAAAATTATAATTATTATATATTACATTTAATATTTGTTGTTAAAATTTGAAATACATAATATTCAGATTTATTTTTAAGGTAAAACTAAAAGAAATATAGGAAAAATGCCTTATGTAGAGATACAATTCAGGTTTTATTTACGAACCCTGCATATATTCTATGCATAAGGTCACGTGACATATATCACAGCAATAGCCCAGTTCTTGCCAGATTCTATTCAACATTGTACTTTCAACAGTATTCCCATCGTATAAAATCCTTTCACAGAGTACTGCTAAATTCCGTGGCAAAGTGGGTAATAAAACAAGGTAAAGCTATTCATTATATTTATTAAGAATTATCATCATTGAAAATGTTCTATGTGCATGCTTTTAGATTTAACCCCTTCCCTGTTTTACCAGTACGCCGTACGGGCACAGCTTTCGGGCCTTTACTGATTTGCCCGTAAGGGGTACGGGCAATCTGATTTCTATTTCGCTTGCACTGTGTCGGTAATATTTTTTCCAATTTTAGTAACACATTATTACAGTAAATGATAGTTTGCAGTTTATTGTATTTTCTACTCTGATTGGTTAAAAAGCGAGTGGTTTTTCGCATGTTTTGTTTCAGAAGACGAATTGCTATCTTTGATAGTATAGCTTTCAGGTTATATTTTGCTAACCGCCTGATAATTTTATTGATGTAAGAGTTGAATAACATATTTTTACTTTTAAATAATGGATAATTCAGAGCGTATGGAGCTAATTTCTTGTTATTCGAACTGTGACTCGGAATCAGAAACTGAATTACCTGTAAATGATAGTAGCGAAAGTTTACTAGATGACCTGGATAGTAGTGACTCTGATAGTAATACAGATGGAATCAGTCAAGCAAGACAATTTTTTGAAATTGTGATAATCCTTCGGATAAACCTCCTAGATTTGCTTTCACTGGAATTCCAAAACATAACTTGGATGTGGATGAGACTAAAGGTAAACTTGAGTTCTACGATGCTTTCATAGAAAGAAAAAAAAAGTTGTAATAAATGCTTAAAATATTAGCAATGTTAATTTTAATAACATATCTTTACTTAAAAATGTAAAATGAACAAAAAAATTCAATAAAAAATGTGACATTTTTTTTTATCGAATTTTGGAATAAAAATGGAACTGTCAAAGGGTTAAAGCAAAGTCCGCAAGTGAAAAAACTAATGTTCTTAATAGTTTTAAAAATTATTCGTAGATACTTTCAGTGTAAAAGATTACTATGGTATGAGAGATGAAATATGTAAATTTTCCACATTCTTATTTTGCTTTAATGCTTCATAGAGCTTGTAGCAACCAATTTCAAAGCCTTCATGAAAATTACGAATTTATTGAAATTAAGAAATGAATAAAAAACAAACAACAACTATCGTTCTTGTAAAACTTGGACTATAAACGATGGCTCGTCACTGTCTCTCCACATTTCTATCTGTCCTCAACCACATGGTCAAGAACTCAATCAGCAAATACGAAAAAATGGTTAGTAAATGAAAAACTGATAATGTGTAAGAAAACCGAAAGGAAAATAGAATAGCAAGATACTGCTTTAAATATTCATAATACAAATGTTATTTAAGGGCACAGAAATTTTAAGAACATTTTAAATAAGATATACTAAAAAAAGTTTTGTATTAAATCTGAAATTACAGTTCATCTATTAATTAAGAGTATATCCTTTTTTATCTTTATTGCCTTTTACAATTTTAAAATAAAACACATTCAATTTCTACATATGACATGTACAGAAATGACAAAGTTTAACTTGTTTTAATAACAGAATTATTTACAAGACTAAGTATTTTTATAATTCACTTTTTACATGTAATAAAAAAGAGAATTTTTCACATAAATTAAAAAATCAAATTTTTTTTCTCTATTTAGGAAAATATTACTTTTGATAAGAATAAAATCATTTTCTCTTTTTAAAAGGATAAACACTATTTTTTTTTTATTTTCTTTTGAAAAATTAATACAGTTTCCTCACAAAATATTTTTCACCTGACATTGAAAGTCCTTATGGCAAGATTGCGAAAGGAAATTCTTGAATAATAAATGCTTAGAGCAACGAGGTAATATTTCTCGGGAAAATGATAAACAAACTTTAAGACCCATGAGAGTTGAAATTTATTTATTCTGTCATATTTGTTTCCCTAAGAGCGAATAAAAAAAGCTAAATATATGTCACGAAAATATGCCACTTGGATCAAATCACTCCCAATGTAATATGGAACTTTAAACAAGGAGAAACAAAAGGAGATTTTTAGTGTAACAATGCAGAAAGACATTTTTATAGTTGTTAATACTTTAAGAATTTTTGTAGTCATTAGATGAAACATGCTCGTAGAACATGAAGATAATGCAGTATTTAAAGAAGAAATTTTTGATAAATTTTACTTTATAGCAAAACAATAATTTTAAAGGAAGGTATAATCTTTAAGACCCATGAGAGTTGAGATTTACTTAAATTGCCATATGTGGTTCCTAAGATTAGATAAAATATTGTTAAAAACACGTCAGGAAAACATGTCACTTGATCAAACCCTACCCTTTGTAAAATGAAACGTGTTACAGAGAAAAACAGGAAAGGACATTTAGTATTACAAACTAAAACGATTCTTTTTTTTAGTTATTTTGTTTGTAGTCATTAGATGATATAAAATAAAGGGAATAGGTTAGGTAATGCTATAATTATTTGGCATGGACTTAAACAAATATTAGTTTTGTTTTTATAGTAATTAGACTAGTATTAGTGATGCTGGATGCATAAAAATCCTCTCAATATTTTAGTAAAAAAATTGAATATTTTTAAAAGCTTTTGAAAATTACAAGTTCCTCACAAAATATTTTTTACCTGACATTGAAAGTCCTTATGGCAAGATTGAGAAAGGAAATTCTCGAATAATAAATGCTTAGAGCAGCGAGGTAATATTTCTCGGGAAAATGATAAACTTTAAGACCCATGAGAGTTGAAATTTATTTATTCTATCATATTTGTTTCCTTAAGAGCGAATAAAAAAAGCTAAATATATGTCACGAAAATATGTCACTTGGATCAAATCACTCCCAATGTAATATGGAACTTTAAACAAGTAGAAACAAAAGGAGATTTTTGGTGTAACAATGGAGAAAGACATTTTTATAGTTGTTAATACTTTTAAGAATTTTTGTAGTCATTAGATGAAACATGTTCGTAGAACATGAAGATAATACAGTGTTTAAAAAAGAAATTTTGATAAATTTTATTTACCTTATAGCAAAATAATAATTTTAAAGGAAGGTATAATCTTAAAGGCCCATGAGAGTTGAGTTTTATTTATTTTTATGTCATATGTGTTTTCTTGGAAAAAATATTGTTAAAAACACGTCAGAAAAACATGTTACTTGATCAAACCTTACCCCCTGAAATATGAAACGTGTTACAAGAAAAACAGGAGATGAGTTTTAGTATTACAAACCAAAAAGATTATGTTTATAGTTGTTAGTATTTTAAGCTTTTTTGTAGTCATTAGATGATATAAAATAAAGGGAATACGTTAGGTAATGCTATAAATGTTTAACATGGACTGAAATATCAGTTCTTTTTTTATAGTAATGAGACTATATATCAGCGATGCTGGATGCAGTAAAATTCACTTTATGCTTTAATAAAAAATTGCATTTTTTAAAAAGCGCTGAAAAGTTATAAGGAACCTGATATCTTAATTTCTTTAATATTTAAACTTTTTTTGTGATTTTAATAGGGGAATAAATAATATGTCGTTCGATAAAATATGTAAGACTGGTAAAACTACAACAACAAAATTTTCATTTAAAATACAAAACGTTTCCATAAATAATGACTGGTCCAAGAATATATACTAAATATGAAATATATCTTTATATGATTCCTATTATTTTTGATAAAACTACAACAACAGGATTTTCATTTGAAGTACAATATGTTTCCATAAATAATGACTAGTCCAAAAATATATAATAAGTATGGAATAGATTTTATATGACTCCTATCATTTTTCACAGTGTATATATAAATAGTATAAAGGCAAAGCTGAGTATCGATTTCTTTTAAATCAAATAATATAAAAGAAGTGTTTACATAAGCAATGTTTTAGGAAATTTTTCCTTTGTATTTCGATATTGAACGTTAAGTAACTTTCTAACATACTTTATGTTGACAAATATACCTGGAAGATTTCTAGCAAACAATTAGGTGTTAAAATATCGATCTTTAAAAAAAAGATTTTAGTTATAATACAAGTATCAAAATAAAACAAGGGTCAAACAGTTACTAAAAATACTTTTACGAAACAAGACAAGTATTTGGTTAAGACTGCAGCTTTTTTTATTAAGTATAATTGACATTTTCAAGGATAATTTTCTTTTGCTTAACAGAGTGCCTTATCATATTAAATAACTTTATTTTAAGTCAAAACAATGCATTTCTTTCGGTTTTTCCCCCTTTTTTACTGAATGTACAAGGAAAACACACTATAACCGGAAAAAAATGTCAACACAGTTTTTATGGAATTTACAAATTTTTTTCCTCATAAACACTCAAAAATAATTTTAAGATAATAAGCATATGTGTGTGAGTGAACACGAACCGGTAAAATATAGAATAAGCTACGTAAATAGCAGGTGGCTCTTGTACCAAGTCCGTAGATCTGTCGTAAATTGTACATTGGACATTTCCATATTGGAAATCTGTTGTAAATTGCACATTTTATCAAAAGAGGTTACTTTACCTAAAATAAACTAAATTTTATGAACAATTATATTGTCTAAATTCTTATTTTAGTAGTTTCATTTTTTTTATCAGATGATCATTCTTTTTTTTTTTTTTAAACGGAAAAGATTAAATATTACCAATTAAGAACATTTATCATCTTAAAGCATAGTCGTAACATTTTAGTCTACATGTTAACTTTAAATGAAAATACACGAAAATGTTGACAGATCACTGAAGATCGCTCAATTTATTACAGTTTTTTATTGGTACTTGATTTAAAGAAATAGTATGAAAGAAAGATTAAAAGAGATATGATATTCAGATAGTCGAATTGCTAAGCTATTATACATCATGAACAATATAGATCAATAGATTTATTGTCAAGGGGATAAATTGCTCAAGATTCAACATTTTGTAAAATGTTGAACACTCTTGCTCATCATAGTCTGAATATCGAAGAAAAATGCTCACATGCTGCTTGTCAGAGAGAGTTCAGTTGACAAATTAGTAAGCTACAGTTACAGAAAAATATTCATAGAATTACAATACAATATTTCTTATTAGTGTCACTTCTTACTTCAAGAATAAAATTATTATTTATCTTTCCCAAATTTATTTTTTGTCCTAGCTTGAAATTTAAATTGCTTTTTTTAAACCTTTAAGCATTACTATTTAATTACCACCATTCCGAGTTTCTCTTTTATGGATTATGTACCAGTCACCATTTTTCAGCTGTTTTAAAGATTTTTTCTTACAATACAAAATTAAAGTGTTTAGCCCTGAAATATTTATTAAATACTCTATAGATGGAGGTTCAGGCTTGTAAAAGACTATAATGTCTATTGTAAATCTAGTGATGGTAACTGTTAACCAGACACCCTATTTGATAGAGATCTATATATAAGTGGGGGTTCATTGTTACTCACGACCGTAATACACCTTAAACAACACTTATCCCTTGGATGGTGCAAAAAGAGTAACAGTTATTGCAGCTGAGATCTCCTCTGATTTGCTGATTGGCTGAATTGTTTTTTAATATTTTTTTTCTGGATACCGATTAATATGAGGCATAGACAATATTCGTTGTGTATTTTGGAGTAGAATGCAGGTGGACTTACACATTCTTAAAGGACAGAGCTTACAAAGATCTTAAACGACAAGAAAGTAGATATCATCACAGTTATGGAGTCAAATAGGGTAAAAAAAAATATGGAAAGGTTTGCCTTTCCTTGCTCTTATTGTGTTAGGATAATGTCTGTACCGGCTGCTGCATTGAAATTGATAAAAAAATGTATAAGTGTTATTACTAAAATAAGTGTCTTGGAATTTGTTTTAAATAATTGTATTATTTTAATTATGGGCTTTACATAAGGTTCACGTAAGGGAAGAAGCTCATCTTCAAGTATCACTAGTCAATATCTTCCAGAAGACTTATTTTGTAAGCAACCCACACTTCTTTCTGTAGTTAAACAAAATACCGTAGATTACTTCTTACCTACATAGAGAGTATGTGTTCCGTTGCTACGGAATGAAACATACTGGAATTCTGCTCCCATAAAAATTATAAGGCCAACTTGGACCGAAATTGTAAGCTGCAACTGAATATAAATTTTAAAATTCCAGCGAACAGCTCTCGGAATGCAAAAGCACAAACGAGAGAAACCATTTCAACGACGACTGTAATATTACCATATTCGGGTAAAACAATTAGACCATCCGAACTCTCCCCTACAACATAACCATCACCATAAATTCAAAAAGGGAAAAAAGTACCATATTTTCTTATAGAAGATCAATGATATTTTTAACCTCGGCGATTATACGGATTTCAAAATTACAGAGACTGAGGAACGTGAATTGTCTTTCTGGATACCAATTGATATGAGGCATAGGCAGTATTCGTTGCACATTCTGCAGTGGAATGCGGGTGGGCATACCAATGTAAAAGGTACGAGCTTATAAAGATCTTAAACGACAAGAAAGTAGTTATATGCACAATTCTGTGGAGAAAGAGGCTAAAAAAGGATATGGAAAGATTTGCTTTAACTGGCTATAATGTTTTTCTTTTCATGAAAAGCGGAGTTAGGATAATGTATGTACCGCCTGCTGCATTGAAATTGATAAAAAAATGTATAAGTGTTATCACTAAAATAAGTGTCGTGGAAATTGTTTTAAATAATTATATTATTTTAATTATGGGCTTTACATAAGGTTCACTTAAGGGTAGAAGCTTCAAGTATCACCAGTTAATATCATCCAGAGGATTATTTTTTAAGCAACCCGTACTTCTTTCCAAAGTCAAACAAAATATTTTCGATTTCTTTCTACCTACATACAGAGTATTTATTCCGGTGCTACGGAATCAAACATACTGCAATTCTCCTCCCATCTCATAAAAATTATAAGGCCAACTTGGACCGAATGTGTAATCTACAACGGAATATAAATTTTAAAATTCCAGCTAACATCACTTGGAATGCAAAAGCACAAACGCGAGAAACCATTTCAACGACTACTCTAATATTACCGTACCCGGGTAAAATAATTACACCATCCGAACTCTCCCCTACAACATAATCATCACCATAAATTCCAAAAGGGAAAAAAGTACCATTTTCCCTTATAGCAGCTCAATGATATTTTTAACCTCTGCGATTATACGGATTTCAAAAATTAGGGAGACCGAGGAACGGTTTTATAAAACGGTGCATAATCATTATCTGAGAGAGAGTAGAATTTTTAAAGTAAGAATATATTTTACCCGAATCCCTTTTCCTCAAAAGGCTCGTTTTATTTTCATCCTCTCATTTGCATATAATTTGGCTTCTTCCCCGTTCCATTTTAGACAGATATTTTAATGGGAGGGTACGGCTTACATCCGAACTCGACTCGACTCCGAATTCAAAACGATGTCATCAGAGTAACGCTGAAGCGACTACAGCAGCGAACCGGGGCCACACAATGCTTTATGAGGGAAAGGGAGAAAATGCGTTTTATGAGGTGTTTGTTTGGCTTATGCATGTTAATGAGGGAGGAGGAGATCGGAACGATTTTCGGGAAAGCGTAATGACAATATTCGTATGAAGCCAGAAAATGGGAGGTAGACGATTCAAATCGGGAATTTTCGTCGACGAAATGGATGGGTAATAGCGTTGTTTTAATTAATACTTTTAAAAACAATTCTAGAATGGCTTAGAGTTGCATGTTTTTATGAAGCAATATACTGATGGTATAATATGAACAGGTTTATTATTTACTAACCATTTCTAAAGCATTCCATGATCTAGAATACATAATTACTGACAATAATATATAATTACTATCGACTACCGGTCTTTTGAAACAATTCCGTGCGCTAATTTAATTTCATATAAGTTATGACGCATAAACGGGCTTTATTTGGAAAAAATAAGCTATTTGTATTTGCATTTATTACGTATCAAATTGCTTTCTTGTATCTTATAATTACATTTCATTCTCATGCATTTTATAAAACAATCAAACGTATTAGAGTTGCATGTTTTTATGAAGCAATATTCTGATCATCTAAAATGAACAGGTTTATTATTTACTAACCTCTTCAAAAGCATTCTTCGATCTGGAATACATAATTACTGACAATATAATATAACTACTAGCGACTACCGGTCTTTTGAAACAATTTCGTGGGCTAATTTAATTTCATATAAGTTATGAGGCATAAAAGTGCTTTATTTGGAACAATAAGCTATTTGTATTTGCATCTATTAGCTAACGAATTGCTTTCTTGTATCTTATAATTACATTTCATTCTCATGCATTTTATAAAACAATCAAACATATTATAGTTGCATGATAGTTATTAGAGTTGCATATTTTTATCAAGCAATATACTGATGGTATAAAATGAATATGTTTATTATTTACTAACATTTTATAAAGCATTCTTCGATCTGGAATACATAGTTACTAATAATAATATATAATTACTATCCACTAGTGGTCTTTTGAAACAATTTTTTAGGCTAAATTAATTTCAGATAAGTTATGACGCATAAAAGTGATTTGTTTCAAACAATAAGCTATTTATATTTGCATTTATTTGCTAACGAGTTGCTTTCTTGCATCTTATAATTACATTTCATTCTCTTGCATTTTATAAAACAATCAAACGTGTTATAGTTGCATGATAGTTATTAGAGTTGCATGTTTTAATGAAGCAATATACTGATGGTATAAAATGAACAGGTTTATTATTTACTAATTTCTAAAGCATTCTTCGATCTGAAATACATAATTACTGACAATACTATATAATTACTAGACACTAGTGGTCTTTTGAAACAATTTCGTGGGCTAATTTACTTTCATATAAGTTATGACGTATAAAAGTGCTTTATTTTGAACAATAAGCTATTTATATTTGCATTCATTATCTAACGAATTGCTTTCTTGTATCTTAGGATTACATTTCTTTTTCATGTATTTCATAAAACTTTCAAATGTATTATGCTATCTAAACTTAAGCTGTTAGAAGGCATTTAAAGAACCAGGGTACTAAAAATTTTCAGCAATAATAAAAAATTTTAGAATAACAATTATAATTCTTTTTAAGATGTTTGTTAATTTAATTTTCAATATATGTTTATATGCTATATATGTTGCTGTTATATATGCTTAATTCCGATATCCAGAAGCATGCAACTCTAGCATGGCTTAGAGTTGTATGTTTTTATGAAGCAATATATTGATGGTATAAAATGAACAGGTTTATTATTTACTAATATTTTCTAAAGCAATGTTTGATCTGGAATACATAATTACTAACAATAATATATAATTACTAGCGACTAGCAGTCTTTTGAAATAGTTTTGTGGGCTAATTTAGTTTCAGGTAATTTATGAAGCTTAAAATTGCTTTATTTGAAACAATATGCTATTTATATTTGCATTCATTAGCTAAGGAATTGCTTTGTTGTATCTTATAATTACATTTCATTCTCATACATTTTATAAAACATTCAAACATATTATATAGGCGAATCTTATCTGTTAGAAAGCATTTCCTGAACAAGGGTACCAAACTTTTGCAACAATGATAAAAAATTTAGATTAGCAATTATAGTTCTTTTTAAACTGTTTGTTTAGCTCAATTTTGAATACATGTTTATATAAATGTTGCCCTAAAATTAACTTATGTTTACTTCATAAGAAACGCTATTATGGCTTTAAAATTAAATCAAGATATTTTATATTTAACCCTTTGAGTGCCAACATTATTTTTAGAGAATGAGCTAAAAGGTCCACCCTGCGTTAATTGAAATAATCAGTTGGTTTGGAGACCAAAAATAGTACATGTTTTGGTCTAGACATTTTATGAAAAACATGAGAAAGCCGTGTTGCAGTGTCTGTATTTACCTATATTTTCGAATAACTGGAAATGTCGGCGTCACCAATTTCACTGTCACACGATTCATTATTTTCTGGACTGTCAATAATCATACTCGGTTTTTTACGTTTAAGCCAGTTAATGATGTAATTGTACATGGTAAAAAAAAAAGATATTTCATAATAAAAAATTTTCTGTAGTCATATTTATAATTTTTCTTGATCCTTAATAATTCGATTTTTTTTAAATTTTTAATCTATTATTATCAGTCTAACCAACGATATTTTCATTTATTATTTATTATAAAATATTATAGATTCCTGAAAAATGTTTGGATGTATGCAACTTGTTTAGAATGGAAAAACTAATTCAAGTATATCATCCCTTGTATTGATTACGGTACTCAAACGCGACTAAACATTTCCAATTATTCATCCTGTCTGTCTAAAGCAAACTCTGCAGTCATTCAGCATTCTAAACATAATCTAAAACTAAACTCATGATTCTGTGAAAAACAAGTGCATTTAACTTACCTATCGAGTCAGACTGTAGTAAAGAAGAAAGTCAACCTGAAATACAAATTAGGATACGGTTAAAAAATAATCTTGAAACTTAAGTTATTATAAATTATAAATATCTTACAAAGTAATAAAAAAACTTATTTGAAATTAAAGATAGTAAATCTGTTTACTATTTTGAGTGACTTCCGAACTCAAAAGTGCATAGTTGTAATTGAAACACAATATTAAAATAAGCACAAACAATACAATATTCCTTATAATATAATGTTACAAATATAAAGACATAACTTTCCGTCAGTTAACACATTTTCTCGTTTAATTTAAGTAGTATGTCATAGAAAAGTATAATCTTAGCGAATTTTCCCTACCTGGGAATTTTTGCGATAAATATTTACATGAAATAATTAGCATTTCAGCAA
>CM063510.1:111454689-111514689 GCA_032207245.1 Pardosa pseudoannulata | reverse complement strand
AGAATTTTCCCACAACAAAAACAGCTTAATAAGCGAATTGACTGCAATATCAGCAAAACGCGAAAACATGTTCCGCCAACACCTGGGAAACTGCTGTATAGACAGAAAGTTTACAGTTTTATGACAGAAAGGAATGTTAAGTGGAAAATACTTCGTTGATTAAACCATTTATTTGAGCACGGGCACGTACTAGTAGGGTTTAGTGTAACAACATGGTTTGTTTGTAGGTACAAAAACAACGGTATATACAGTAACATGAAGCCCAATGTTCTAGTCTACTGCATAGATTCTGGAAAAATTTAGACAAATAAAAATTAGTTTTTATATTTCTAGTTTTATTATTTCTCTTATATTTTTTATAATGTAAAAGTGTTTATGTAAAACATAATTCGAAAAAATTAAAACTATATACTACTATTTCTATTTGATTTTTCATATCTACAATACTATTATAAATTTATCCACTAAAATTATATTTTTTGTTTACAAAAATCTTATGGTTGTTATTTATATATTTCTATTTATATATTTGTTTATATATTTCAATATAAAATATGAAAAGTTTGTTAAAAAATAAAAATAATTTTCGATCTATTGAGATTTAACTGAATAACTAAATTTACGCGCAGAAAGCCCGCTCCTGGTACATTTCTGCTGTACCGGGAGCACCCTCACACAATGAATTAAATATCCAGAATTGCGTGCTTATTGAGATTATTATAATGCCGATTGAAAGCCTTCACTGACAACCTATCATCTATGGCACATTGGCCAGCGAAACGGGCTTCAGTACGAAAAGTCGCAGGATCGAATACCGGCGATGTGTAAATTTTTAATTTAATCTAATTACGTTTGTGATGACTGTAGGTGTAGGGGCGTCAGCTATTTTTAAAATATTTTTTAATTACTTTTCCATCAAAATGGTCCAATTTATAATTTCTTTAAAAACATTTTACAATTTTTGGATTTACAGAATTGAAACAGGTCAACTATCATTGGACGGTCTAGTATATATAATTTCTTCTATGTGTATGTATAGATTATGAAAATTATGTACCTAAAGTAAATAGAGTAACGATTATTACTAAATCGAGGTAATTACGTTGGCAGTGAATTGTGTCTTGCGATGTATTGAGAGTCACCTCTCGAGGAATTAAACAGCTTTAAGTTGGTTCTAGAATCAGGTTGCTGTGTGATAAAAAGGGTTATTTCGTACCTTTACTGTGATCGTTGGAGATTTTAAAATCAGAAGAACTAGAGTGGTAAGTGCGAAGGCAGAATTCAAATATGCAACTCCAAAGAAGTGATGGAATTGGTTTCATTAGAACAGATATCAAAGTTTAATTTGTAGACTTGAATTTTCTTGGAGTTACACTGAGTTTCGCTACGAAACAATCGAATTTATTTGTGGTACAACAAATTATAGACTTTAAATTAAAGTTATTCAGATAATGTTTATGAAAGGTATTAAGTTCCCTTTATTAAAAGACATGAATTTGAATCATAATCGGTGTATAAAACCCTTTATCTCCATACGTACATTCACCACTTTGTTTTTGTACGTAAAACCGTTGGCAATTTTAAATACCAAAGTAACGTGTTAAGTTACATGGAACAGGTGACAAAAATACCTCAAGTTCCACATTTGGCTTGATAATTTCTTCCTGTTAATGCATTAAATATAATGCAAACCAAAATGAATTAAAAAATAACACTTGTTTATGGATATGTGCTTACCTTTTAAGTTTACTTATATTGAAATACCCTGTCCAGAATGATGTATAGAATAAAAGAAATATAGTGGTTCAGGCAGTTTACCCCCACCGAGACGTGTATAACAGTTTAAATATGAATAGAAATGTGCTACGTTTGTCAATAACAGAATAATAATTCATTAATTTTCCTTTCCTAATAATTTATTAAAAAGATAGACATGGAAGAAAAGAATGAAGACGTTCATTTTGCTCAGAGCAAAATGACTAATTACATTTAAAATAGAATCGTTAGATTCGGCAAAGAATTATGGATTAAAATGATGTTATTCTGTGATTAGATAATGTATAGAATCAATAAAATTGTTTTTAGTACTATTTTGTAGACATATCTTTATATATAAAATGGCAATCTATCACTAACTACGGACATTAGAATCAAAATAATGCGTGACATATAATTCTAAATTTTATTTCTACGATCTTGATGGTATGTATGTATAATCGATTCAGTTATCATGCAGCACACATATTACATAATATTACATAATATGTATATTTATAAGTATATACATCTTTATATATAAATTCTTCTGTCCGTGTGTTTGTAATAGAACTCCTCGTAAATGGCTTGACTGATTTTGAAGAAATTTTTCGTATGTAATTAAGTTGATTCGATAATGGTTTAGATTCACAATATATCCGATAGAAAATGTTTTTTTAAAAATCCGGAATTATGCTATTATTGAGCTTATTTTAATGCAGCTTGAAACCCTTCTCTGCCAATATATCTTTGGCTCATTGGCAGAGTAATAGGCTTCCATCCCAGGTTAGAATCCCCGTACAACCTATGCGGGAATTTTAATTTAATATAATTACGTTTGTGATGACTGTAAAAGTAGTGGCGTCAGTACTTTTAAAACAATTTTTCCTTCCTTTTTCATCCAAACGGTCCAATTTATTATATATTTCAAATCATTTTACTAATATTGGATTTATAGCGTTAAAACAGGACAACGTCTGCCTGATCGTCTAGTATAATTTCTTCTATGTGTATGTATAGATTATGAAATTTATGTACCTAAAGTAAATAGAGTTACGATTGTTGATCAAACGATTGGACTGCTCCGTGTGATGTATTGAGAGTCACCCCTCGATTAATTTAACAGTTTAGGATGGTTCTAGAATCATGCTGTTGTTTGATAAAGAGGGTTATTTAGTACCTTGGCTCTGATCGTTGGAGATTTTGTGTTCAGAAGAACTAGAGAGGTAAGTGCGAAGGCAGAGTTCAAAAATGCAACTCCAAAGAAGTGATGGAATAGGTTTCATTAGGACAGATATCAAAGCTTGATTTGTAGACATTGAATTTTCATGGAGCTACACTGCGTTTTGCTACGAAGCAATCGATCTTATTTCTGGTACAACAAATTATAGACTTGAAATTAAAGTCGTTCAGATCCTGTTTATCAAAGGTATTAAGTTCTATTTATTGCAAGACATGAATTTGAATCATAATCGGTGTATAAAACCCTTTATCTCCATACTTACATTCACCATTTTGTTTTTGTACATAAAACCGTTGACAATTTTAAGTACCACAGTAACGGGAGTGTTACGTTACATAGAACTGGTGACAAAAATGCCTCAAGTTCTATATTTGGCTTGATAATTTCTTCTTGTTAATACATTAAATATAATGCAAAGGAAAATGAATAAAAAGGAAAAGAAAAAGAAAAATAACACTTGTTTATGGATGTGTGCTTACTTTTTATGTTTACTTCTATTGAAATCATCTATCCAGCACGATGTATAGAATAAAAGAAATATGATAGTGCAGGGAGTTTGCCCCCACTGAGACGTGTATAACAGTTTAAATATAAATAGAAATGAGCTACGTTTGTCAATAACATGATAATAATTCATTAATTCTTATTTCCTACTAATTTATTCAAAAGATAAACATGGAAGAAATGAATGAAGGAATTCATTTTGCTTAGAGCGAAAGTACTAATTACACGTAAAATAGAATCGTTGGAATTGGCAAAGAATTATGGATTAAAATGATGTCATGATATGGTTAGAAAATGAATAGAATCAATGAAGTGTTTTAAGCACTATTTTGTAGACACATCGTTATATATAAAACTCCTAAACTGCTGGAATGATTTTGATAGAATTTTGTGTATGTAATTAAGTTCACTCGAGAATTGTTTATATTTACAATTTATTCGAAAGAAAATGTTTTTTATTAAAAATCCAGAATTGCGTGATTATTGATATTATTAAAATGCCGCTTGAAACCCCGTCGCTGCCCTTATACCTGTAGAGCATTTGCAAAGCAACGGACTTTAGTCCCAGGTTAGAATCTCCATACAGCCCATGTGGGAATTTTAATTTAATTACGATTGGGATGACTGTACGCGTGGTAGCGTCAAGTATTTTTAAAATAATTTTTTTCTTACTTTTCCATTAAAATAATACAATTTGTAGTATAGTTAAAAACATTTTTCGTTTTTGGATTCATAGCTCTAAAACAGGACAATGTCTGTCGGGTCGTCCAGTTATATTTATAAATCTGCATAACAAATTATCCTTTCGGCAAAAACAATGATTTGGTTTGGAGTGCTACGGTCTACTTTTTGCAACACGAGGGCTAATGAGACCGGGACCTACTGCTTAAAGCCGATTCCGAACGGCTACAAATATCTATGCCATAGAGGGATTCGAACCCACAAACTCCGGTTCCGAAGGCCAGCACCCTAACCAGTCGGCCATCGTTAAAAAAAATGATTTAATATAGGAATATAACTCCTAGAAAGTATTGACAAGGTTTGATAAAATTATTAACTCTAACTGACCCTTGAACAGATTTTAAAAAAATGTATAATCTTTGTAATAAAATTAGAATTTTTAGTTTGTTTTTATAATATACTGCATAGATTAGTGAGATTAATCTAAGATGAGGCATGCGATCTAATAACAATTGCTTCATGAAGAAAAATTCTGCAAACTTACATGAAAAGGGTTTTAACTGTGAGACACTCTAAATTGTCTCTAAAATAAAAATTACAATCTTTAGCTTAGTATTTTATAAAGACAAAGTATTTTGTAATTTCAGTAGGATGGTATATTTGAAAACATGAATCTAAGATGAGGCATGCGATCTAATAACAATTGCTTCATGAAGAAAAATTCTGCAAACTTACATGAAAAGGGTTTTAACTGTGAGACACTCTAAATTGTCTCTAAAATAAAAATTACAATCTTTAGCTTAGTATTTTATAAAGACAAAGTATTTTGTAATTACAGTAGGATGGTATATTTGAAAACATGAATCTAAGATGAGGCATGCGATCTAATAGCAATTGCTTCATGAAAAAAAATTCTGCAAACTTACATGAAAAGGGTTTTAACTGTGAGACACTCTAAATTGTCTCTAAAATAAAAATTACAATCTTTAGCTTAGTATTTTATAAAGACAAAATATTTTGTAATTACAGTAGGATGGTATATTTGAAAACATGAATCTAAGATGAGGCATGCGATCTAATAACAATTGCTTCATGAAGAAAAATTCTGCAAACTTACATGAAAAGAGTTTTAACTGTGAGACACTCTAAATTGTCTCTAAAATAAAAATTACAATCTTTAGCTTAGTATTTTATAAAGACAAAGTATTTTGTAATTACAGTAGGATGGTATATTTGAAAACATGAATCTAAGATGAGGCATGCGATCTAATAACAATTGCTTCATGAAGAAAAATTCTGCAAACTTACATGAAAAGAGTTTTAACTGTGAGACACTCTAAATTGTCTCTAAAATAAAAATTACAATCTTTAGCTTAGTATTTTATAAAGACAAATTATTTTGTAATTACAGTAGGATGGTATATTTGAAAACATGAATCTAAGATGAGGCATGCGATCTAATAACAATTGCTTCATGAAGAAAAATTCTGCAAACTTACATGAAAAGAGTTTTAACTGTGAGACACTCTAAATTGTCTCTAAAATAAAAATTACAATCTTTAGCTTAGTATTTTATAAAGACAAAATATTTTGTAATTACAGTAGGATGGTATATTTGAAAACATGAATCTAAGATGAGGCATGCGATCTAATAACAATTGCTTCATGAAGAAAAATTCTGCAAACTTACATGAAAAGAGTTTTAACTGTGAGACACTCTAAATTGTCTCTAAAATAAAAATTACAATCTTTAGCTTAGTATTTTATAAAGACAAAGTATTTTGTAATTACAGTAGGATGGTATATTTGAAAAGAGATGCTACCACTTACATCATGTAATAGAAACTATTTTTTCCTTTTTTTAGACCAAAATAAAAATTACAGTGTCACATATATTGTGCTTTTTAGCTGCTTCAATTGGATTTCAGAAACAAGGGAAATGATGTAGAAAACTAACTACATAAAAAAATCGAAATTGCACAACTCGATATTTGTCAATGTTTTCGGTTTTTATTAGATGACTAGCCCGTATTATGACGGGGTTAGTAAAATTTTTAATTTTCCAGAATTGTAAAATATCCTAGGAGACGGTAAATAACTTTTTTTTGCCTAGGAATTATCTGGCACAAGCTCAATAATTTGTTTATCTCCATACTCCTCTAATGTTTACATATACTGTGAATGCAGTTTAGAATCCCGTTGAATTCATTTAGTCAAACAGTGTGGTTATGTATAAAAAACAAACACACAAACAAAGGACTTCTTAATTTTCAAATATATATATAACATAAACTCCAAATATTTATTAGTCCATGAAACAAACTCTTATACTTTCATGAAAAGAACTTGTTAATACAGGTGATAAAATTTTCATTGCAACAAAAAATAATCGATGATACAATTTAAAATTATCACATACGTACCTAATCAATTAAAGACAAATATGAAAGAAAAATATTTCCTTAATATCTAAGTTCAGAGGTAAAACGTATGCAAATAATGCAGACTATATTTAAATAATTTTAAATAAGAAATTGTTAAACGAGATGGAATGACGTCATAATGCTAGAAAAAAATGTTATTTTTACCTATTTATCATGTGATGAATTTAATCGCCTGCTCTTAACCGGATAAAATAAGGCTTGATATAATGGCATTCAACGTTCGAAAAGGGGGGAAGGGGGATTTCGAACTTTTTAAAGACTTGCTTTAAATTTTGCTAACCAATACTCATCAAGAATCCGATATGGATGTCCGTATCTATTTCAGGTCCAACCACTTCTTAAGTTTGAGGACAGATGGACAGATAACATAGGGTTATATTATATAAGGGATTTATTTGGTAGTAGGAATATATGGATACATTAATCACTTGCTAAAGATATACAAATATATTTACATAATTTTAGGACATATCCTTGTTTATTACAAAAATCTTCGAAATAAGTTTATAGCGTTTAAAACAGTAGGATAAATTGGGATCAAACTATATAGTAGGATATTGAAAATTCAAAATATTTTTATACCATTTCACCAGCCCTGTACATCGTACATGGTATACGCATCTAACGCTTTATATGCTTAGATATCACATCTGATAGTACTATATTTTATGTGCCAGCTTTTGTATAGTTTATATCATTGTGTGTCACATGCCTTAGACAATCATTAGATATACTAACATATAGCCCGTTATATGACGGGACAGGAAAATTTTAATTTTCCAGAATTCTAAAGTACCTTATGAGGCAGGTAAAAAATGGTTTGTTGTTTGGCTGAGAATTATCTTGCAACAAAAAAAAAAAAACCGATGATTCAATTTAAAATTATTTCATATGTACCTAATCTATAATTTAAGCCAAATATAAAAGAAAAGTATTTACGTCATATCTAAGTTAAATGATAAAACGTATGAAAATAAGGCATAATTTAAATAATTTAAAATAAGAAATGATTAAATGAGATGGTTAAAAGAATGACGTCATAATGCGAGAAAATTGTTATTTTCCTCTAATTATGATGTGATAAATTAATAAATTTATTCGCCTGCTCTTAACCGGGGAATATAGGAGTTGAAAGAATGGCGTTAAAAGCTCGAAAAGAGGGAAAGAGGTGGATTTCGAACGTTTTAAAGAAGGCAGTATTTTTCGATGTGATATGAAGCCTATTTGTACCAATACATTTTAGAATCGGATCTATAGTTTAGGAGAAGATAAACATTACTCTCTTTGAATTTTGCTAACTATGGATGCCTCTATCCATTCCAGGTCCAACCGCTTCATAAAATCGATTACAGACGTACAGATAACTTAGGCTATTATTATATAGGGGATATAAAATATGTGATGTACAGGGATGGTAAAGATATTATAAGGGCAGTTTCGTTTGATGGTTAGACTGTACTAGTACATTAAATATATAATAGCAACATGAAGAAAGTATTAATCATATTATATGCTATGATTTTTGTATACTACTAAAAATATTCAAAACAAAATTATAGGTATAAAAATCTGTAGGCAGCAAAATATTAAGAAGTTCAAGAGGATTTTACATACCAGGCATAAAGATCTTAACTCGAAAATGATCTTTATAAGGGTAAACATGAAGACGAGATTCTAATCTCTTCTCCGCGGAAGGAAGTTAAAGATGTTAAAAAGCACTGGAAAAGGAAAGTGATTTTTAATCTTATACAAAGACTCCTTTATTTCGTGGTCACGAAATACCTTAATTACACGACATAACGTTGTTGTTCTTGAGTGCTATCATGCTTCGCTTATCTCTTGAACTCCAAGTTTCAGAAAGAATGCTTTAGCAGGGAGCTGGTAGAATGGTGCTCCAAATTTATTAACAGAATGACATCCCAAATATTCACCATCTTAAATTTAGAAGAGATATGCAAGCACACACGTGCCTATATATATGTGTTACAAAATTCAAAGATCTTTTAAACTTTTGACAGTTTGCAACAATAAAACATTAATGCAAATTTTAACAAATATATGTTAATTAAAATTATTTTTAGAGTTGGTTTAGCTTTAAAATGAAAATTAGGTTAAATGCATTTTTTTTAGCGATTCTGATGAATCAAGGTTTTGCATAAATGCACTATATTACAAATAAAATAATAAACTTTTTGAACAAATTAATTATAAAACTTGAAGAGAAACTCTGGATAAGATCTCAGAGCTTCCAAGACTATAAGCAGTTTCCGAATTAAGGCTGGTGTCCAGTCATGATTGCCTTGCTGGTTATTTGAAACAAATTCGAGATGTTTTCTTTCCTAAACTGTGTTCTAGACAAACAATATCAAGTAATGGATGCCAAACAGCTTAGAGCATCTCTAGCGGTGACTTGAAGTCTTTATGATAGATGCTAGAAGTCTAGAGAACCTTCCTATCTAAATAAATACCTTTAAACTGTTTTTTTATTTAACATTTTATATATTTTTATTGTTGTTGCTCCTGCTTCAGCTCTATTTTTGCTTGTTTGATGTGGCTCCTTGTGTATTTGTACCCCACTCTCAAGAGCTGTTGCTAACTTCAACTTTTGTTAGATTTTTTATTTAAATTTTGGGATTGATTGTAGTCTACCGTATCTAGGATGTCTAATAAAAAGAAATAACTAGTAGGCATTATGAAATAGAGACGATTATTTTGTTTTATTAATAAAACATCTCGTCAGTATATTGTTTGAAACAGAACTAAAAAAATGTTGGTTTTACAATGGAAACGAAAATAAGACACATAAAATAAACAATTTTCTGAATAATTCTAAAACATATTTACGTCTCTTCAGTTTTTTTAACTCTAGTGACATAAATATATATTTTAATAAATACATAATACACATAAATATATGACTTAAATATTGTTACGATCTTTAAAACTGGGTTCGGGGACTGAATGAACTTAAAGCAAGACTACAGTACGAAAACAAATAATTTATTCGGAATCAGTTGGAAAAGATACAACACAACGACAAAATCACCGCGAAACAATTTAAACACAATGCTGTCGGCTAACGTACCATTTTCCGCATCAAGCAACAAGCACCGGTGAAACACAACACACAGTGCATACTTTTCACACCGAGAGATCCTCTTAACGACTCTCCCTGCATGGGACTCTGTCTGCCTCATATAGGCCTGACGAAACTGCTGGAATATTCCGGAAACCGGAACCGGTCACGTGACTCCACACTTGGCGATACTTGGCGACGAACTTGGCGATGAACTTGGTGACAAAAATAGGTTGTCAGAACTGTCGCCAACGAGCCGATATCTCGCCGATTTGGCGAGATAACCATAGAATCCCATGCTAAATTTACGGCTCGCTAAACAAATTCGTAACAATATATTGGATATTATAGAATGAAAAAAAGATTGGGCTAGAAAATATGGTAACATGTATAAACAATTCAGTGAAATAAGCAAATTTTATATAAAAACAACAAAAACTCAAATGTAATAAAGAAGAAAGTCTGAATTGCGTGAAATATTTCCTATATTGTATTTTTAAATGACAAAACGTATTATCTCAGATTAGAAAATATTAACTAGGTCCTAATTGCCAAAAGAGTTCTACAAACTGTGGACTATCTGTGAGCTGTGAGAGACATTTTCCATTACGCTGGTGATCTTTCTTATATCCAATAATATATTATTTGTCATTGTGTAGTTACATGAGACACTTGTAGATAGGCGTGGTTTGTTATCTTACGATTAGATGAGTATTATTATTCTTATTATTATCATTATTATTTTTTGTTAAAAACTGGATTTTTTTTTAATTTCATCTCGCATATAATAATATTTTACACTGAACGTATCTAAGAATAAGTTTTAAAACTATTAAGAACAAACTGCAAGTGCAAACTTTTCTTTTTCATTGTAAAACCCTACTTATCACAATCACACCCCATGCACAATTTATACAATTTATATCGACAATTAATATATTAAAAATACGATTAATTTTCCAGTGTCTACCACTTTTACTCCTCTTTCAACCGTTCCAGATATTTTGCAATATAATTAATGAAAATAAACCTCTACTCAAAATTTTCTGCAATATTAAAAAATTGATCATATATTAACACTGTGAATTAGAAAAATAGGTAGGAACAAAAAAATAAATCAAATATATTTTAACTGAATCAACTATAAAAATTATTTTATTTCCCTCATTATTTAAAAATTGTATTAAAAAACTTTTTCTGCAAAAGAGTCAAACTTTTAATGGTCTTAAAATTTTGAAAAATTACATTCATAAAGTATATCAATTATTATTGTCCCTTCAAAACTTCTTCAAAACTTTCCTATATGACTTTCATTTTTCTTAATCTTAACTATCTCAGCCACCATAATTAATTAAATGAGATGTTTTCTTCCACACTCAAAATCAAAAACTTACTTGTTGCGTATAGCATTCAAACGCTTTACCCAAATGAGATGTCAATTTTTCTAAAAAAGTCATATCCATGAAATTAAATTCCGTTTCATGCACTTTTGAAGCCACTATTGTTTTTACTGCCTACAATAGAACCGCTGTTTTGATATCTGTCATGTTAAGTTAAACACATGATAAGCCAATCCTCAAGCATAGGATTTCTATAAGCAACATGTGCCTCATTGATTCCTGGTTAACTGATAAAAAGGAAAACAATGTCAGAAAATAAAGAGAAAATCTCGGTTTTCCTACGAGAACTGATATCTAATTTAGAACGAATTTGTTTTATTTCATTCCTCAGTTTAGAGTTTTAAGACACGGAAACGAAAATCAAACTCAGTAAATCTCTTATTGAATTTGGAGAAATTAAAAACACAAACTTAAAATAAAAAAGTGTTATACTGTGGAACTAAATCACTATTCTAATATCAAATATAAAGTAAGCAGCAATAGAGATAATTTAAATCAATCAGGATATTATTCACTATAATATAATTCGAGAATTACAATGTTTTTACATTTTACATATCAAAAATGAGGTTTATTATTTAATTATGAATAAATTTGTTGTTATGTCTACCGATATTATAGTTATATGCTGGTATATTTGTCAAAATACTGATAATTTATTCCAATTACATTTCTCTTTATCTCTCGAGAAAGAGAGAGAGAGGGAGACAAACAAACAAACAAACACACACACACACACACACACACACACACACACACACACACACACACGCACGCATATATATATATATATATATATATATATATATTGCTTAATTTGAAAACCGGCTTTATTAGGGTAATAAATAGTTATTAAAGGTAATAATATTTACCATACTGTAACAGCCAGTAATTTTCGAATAATAATAATATTGAATCATTTAAAAAAAGCTTTTTCTAAATAACTTTTTTAGTTTTAGTAAAGAAAACAATATTCGTAATTATATTTTAGTTTGAACTTAAAAAAAAGTTATCTTCGAGATAATACTTTCAACATTGTGAAAAAATTATTTTTATTATTATATCTTAAATGGGGAGGATAAAATTAGCATGTTTCCCGGTGATAAAAACTTACACTACGTTACTACAAAAATATGTATATTATCTAGCCAACTGTTTAAAAAACTATAAAAATTATTTAACTATGAAAATATATTTAACTATGAAAATATATTTAAACCATGTATAATACGTATTTTTCCTTATATATATAAATACAAAATTTTTGGAGTAAATGCATTTTTGTTTCTAAACATGCACAGTTAGGGTCAGCTAGGAAAATTGGGGGAAACTGCATTTCCTGGGCAACGCCCTCCCATGCAGCTTCCCGGTTAGTGCTCGCCTAAAGCCACGTTACTGGTGATCGTGAGAAGAAAATTGATGATTGCCCAGAAATGTAGATACGAGAATTATATTTCAGGATACGGAAGCTTATAATTACTGAGTCTTTTCTCCCGGAGATTAACTGCTTTCACAGTGGATTTTATTTTCTTGCTAAATAATGTAGTCGAGTTTTCTGTAATAGTATGAATATTGTTTTACATTAATCAGTGAAATTATACATCATGAACCTGTTGTTTAATTTTATACACATGAATATATGAATCTGGTGAATCGACCAAAGGAAGATGAAAGCTGTACGATTAAATGTACAACAAATTTTTTCCTTCTGTAATTATATGAATATTGCTTTGCATTAATCAGTAATTTTTAGGTTATTTTTGCTTAAAAATTACTTAGTTTAATATATGCAGCTTGTGAGTATAGAAAATGGATGAAATTGGAAATGTAAGTTAGGCAGTTTTCAGCAATATTTTTTTTTATTTAGCACGTTAAATATAATTTTTATTTCGCATAGTCTATACATCTGGTCATCTTCATTTTCTCATTATGCGTTGAATATATTGATAAAATATTAATTACAAAATCAAAATTAATTTGTATAGTCATACGTAATACCTTTGTTTTATACAGATCAATGGTGATACTCACTGATAACACGAAGTACTCAAAGTAATGTATTAATTATCTGTGCACAACAAAATGGAAGAAAAATATCTAAAATCTTATTAAGTGGTAAATAACGTTTCCTCCCTCTGTTATGCTGTAAATGCTAGTAAGTATTCTATATTATTTAAAAATTCCTTAGATTAATCTATGATATTTTTTGGATAAAGATAGTTGCAAACGTAAACTTATGTGATATTAGTATTGTACCAATGTACATTCCCACGATGTTGACTTCGAATTTTACAAAGGACTTCTGAGGAGAAGTTAACAGCTGCATCTAAATTCTTCTTGGTAATTTATTCTACAGCTGTCTATGCACGTGCAGACCATCATGGGAAAGTACATCGGTACAAGTGTGTTTGAAATATTTCTTAGATATATCTTTGCATCTTGCGAGAAGTAAATTCAGTAAAAATTCGAAACCATATTACATGGTATACAATATTTTCTACAAATATCATATCTCACTAGTGAAATACCGCTATGTTACTTCATAGTAAATATATAATTTGTAATAGCAATGTAAGAATAAAATATAACAAATTAAGTTAATTTTAAAAGTATACTTTTAGATATTACTACCATATATTTGAAAATCTGAAAACATTTTTCTATAACAAGATATAAAAAATGGGGAGCCTGAAAGGAGAATATGAATTAATGTTTAATTTATATTTGGTGCGAATAATGTTCGAAAGACTCCAACATACCCCATTATCTCTAATGAAGCTTATAATTGCGATAAAATCACATTTATTCACATTTTATGAATTGAATGAATTCACATTTTATTAATTAGGAGGACATGTAATTGTATCTGTATAGCAACATATAAGGAATCCCAGTGGCGTTGGGTTAGCGCTTCTCGTTCCCACACCACAGTTCCGCGATTAGAACTCCTGGCTGGGCAAGGTTGATTCAGCCTTTCATCCCTTCAATGGGTAGACAAACTGAGGACCAAGCATGCTTGGGAACTAAACACCGGATATTCTGCGTAAGGCTGACCACCTAACCGGAAGATAGGCTTCTAACCACACGGCCCTTGGTCTCGGAAAAGGATATTGGGACCTTAGGCCATGCCCCAGACAGGCCGTTGCACCGAGGAGTTTTAGAAACATATAAAACAGTATAAAAATCCGTATTTGTTACTTTAACACAAATTTTATCCTTGTTCAAACAGCTCATTTGTTAATAATTCAAAAAGGTGCTCCTCTGTCAGCACGTATTCAAATGATTTTGTGCATTTATACTTGCAAAACAATCCAAAAGTGAACCCGGGATAATCTTGAGAAGAATGTAATATTTTTCTATATTTTTCTAAGGTGAGAATTAAAAGCAATTAAGTGTAGAGAATAAATCTGTAAACCTTTACCTCGTTAAAAGTGGTGACTAGTATATTTATTTCTACTTAATTTTCATAGAAATGAAAATGGTTTAAAGCAAACTGTTTACATTAAATATTTCGTAGGCTCCAAATGTTTTCCATGTACTCCAAATTAAAGTTTATGTACCACGTACCCTTAGCGTTAATTGGGGTACCATCGGGTCTATAGAAATCATTTTGGTAATAATTGGTTTAACTAAACCCTACTGAAATCTTTTTTCTGTAATAAAAGTAGTGTGGCAATACCTAGTGGAGAATGTGGAAAAGAAAAAAAAACCTTTGCATTCTTTCACTAGCTTTGTACATATGAACACAGTTTTTATGAGTATTTCAAATCTAATTGAAGATTCTGAAAGATCACTAAATATTATATTGTTTTTATTCAAACAGTAATAATTGTCTTATTGAACACAAATAAAACTTATAATTAGATCTTACTTAAATGTGTTAGAATTACCCATCTTGCAATGAAAAGTATTGTTTAATGAGAATGTCTTGAATAATTGACTTTAGTAAATTTTCTCTCCCTTTTACCTAGATGTCACTTACTTACATTATTATTAATTAATATTAATCAATTGCACACGTAGTATTTAATCTTATAATGTACTTTAATATTAATCTATTCATCTTCTGTGAATAATTATTTTATTGCATACATTTTTTCTTTGTGTTGTTCTATAATTAATCTTTTAAATTAGGACTAAGTGAATACATTACAGAAAGGTATGCAAGCTGTATAAATCTATTAGTGAATACATCATGTTACCTTTATTTAAACATTTATTTGATTAATCCGTGAAAATTGTAAGAACAAAGATTGATAGAAAACTAAATCATTGAAAAATAGATATAGAACTATTATTAAAGGTAATAAGGCAGAATTACTTTAGAATATATAGTATGTTTAAACTATGTATGTAGTATATAAACTTATAGTAATTAGAACATATAGTAAGTATACATAACTGTACATTAAAGAATGAGAAGTTGTATAAAATATTTAGTCGTTAAGTAATATAAAAGCTTATTACTAAATCTGTACCAGTTTGGGTATACATAAAACTAATGGAGAAGTCATACAAAACCACAATATAAAGATACACATTTTTAGGCCACGGTATCCTGGTTGGTAGAGCATAAGTCTCATAGCCGAAAGATGGTGAGGTCTGTCCTCGTCTCTACCAAAGACCGCCGTGTTGCTAATGGCAGTTGGGTCACATTAAATATGTCGTGACTGCAAACTCCTCCAAGTTCCCATAACAAATTATGCCTCTGGGGGTACTGAATCAGGATGAGTTGGATCTAAATTCTGACTTGCGGATGGATGAACGTGTGTATGAATGAATTCAGCCTGCCCCTAAAACGATTGTGTCGTGTGTGTTCGAGATAAGTCGTACTTTCACCTTAACGGTGCTCGTTAACAACGAAAGGCGCCCTCTTCTGCTTTAATTCGAAAAGTAGCCACTCATACGGGCTTGGTATAACCAAGTGGCATTGGACCCAAAACCATCAACACCCATTTTTAAAAAATGAATTTTTTTCAAACTAATAAGTATTCATATAATAGTAATAATACACTTATTCAGTTTTAAAGGACAATTCATACATATAATAATCATATATACATATACACATGTACACATACCCGCTCACCAAAGTAGTACGTGGAATAATGTAATTCCATAAAAATGAAAACCAATTCGGACTTCTGACGAATTCACGTCAGAATTTTCTAATGTAATGTGACAGAAGAAAAATAAATGGTATGTGTAATGTATATATCGATATCCGACGGTCATATGTTATTCTCTCCTGACTGCGTAAAGTATAATTAGAATTCAAATCCATTTGTTTCCGTATTACGCACGAAAGAAACATTTTAACGATTCTAGAATGTATAATTAATACAAGATCTCTGCAATAACCTGAAACACATAAATGCCTGAAAATGAATTAAAGTGAAGGTAGGTATGAATTGCAGAGGAGGCTAGTGTAATAAAACAATGAGGCTACTGTAATAAAACTTAGAATTATTACTTTCATCTGTGTATTTTTTCTGAGGTTTTCTATTCATTTTCCTATACGCATCACTAGTGTTGGAAATGAATCAGAATGATGTTTTCATATATTTGAAAATATGAAAAATAAACACATAACACAATTAAAGATAAAGTTAATACGTTTGACAATATAAACATTTTTACCTTGCAGTGAGCATATTCAGAGCTCTATGTGAGCTTCCACATTTTAGAAATTGATTTTTCTCTTAAAGTGAACACTCTTAAGGAACGTAATTCGACAAAAATTCAAAAGAATACTGTCAGTACCCAATGAGAGTTGCTTATTCCGATGGCTAAGTGTTTAGCAAAATATTACTTCAGTCTGATGGAATTTTAACACGTAATCTCTAAAGAATCCCCAATATCATTTTAGGATCCAATGAAACTAGAGTAAAAAGACCGATAACAGATACAATAAGTATTTACTTCAAATAACACTTCAGCTGTTAGCATTAAATAAGACACTTGGTGAGCCGAAACAGGGAAAAAAATATATTTAAGGGATTCAAAGTACCCAGTTTGCTTGAATTTGCTGTTACATATAACAAAATGATATCGAACACACTTTTGTGTACTAAGTAATGTCACCTCCAAGAACCGTAAGAATCCAGAAAAAATAATTTCATGTCGCAATCACACATGTATCTCTATACGTATATATGTATAAAGAAACTAAAATGTAAAATATAAAATATTCTATATAAATGTGCTAAGATTGGCAAATTTATACATTTTGAAATATCTATTTGTAAAATAATTTAAGCTATAAAGAATTATGTAATTAACATTAAATATATTTAAGGAATAACGATTAAAAATATCAACAAAGCTCATTATATTAATAAAATTTCTAAATTCATTTCTACGTAGAAGGAATAAAAGTATGTACTAGACAATATAAGTACAGTTTCAATTAATACTAACACATTTTTAATGTGCATTTGATTTAAACTTGCTTACAACAATTAAATTTCTAGCACCTCTTTTCGAATATTTTTTAAAAATGTTTAACTATTAAAAAAATGTGCAATGAAGACTAGCATATTTCCCTGATATCCTGGACACATATCCCTGAAGGTTAGAAAACTTCATATGAAAAGTAACTTATCTGCTCTTAATATACATAAATTGTGCAATTTTATACAACTAGCACAAAGAGAGTGAAAAGCTGTTGTACCCCAAACAGCCCCTTTGGCATTAAATAATCAGTTAAACATATCAAACTTTTACCCAACTTACATACACGGAAATATTTTTTGGCAAAATTTCAAATTTCTGATATTGTAAACTTTAAGATTTACCCAAATATAGAAACAAAATACATAATTTCATGTACACTAACATATGTATGTTTAAATATGTGAAGTGTTGAGTCTTCATAAAAGTCTTACTATTTTAATTTTTAAATAATTCATAATAGTTGTTTTATTGTTATTCTTTATTGTCTGTGATTTTTGTTATAATTGTTTGTATTTCAACACATGGCATCACCATGCAACTATATAATCACCCTGCAACGAATTTTTTGTTTTTTTTTCTTTGTTTTTAGTATTCAAGGCGAGAAAAATATGGCTATTAGTTTGGTATTCGATGTGTTTTTAATTATATTAATTTAATCTGTATTTTATTCATATTTATCTGGAAAACATCTATTGAAAACCTAACATAATTCTTAATTCATTTTATGTACTGTGAATTCCTCGTGATGTGTTGCATAATCAAAAGAAAGTTGTGTTCGACAATAAACTTCTGTTTTCATCCATAATTTCCGTTTCTACAGATCCTTCATAGCAAATCACAAGTATAAAAATAAGATAAGCAATTAACTTATTCAACTGTTGATTATCATTACTGCTGGACATTTAAAACAAAAATTCAAAATTCATATTTATTCAAAGTAAAATTCTTTCTATTCATTACATGGCGTTATGTATAAAGATAATCGAATAAGTATAAAACGTTTCACATGTATTCCACAAACACGAATTTATAGATTTAAAAATATTCATAAAATAACCTCTTAACTTCTAACATATCATAATTAATTGAAAAACATTACAAATATGCTATAAAACCACATTACACATATCAGTACTCAATTTTTTCTGAGTATTAACATAAAATAATACTAAGGTCTTTTAAACTGCAAAAATTATTGTGGAAAACTAATATCTTTTTTATTTATTTTAGCTCTAAATTTACAAGCAAGAATAAAATAACCTCTTAACTTCTAACATATCATAATTAATTGAAAAACATTACAAATATGCTATAAAACCACATTACACATATCAGTACTCAATTTTTTCTGAGTATTAACATAAAATAATACTAAGGTCTTTTAAACTGCAAAAATAATTGTGGAAAACTAATATCTTTTTTATTTATTTTAGCTCTGAATTTACAAGCAAGAATATCTGTTCTAGTCGATTTTCCTCATGTTTCCTGAAAGGTCAGTTAAAGATACTTTAAGGTATCCGTCCACGTTCGGAAAACTTTTTCTTTAAACGTAGAAACTAATTCATGTTTTAGATTTATTTTTTATATTATCATAGAGAATTGCACTTAAAAAATTTATTCCTATAGAAGTTTTTATAAAATGTTTAATAAATGAAGAAAATTTAGTAAAAAATTCTGGTTTTTTCAAAAGGTCTGATTTTTTTAACAAATTAAATTACTTCAATATTTTTTATGCAACACATTTCTTATATACTAGACTAGTGAATCACCTAAAATCTTTGCTTAATTTACATTTGGTAAAAAATTTTGGTCCTTCAAAATAATACACATTGAATTTTTAACAAATTTTCATTACCTTTATATCTAACTATGAGTGTAACATCATTAAAAATTCTCCAAATTTAAAGCTTTTAGGTCATTCACTAGTAAATACTATCAAAAGCATTCATAATAATTTTCAACAAAATATTGTAAGAACTTTTCGAGAAATCACATTTCAAGTTTCAACATTTTATTAAAAGTACCGTTCTGAGAAAAACGCATCTGAAGTTCATGAAAGCATATTTAACTATTAAAAAATTAAAATACATACTTAAAATTCTCCACAATTTCTTGATTCAAAACTTTCTAATTGCCAAGTTGCTAATTAATAAAAGTACTAGAAAATTTTTAAACTAATCTTCATGAAAATTTAAAAAGTTTTGTCCAAAAAATGCTCTTTAAAAGCCTTTAAATTTACAACTTCCGGTTCCGAAGTCGCTACTTTCGTTTTGTTTTGACAGCTGTCGCTAATATTTATACAGCTGTAACTTTTCTTTAAAATGCCTTAGAGACAAAACAAAAACAGATTTAGAAGCCAAAAAGTTGAAATTTTACAATAGAGAAATAAAAAAAAATATGATGTTTGGCGAAAAATGATGTTTTTAAAGTAGACGGATACCTTAACTACTCCAAAATGTTAAATCAATGTCAGATATATTCACCTCTTATCCAGGGCATACATACACGAGGGCCAGAAAACTTAGCCGCAACAGAAGTGACTACTCTCATTTTCATAGAAATGGAAGCTTTTATGCAAGTAGCACAGCGGGAGAAAAAAGAAATCTACTCATGTGATCCAAAGAGCTCCGTTGGCTTTAAATTAGCTGTTAAATATAACAAAACACTACCGAATTTACTTATGCAGGAATAGCATTTCGTGTAATTAGTATTCCCGCCTAATGTCACCTCTAGGAGCCAGACGAATGAAGAAACAAAAATCATAATTTCATGTAAATTACCTGCAATTAGTGTTATTACCTGCTATTACGGTCCGAGACGTTTTTAAATCGTATAAAATGGCATTAGCATTAGCATACAGAACATTTAGCTAATCCTTTATGACACAAAGTGGGAGAGAAAACTCATATCTGATTTAATTAATCCAGTCTGAGTAACAAAAGGGAGTTACTTAGCGTGTTGATCCTGTAATAATGAATTACTCTAACTTTTAAGAGGCAAATACTGTTTCTGTATGACTGGTTTATCAAGCCATGGACATTCATTTTACTCTATTTATATGAAGTAAGTGTTTATTTTTTAATAAACACGTACTTCATATAAATAGAGAAAAGGAAACCAGATCATCCCCTATATAATAATAGCCTATGTGCCTAAGTTATTTCCCCGTCTGTTCACGGATTTATGAAGCGGGTGGACCTGGAATGGATAGAGGCATCCATATTGGCATTATTGATGAGTTCAGGTTAGCAAAATTCAAAGAGAGATCAAAAAAATTCGAAATCCACTCCTTCGCTCTTTTCGACAGTTTAATGCCCTTGTTTCAAGCCCTACTTCCCCCAATTAAGAGCAGGCGATTAAATTTGTCACTTTATCACATAATATAGAGGTAAAAATAACATTTTTTCTAGCATTATGACTTCTTTCCTTTAATTATCTCATTTAATCATTTCTTATTTTAATTTGTTTAAATATGGTCTGCATTATTTTGAGACGTTTTATCTCTGAACTGACATATTACGTTTATAATTTTCTTTTATATTTGGCCCAAATAATAGATTAGGTGAATAATAGTACATATGTGATGATTTTAAATTTAATCATCGATTAATTTTTGTAGCAATGAAACTTTTACCGCCGCTATTAACAATGAATTCTTTTCATAAAAGTCTAGGAGTTTCTTTCATGGACTAATAAATATCTAAAGTTTAAGTTATATATCTTTAGGAATTAAGAAGATTGTCCGTTTGTGTGTTTGTTTTTATACATGGTTTGCAATCGATTCGCTAATTTTTGGACATCATTCATATATACCGCCAAATAATCACTATCAATATTAAAATTTCTGCTGTCCATACTATCCCGTAATATGACAAGAGAAATTGTTGGCAGCTATATACTGTCAGTAAAGATAAACAAATTATTGAGTGTGTACCAGATAATTCTCATCCAAAAAAAACAAACTATTTTTTTTACCTACCTCATAGGGTACTTTACAATTCTGGATTATTAAAAATTTTACTGATCCCGTCATATGACGGGCTATATGCTAGTATGATTATAATGAAGATAAATTTTATAAACTCGACATAATCGTATCCAAGAAAACTTTTTAAGCCAAGTGAAATAAGTCTTTCATCGCTTACGGATCTAATACGTGTAGAATCGAATCATTTAAGTACCTCTTGCTTTTTATCATATAGAAAATAATTTACCCATTTTGAATTATGTCAAGCTAGCTGCCGAACAAGGGCAAAAGGGTTAAGGTTCTACTCTTCGTTTCAGTAAATCATGGGTTCAAATCCAACTGCTGCTATGGATATTCCTAACCGTGGGGAATCAATTTTACGAAGTAAGTTCGAGACTCATTAGTCTTCGAGTATCTATTAGACCGTAGTCAAAAACCAGCCAACCAATTAACCCAAAACACTAGCTGTATTCCTGTGCTTTGTAACGAGGATTATATTTCTATTGAGACCCATGAAAGAATCACAAAATTTTATACATCAAGTTAATATACAATACAAAGTTGGCAATGGTTAAATAATAATAATGCATAAAATATAAGTGATATTTTCATTTTACCATTTTAAAATGTATCTCTTTACAGGGCCGTAGCCAGAAATTATTTTCGGAGGGGAACCAAGGGAGAAAGACATCTTTATTTGTGAATGGCACTTCAACTGATGAAAGGGAAAGCACTGTATTTCCGAAATACAGTGCCGGAAATACAGTGCTGTATTTCCGGCTAGCGGAAAGGGAAGACTTTTATGGTTTGATTGTTTTTTTTAAGAGAATAATTGTTTTTGTTCATGAACAGCTAGGCAGATAGCGCACACATACACAAACGTGGGACATTGTCTATCTACAAAATGGTCTTTCAAAATTTCGGGGGGGGGGGTATCAGTCTTCCAAATTCCTCCCCCTGCCTACAGCCTTGTCTCTTTAGGATTTTAGATTTAAAATTAAAAAAAAACCATACTGACTCTAGCCGAAATAATTCATGACAGTGTTACAAAATATAATAACATACAGCATCAGTTTATAAGCAAAATGAATTCCCTGCCATGGTATGCACCAAATAAATGAATAAGTTTTAAAGAAATATCCATGAATGAATCATTTTAATATTTTCACCTAGAGCCTTTTTGATTTTATTCGTGGTGTTAGACTTTTGCAATCATGATCTTTGATAATATCCTACTCAGAAAGCATTGCGCGTGCGCACACATTATACACAGCATTACCTTTTTATTATTACCTTCGATTAAAATAACATGTTCGATAAAAAACTTTTTTTTTACAAATTATAGGATACAAGTGTGTGTTTATATAAGAGAGATATATTACGTGTAGAATAATTAACCCATTTTTCTTTTAAAATTGAATGAGTTGTCCACATAAGATTTGTTTTCTCAGGGTAAATTAAGTCATACTATTTTGATATTACATTCAGTCAATAACTATTTAGATCACGATTTATACTTTACACTATAAATATTGAAGTTGTGAATTACATTAGCATCTTTACGAATAAACAATTGAAACTAGGAAGGAGATTAATTATCCAATACAGATTGAAAATTTGAATACGCAATCTACCTAAGTAAAACGCAGAACTAAGCCCTTTGTTCCGTCATTTGACCAAAGAAACAAATTAACAACTATGAAACATAAAAGAAACAATAACCAGCAACATTAAGCCTTTTAGGTCGTCATCTGACCAAAGTAACAAATTAATAACTTCTACCTATGAAACATAAAAGAAACAAATAATAATCATCAACATTTCTTTTCAAAATTAGTGAGTTTCAAATACCACTGCAGGAAAATACATATAATACAGTTAATTCCAAACACTAATTCTTGCATGGAAACCAGCCACATTACGCAGAACTATGCCTTTTGGGTCGTCATCTGACTAAAGAACAAATTAACTACTTCTATCTATGAAACATCAAAGAAACAATAACCAGCAATATTACACAGGACTATTCCTTTCGGGTAGTCATCTGACCAAAGCAACAAATTAACAACTTCTATCAATGAAACATAAAAGACACAAACAATAATCAGCATTTTTTTTACAAAATTAGTGAGTTTCAAATACCACTGCAGGGAAAATACATATAATACAGTTAATTCGAAACACTAGTCCTTGAATGGGAATAATCAGCCAAACTATGCAGGTCTATGCCTTTTGTGTCGTCATCTGACCAAAGCAACAAATTAAAAACTTTTATCTATGAAACATCAAAGAAACAATAACCAGAAATATTACACACGACTATGCTTTTTGGATCGTCATCTGACTAAAGAACAAATTAACTACTTCTACCTATGAAACCTCAAAGAAACAATAACCAGCAATATTACACAGGACTTCTACCTATAAAACATAAAAGAAACAATAAACAAGAACATTACGCAATACTATGCCTTTTGGGTCGTCATCTGATCAAATCAACATATTAACAACTTCTACCTATGAAACATAAAAGAAACAAACAATAATCATCAACATTTTTTTTACAAAATTAGCGAGTTTCAAATACCACTGCAATGAAAATACAAATAATACAGTTAATTCCACGCACTAATTATTGCATGGAAATTTTATTACAGTCAAAAAGTTTTCATTAACATCTCCCCAGTGTGCAAGGCGTATAGACACATTTAAAACTCTTTCTCCGATATTACGGCCCTTTTAATAAAAGTTCCCTTATCACCCGGGAGCGCATTTAGTTTGCTAATTTCATTAAGAAAGCAAAACTGCCAAAAATTCCACTCGCAAGAATAAAAGCGTTCTCATCGGATGACGCTTAGCAGTTACACCGTTGATTATGCGGGGGAAAAAGTTGGTTCTTAACTCGTGTGTCAGACAGGAAGACGGATAAAGTGAATATCAATGAGGTGAGGGGTGGCTACACATTGTAATGAATATCAATGAGCCACGTATTGAGGAGGAGGTTTTTTCTCCTCTTTTGGCGGAAATAATGAGAAACTTCCAAAGAAACTGCGGTGTTGTAACGGAACCCCGCTTTACATGGATACATTCTGGAAAAGAAGAGGGCTAAAATTAATCATTTTCTTCACAATTTTCTTTTTCAGGTGTCACGATGCAAGTAAAATGTTCAATAATAGTGCTCATTGGCCAAGGGCTGTCTCTCTCTTTGGGCAACATCTGTTCCCAGACAAATACATTCGGAGCCTGATAATATAAAATAGATGCTATGCTCTTTTTTTTATCTCTGTCTTTGATATTAAAGGAGGTTCATTAGGGGTCGAATCGATGAAAGAGCTCCATTTTAGGAATTTTATTGATTCATCATTTGAAAAAAATATTCTCGGAGAAGAAACAAATTTGGAAAGTTCTACTTGGCGACAAATTACATTTCCTATGGTAATGTGATACAGTAGTGAGAATATAATTCAATATTTCTGTTTCAGAGTCACGAATGAAAAATAGAGCATTTTATGTAATTCTATTTTACCACTCGTGTCTCGAAACCATGCTTATGAATGATTCTACGAAATTCTTAACATAAAGGTATTACTGTTTAGTACTTTAAAAATTGAATAAAACTGTTTTTACAATTCCTCACTTTAAATTCATTACTAAAATGAGAAAAGTTTTATTTAATACAATTTATTAATTACTACAAAATTGAGTCAACTATAAAGTTCTTTTTTAAACTAGAAAGAATAAAAACATTCCATTCTTAATAACTCGCTTATTTATTTTTTCTGTATTTTAATATTAAAAAAAAGTATCGTTAATATTTTCTCGTTAACAGTGATATTTATTTCTATAATTCCTAAATAATTATTGTACAATAAACTTGTTAACTTTAGCATGTGCCCTAAATTTTACTGATAATAAATTCACACTATCTTGCGTATGAATAATTAATTGCATTGGTTTGAGATGAGATATGTAGCTGATATTTTACTAACTAGTTCTCTTTTAGTAAAATGTTGGGCCTTGTTTTCTTATCCTCTTTATAACATACTTAATAAAGAACTAGATAGCTGCTTTTTTACGAATCGTTTATTACATTTTATAAACAAAAGCATACAAAGATATGCATGCATATAAGTATACATATTTCTCGCCTGTGTGTCTTTATTGTAATCTCCATATATATTAAAAAATTCAAAATATATCTTAATGTAAATGAACTAACATCTAAAGCAACGTTTTACATTCGGATAAACGTTCGTCCTTAAAAATTCATCATCCTAAGTTTGATTATCTGGTGTTTCCAAATGAGAAACATTCCATATACGTAGGGCTTATTTGCAAACCCATAATTTGAAAGTCAAAACGATATTGAAATAATTATAACTCAATTATATAAACATTTTAATATTTTTACATATATATAACAAGAATATAATGGGTAGCAGATAAAGAAACACTTTGAACTCATTCATTTACAATGTCCTCATTCGGACATTTCGTGAATATAGGTTTGCGATATAATATTGTATTTTCAGTACTGATTTAAGGAAATTACCAGCAAAATTATTAAAGAATAATTGCATAATTGGTATATACTGTATAATTTATCTATGATTTATAAATAATTATTGTGCAGTGAAGGACTAATTATACTGCCGCTTATAACACGCGTCGTCAAAGTCTTTGTGAACGAGAGGTCATGGCATCAGACTACGGCTCTGAAGGTACCAGGATCAAAACCTGGCAAGGAATCTGAAGATCTTTTAATTTAATTTAATTTCTGTTAAATCTAGAAAGGAATAGAATATTCTTTAAATTACTCGAATGGTTTTCCTGAGTATTCTACGTTGGTATAAAATATCAAGTAGCTCAGTTTGAATTAATTCTCAGTTTGTTATCCTTCTGTTGAGTGCTACATAAATAGCTTTGCTTTCCCGTTACTTGTGTGCCTCGTCTGTTCCCTGTGTATGAAAAATAATTAATTCAATTTGAGATGAAATATGTAGCTGATTTTACTAACTAGTTTTATTAGTAAAATGTTGGGCCTTGTTTCTTATCTCTTATCATTACTTTAATAAGAAAACTGAATAGCTGCTCTTTTACGAATCTTTAGTACATTTTATACACAAAAGCATACAAAGATATGATATAATATAAAATAACATATCGCCTGTTCTTTTTATTGTAATTCCATATATATTAAAAAAATTCAAAATATATTACAATGGAAATGAACTAAATTCTAAAGCAAACTTTTTATAATTCGGATAAACTTTCGTCCTTAAAAATTATCATGATCCTTGATTATCTTGCTTCCAAAGAGAAAACATTTATCTAGCTTATTTTCAAACCCATAATTTGAAAGTCAAAACAATATTTAAGTAATTATAATAATTATTACTAATTATAATAAATAGAATATTTAAATATATTAAAAAATTAGAATGCTGGGTAGCAGATAAAGCAACCTTTGAACTCCATTTATTTAACCTCATTGATTAGATATTTGTATATTATTGTATTTTCAGTACTGATTTAAGGAAATTACCAGCATAATTATTAAAGTAATTGCATAATGGAATACTGTAATAGTATCTAATTATTAATAAATATTTAGTGCAGTGGCTAATTATAACTGCCGCTATATGTCAAAGTCTTTGTGCCCGAGTGGTCATGGCTTCAGACTACGGCTCTAGAGGTTCCCAGATCAAAACCCGGCAAGGACGCTGAAGCTTTTAATTTAATTTAATTTCCGTTAAATCTAGAAAGGAATAGAATATTCTTTAAATTACTAGAAATGGTTTTCCAGAGTATTTGACGTTGGTATAAAATATCAAGTAGCTCAGTTTGAATTAATTCTCAGTTTGCTATCCTTCTGTTGAGTGCTACATAAATAGCTTTGCTTTCCCGTTACTTGTGTGCCTCGTCTGTTTCCCTAGCATCAAAGTGACAATACAATCAGACGTTAATTGTACAACAATTATATACAAAAATCAGAGATATACATATTTTGCTAATATTGAAAACGTATAAACGACACGTTTTACTTTATAATGGAGAAAACAGGAATATACAAGTGTATAAGACAATTGATTTATTCTTTTCAGTTAGAAAAACCATTTTAATTTATTTTATTTTAATTTAATTTGACTAAAAACAGTGATTTGGAAAAGTTTCAGGTTTGGGCCAGACACATACCGTCGTGTTTCTTAATGGCGTCTGGAGCACATAAATTTCATGGTCTGAATATTCTGCAAGTTCTCAACTGAAACCTCTGGAGATGGAAGAACTATTAGGCTGAATATATTGTGCTCCTGCAATAAAATGGTCTACAAATTCCGCGACGTTGTATGTTTGAATGCTCAACAGTTAATTTTTTTTAATCAATATTGCAGTAGTTACTAAAATGAAATATAAGAAAATTTATTTTTATAATGAATAGAAAGTCACAGAATAAAATATACTAGCCTTGTTTGCTATAAAGGATTTCAGGCAGCAATGTCTTTACTTTCTAGTAGTCTTACCAATCTTCTCATCAATGTAAAAACAGAAAAATTATGATACCTGTATGAAAAGCTATGATCATCACACAAATTACCAACATAGTTTAAATTATTTAAGCCTGGTAAAAGTTTTACTGAAATAAGATTTTAGAACTGAACTTAAATGATTCAACAGTTGCTTAGATCTTGTCTAACAATGGCAAACTTTGACTTAAAAGCAATAACATATATGCAAGCCTGAATTTAATGTGCCTGTCACCAAACGAAATGTGTACTTACATATTGTTACGAATTTGTTTATTGAACAGTAAATTTAGCATGGGACTCTATGGGTATCTCACCAATTTGGTGAGATATCAGTTCGTTAGCGACAGTTTTGGAAACTTATTTTTTGTCGCCAATTTCGTCGATAAGTGTCTCCTAATGTTACTAAGTGTGGCGTCACGTGACAACATCCGGTTCTGGTTTCTGGAATATTCCAGCAGTTTCTTCGGTTCTATATAAGGCAGACAGAAAGTGGATCTCTCGGTTTACAGAGTAAACACGGTGTGTTGTATTTTCCAACTGAATTCTAATAAATGATTGTTTTCGTGTAGTATTACTTTACGTCCATCCAAACCCGAAACAGAGCTTTTGAAGTTCGTAACAATATATTTGATATACATGTATATATGCATACAATAAAATTATATTTAAAGGACATCAAATCTTAAGTTCACATGATTATTTTTTCTATAAAAAATGTACTTAATGAAAGTAATTCATTGGATGATATTACTGAATAGAATATGTTGTTTATTTAATCAAAAATCCTCTTTTGCAAAGTTCACAGTTATTTCTAATTTCTACAAAGCGTACTTTGATTTATGCACCAGTTGCTCATTTAGAACAACACAAAATAACATTCCATTCCAAAACACCTAATACTTGGAAATATATGCACCAATAAAACAACGCTCGAACATCCCTAACATAATTTAACATATGACCAAAATAAATTAGGGAAAATCTGCGAAGAATATATTTTATACGTATTATTAAAAATACTCTAAAGCTCACACAAGCTGAAACACAACTGGAAAAAAATCAACCTTACTCCGTAATCTTTAACATAAATTTTACTTAAAATAAAGTGAAAGGCGAAAGTGAACATATCTCCCAAGTGCGTAACTTTACGCTTTTCTCCAAGATATTACGGTTTTAATGGTCTTTTCCTTATCACCCAAGAGTGCATTTATTTTGCTAATTTCGTTAAGAAAGGAAAATGATAAGAGCTCCGAGATGAACGAAAGCTTATAGTTAGTCGATGGCGTTTAATAGTTACACAAATGATTGTGGGAAGCTGTGTTTCCTCTGATTTCGGCGTTTAAGGATGAAGACTGGTAAAATAGATGAAAGTAGGGTTTTAGGTAAGAAGAGCATTAAAATTATGCCAATTAAAAATACACTCCATCTGAGAAAATGTATTTTAATTGTATAAGATTTATATAATCCTACAAAATTTTTTAAAAGTAAGTTTGGGTTACATATGCAACATGCTTTCACTATTTGAACGTTTTAATTTTTTTCTTAATACAACTATGTTAGTGTAAAATATGACGTTAAAAATACTGGAACATGTTCTAGAATGAATTCAACAGTTTTGAAGGCCGTGGAAAGATCACTTCCCACCTACATGAATTTACAAAATATACCTGTTGGAAGCGTAAAACCCATTATAATACATAGCATTTAGAACGTCATATGCTATATATTATATAGCATATGCTATATATTATATAGCATATGCCAGTCATAACATTTTTAATTTTCCAGAATTGCAAAGTACCTTATGAGGCAGATAGAAAAAAATGGTTTGTTTAGATAATAAGAAATTTGATAATAATGTAGATAATGATAAGTATATTGTAGATAATGACAAAGGATGAATTAATTTTTCCTTTATCATATACTAATATACCAATGAAGGTCACGGTATAAGTCAAAAGCGGAACGACCTGCACGGATCGTAGATACAGAATATTCCTTGTTGGGAAAAACATAATATCCATTTTTGGTGTTTTATGTATTATGTTTACTAATTTATTTTTTGGTAGTAAAGCTGTTTGTGTTTATATTCCGCTTACATCTTCCATACGTCACACTGTTTATGATAAGTAGTGATAATTGATAGTCAATCTAATTTAGTCAAACTAAAAATTAAACAGACTTCTTAAACAGTCTTAAATTGTAAAAAAAATGGAATTGTAAAAGTTATCGTTGCAGAGTATCAGCAATGTGTTTTAAATGTAAATGAACATAAACAAACCTTTAAAAATAAAACTAACGTTTAATTTACTTAAAACATACAAAGAAAAGGTTTAAGGCAAATAAACATGGTATAGAATCCTTTAAACTGGTAACTTAAACTGTTAAACAATACTACTACTAGTAAAAGAAAAACATTGAAACCGATTACTAAAAAGGAATACATTTGACCTTACTAAAACTTAGGCTAACCCAGAACCAGGCACGAACAGAACTTCATAAAGCGAAGTTGTTTTGCACCCCTCATTCCGCAGATCGACTTCTCAAGCAACAAACAAGTTAAAAAGAGCCGCTTAAGTAAGAACTTGTATTATTAAATTCGTTGGGATAAATTTCCCTTACCCAATTAGAAGCTGACTATTTTATGGAGTTGAGAAGTCGGCCTGGCCAAAGGTTAGATTAAGACACGTACTTTTGACTAGTATTTTGTGTATGAGAGAACAAACAAAGGTGTTTCATTTGACAACATAAATTTTGGTTTAAAGAGATAAAAGTATAGCCTTTTTTTTGCCACACATACTAAGTCTTACGTTTCAAAAAGATTAAAAAAAATAATGCACATTCATTCTAGCACTGCGATTTCAACCCACAAAAGTTAGTGCAGTAAAATAGTTGTTCGATACTTATACAACTATCTTGCGGCAAGGAGGGTTGGAAAATTCATTTACATGCACAACATTTTTAATTTGCTTTGTCATTTTATATAAAATATTAAGTTAAATGTATTACTTTTATATAATCTTGTAGAACATATACATTTGCACCTAACAAAACAAAGTAACTCTTCCATAAACTCCTTCATTAAAATCTAATGCAGGAGACTATTGGCAGTTTTAATGTTACATTTGCTCACATATCTAACATTTAGAAAATCTGTGAAAGTTAGGGACAACTTCAACGTTTCATGAAGGAAAACACATTATTAGCTAAAAATAAATAACAATGAAAGTCAGTAGATATACACATAGTAGAGAGTAGTATTGACTGTTTACTACTCGGAATTTGTCTAAGCTTAGATTGTAACTTCTTCATGGGGAAGTGAAACTGTCTGCAATCCACATAGATAGATTGTTTTTGCTTTGAAACAATTTTGAAGCTGTTTGAAATGTTTTTCCACAATAAATAATAACCTATTGAAAAACTTACCATTAATTTTTTATTAGATTTTTTTTATTAGGATAAACTTTAAAATACAAAGAGTAAAAAATAAGGATAACTTAATTAACAGTTATTTGAAATTAATACACTTTTCTCATATTGCGACGTAGATAAAGAAATTGTACTTATTAAAATGCAAAAATAAATGTTTATCATACCGGTATAATATAAAATCGTTCCGGTTTAATCTCATTTAATTACATTGTATTTATATTTCCCTGGGTATAATTTCTTTATTTGCGGTTTAGTATCTGAGAAAATTATATAAATTCCAAATAATTAGTTATGTTATTTGATTATAATCCTTTTGCTATTTAAGGGTTGAATGATAGTATAGACATGACAATTGACGGATTTAATTACGTTTGCATTTATATTTATCTGTATCGTATAAATATAAATGCCTCAAATTTTTACATTATATGTGCATTCATATAATTATATATATATATATATATATATATATATATATATATATATATATATATATATATATATATATATATATATATATATTCATAGGTGAATATGTAAAACTATACAAACATATAGGCATATACGTATGTATATACACATATAGAGGCATCCAAATGCTTGTTACATATTTATACTTATAATAATAATATATTATATATTTATATTAATACTTGTAATACAAATATGTGTGTTCGTACATGTACATATGATAAATAATTTATCTTCATGGGAACAATCCAGCAACATTAGAGTAGCTGATTTTCATCATTAAGTATTAAACACGAAGAATGTATATTAAGCTGGAAATCGAGGAAGTGAGTTATTTAAAAAAAATTCTGCAGAAGAATGAATGATAAAGTGACTACATATAGTATGAAATAAAGAGATACGAAACATACAGAAATAAAATTTTTACATCATATGTGCATTCATATATATATATATATATATATATATATATATATTCATAGGTGAATATGTTAAACTGTACAAACTTGTAAGTATATATACATACACAGGTATTCAAAGGCTTGTCTCACACTTATACTTATAAATTATGTATTATATATTTATATAAATACTTATACATATATGTGTGTTGGTACACGTGCATATGATAAATCATTTATCCTCATGGAAACCATCCAGTAACATTAGAGTAATTGATTTTAATCATTAAGTATTAAATATGAAGTATGTATATTAAGCAGTAAATCGAGGAAGCGAGTTATTTAAAACAGTTCTCCAGGAAGAATGAATGATAAAGTGGCTATATATAGTGTGAAATAATGAGATGCGAAACATGTCTCAGTGGATACAACACATATTGAGGGATGGCCTTTTAATTGCCATTCAAGGCTTTATGACGTGAACTGGTAGATAAATCACTGCTCATAAGGCGAAACATTGAACTTGAGTTTAATATGTGTCAAAATAAATGTGGATTGATATGAGATTATTGAAATACCTTCCTTTATAGAATCTACTTGAATATGCAGATAATCTTAACTTTATCATATTTTGTAATGTACTTTTTTACTTGAAGACAATATTGCATTAAGAGTTGTCTTATTAAGTTAAATATGATTTAAAAAATTATGTTTCATGAATTATAATTTTCAGATATATAGGAGAATAAAAAATATTTTACGTTCAATAGCCTATAATGTAATTATTATCCGAATAAGTATTACAATAATTGCTAATAATATCTTCAAATTTTGTTTTTATAAAAATTTAAAATTTTGTACTTTTCTAAATATAAGTAATGTTACAAATTTCGTTCTCGCTTGAATAAAATATATTTTATTAAAAAGACGTAGTTCGGTACACAATTCATGAACATACACGTTCAGAATAGCACGTAGTAAAATAAGCGAGGTGTGTTTAAGGTAGTGACAATATAGATAGTGAAAACATTTATTGAACATAAAGGTAAAATTGCATTACATTCCTTGAATATAATCATCAATAAAGCTTATTACTTTCTATCAAATATCGGGAATAAATAGGACACCGTTGGCAAGGTGTGATTGCTGACAAAAGCAACAAAATGGCCCTTCTGAATTACTATCCTCAAACTGTCCTCATTTTAAGATTTTCTTCTGTATATTTGACACACTTTGATGATTAAATCCAACTTCTAAGAGTAATTTCTGGAAAATTCAACGTAAATATATGAAAAGGACATCATTTACATGTCACTTAAATGGTAAGTAATGAGTGGCCAATATCATCAGTGTAAATCTGCAATCTAATTCCACAGTCACAAACTTCAAATAACTGTTTAATGTATTGAGATGCATTTTTCCACTGGAAACGTATATGTAAATCTATGACTGTTAATCCGTTTAGTAGAAAATTATTTTAGATCAGTAGAAATAATACTTTTACTTTAACCCTCTGACTGCTCAATTTGTAGACAAAATTGGTTCACAAAGTGTGCATTTAATACATTATTGAAATATATATATATATATATATATATATATATGTGTGTGTGTATGTGTATATATATATATATGTATATATATATGTATATGTATATATATATATATATATATATATATATATGTATATATATATGTATATATATGTGTATATATATATATATATATATATATATATATATATATATATATAAAATGGAATATGCAGTTTTTCTTTCTTAGAAAGATTTTTTTATATAGATTTTTTATCGTGAGAAATTAAACTGTCAAAAAAACCAGTTTCAGATGTTATCACAAGAAAAAAAAATTTAATAAATTTCAATTCATTTACAGTTAATTTCTATTTATTACATAATATAATTATAATTATATTATCTAATATAACTATAGTTATACTCATATAATTCTAATTATTACATAATTAAGCGTCTAATAATGCATAAAATTTATTTCACTGGTTAAACGGGGAAAAAGTGGGATAAGCTTCTCAAAAAAGGAAGAAAAGCGAATGCCCGTGGAAATCGCGGGATAAGCAGCCAGAGGGTTAATGTTACATTGCTAATCACCTTATAACCGGGTAGACTGCTTTATACTCTACACGTATGGTAATAGCACCATCTCCTTGCTCCTATATCTTATTCCGTTACATTATAGGCAATGAATCCTGAAGTCATTGCATGTATATCTGTCTCTGTTCTCCATCTCTACATAAAACTATTGACTTAATTGCAAAGAAATTTACTATTTTTAGGCTCACGACTAACTGCAAAAATATATCGAATTTAGAACTTTTAAAAATACATCCCTTACAAAGAAAATAGAAACAGAAAAGCATAATATATATGTAATATATATTGGGTCTTTTTTGTGGCATTTTTATACTTAAACGCAGGCAATGTATTCATAAATTTATGACCTAATAGGGTATCTGAAAACAGTATTTTCAACATTATAACGACATTCTTTTAAAATTTTCATTTATTCATAACTTGTTATGTATTATTCAAATATTTTAAACATCTTTTTATTAAGGTATTCTTTGAATTTAGATTTTTTATGATTAGTTCTATATTGTCAAAACTCAAATATATAATTTGTTTTCGGTTAGTTATTATCATGCGTGTTTCTTTTTATATACATGTACAAGGTTTATCATAGAGTCAGAATTTTTGTCAACATTGTTAGATAAGGTCAAATGAGCATTGTATTAAAACATCCCCTGAACATTTTATCACGTGATACAACAATATAAGACATGTCAACGTCACCAGTTAACGTAAGGTATATGATCACTTGAGTATTTATGTGTGTTTATTTTATTTGAAAAAGTATGTCATTTCTAAGTGGTCATGTCATTTTATCAGGATAAATAAATCACTTTAATTGAAATACTAAAACTTTATTATTGTTTTAATGTTGTAAGAACCCAAAATAATTAAAATGGGCGTTTTAAAAATATCGGACAAAAAATAAAATATAATTGGGTATGACACTGCCAGCAATTTAAATATCCTATTAATGGACACAAGAGAGCGTTAAAACAAACAAAAAATCTATTGCAAATGTAAGCAAAAACAACAATAGTATTTAGACACACATGAAATGCATTGTGCATTTTTAAATCGACTATTTTATTTCTAATTACATTTGTAGAAAACTAACAAGTTGCAGATTTTACTGCTAGGAAGTCAAAAGAGAATTACGTTCAATTTTTTTTTATGAGCTAGAAAAGAAAATTTATTCACAATGGTTGTTTATATTCAAATACTTTCTAAATATCTCAGAAAGCATTAAAGGATGAATGTAGATACATTCTAAAAAAACTAAATATACTAAATGCATTGTTTTCAATAAAAAAAGAGTATTCACTAATTTCCTTTTTTTTAAGTTTCGTTTTATGTTCGAAAAAATGTTTATATCTTATGTGACTACATTTAACAAAAGAAAATACCTGGCATATTATCAACAGCTTTATTTCCTAAAGGTACCTGAATTTTTAACCTTTTTTTTGTTTAATTCTGAAAGGGATTTAAATGCATTCTGATTTTTAAAAGATATTCAAGGAGAACGAAAAAGTGGATTCTCAGTTGAGAATCTAATTATGCAGATTTATATTTAAGTTCATTCTTATTTTCGGAGAGAATGTTATGTTAATTTAAAGCAAAGAAGAAAAAAATCGCTATTTGTTCTGATAGAAAAAGCACATTCAAGTTTTTGATGCAGATCTGAATACAAGTTAATAAACAGAATTAATTCTTGCTGAGATAAGACTAGTTTATATGCAATGTTAAAGAATAAAACTAGATTAACAATGTAACACTACGATAGTATTCAGCTTTCATATACTATGTTCGAAATAAAATTATCTGTACAAAAAAGTATACTTTTAATAATTTATGATTAAGTACATATTTCGTATATCAGAATAAATACGAAGTAAAAAACTGTAAAAAGGGAAAAATTATCCCTCGAAATATTAAAGAACGGCGAAAAAGTTGAGTTGCACTTGAAATACTACTTATAAGATCACCGAGCGGTGGTGATGTTCAAGCGTTAACCCCTTAATGTGCACGTTTGAGTTAACTCGAGAGCGCTAAACTGGCCAAACTGTGCACACTGGAGATAATTCGAGCTGCGTAGTACTTTATGTTGCTATAATTTTTCACACTCGAATGCAATGACCGATATAAAATCATCTGTATACTTTAATGTACACTTTTTATGTACGCTTTTAATAATTTATGATTAGGTACATATTTCTTACATCAGAATAAATACGAATTAAAAAAAAAAAACTGTGTAAAGGGAAAAATTATCCCTCAAAATATTAGAGAACGGCAGAAAGTTTGAGTTGCACTTGAGAAACTACTTATAAGATTACCGAGCGGTGGTGATGTTCAAGCATTAACCCCTTAATGTGCACGCTCGAGTTAACTCGAGCTCGCTAAACTGGCCAAACTTTTCACACACGAGATAATTCGAGGGTGTTGAACTTTCTGTTGCTATAATTTTTCACACTCGAATGCAATCGAGATTTGAAAATAACAATGTAAAAATAGTCGATGTGTTTGTAACATTACAATATTCGACTATTCTCTGCAATGTTTTCAAAATCCAAAATTGCAATAAAAATTTTGATTATTTTTGTATTTTTGTAATTTTTTTGGCAAGACAACGTTCTAAATTGTGTTTTTTTACATTAAAAGATATTGATATTTTTACAGGCCTTTTTCAAAAAAAAAAAAAAAATCTGTGCATTAAGGGGTTAATGTTTTTCGCACACTAGCGATCTGCTATGACGAAGAAAGGGCTATGATGAAAAATGGTGCATTGAGGAATCACAAACTAGACATTCGTTGATGTTTGAAATATACACAGGATTATTTTATTTATAAAGCATAATGAAAATGAAATTTAAGACATTAACTTCATTTGAGACAAAAAATAAAGTTCCTTATCCGTATTTGTTGGGGAATAATGTATCAAATAGAAATTGACTTCTCAGCAGATGTTCCAGACGGGAGTAAGTACTGTCGTCCCTTTCCGACCAGGAAACCTCGACATCAGGGGAGGTCACCTTCCCTTCCCATTTTGACCTTCGTCCTTGGAGTTACCGTACAGCCCTAAGTATCTGACTGACGCAGTACTACAAAGCTATCATTTCATTTTTTTTGTCGGTATGTTCACCAACTTTCTGCTTGATACATTCCAAAAGTTCGGGTGCAAACAGACCATTATTGGGACACTATTGATGATTCTATTTGTTAAGGACAGTGCCCTATAGCTCACTTCGCAAGCACTCGTCTTTACGCTGACTGAGACGGACGTGACATTCCCATTAATACCAACTACTATTCTTGTCTCAAACTGTGCTTTGCGTAATCCAAATGGTCGTAGAATATGTGAATAAATATGTTAAGATGTAAGTGAAAATCTTTTAAGTTATATACAAAACTAAGCAAGGAATACTTGTGCATTTGTAAATTCCCCGTCTTTTATAATTTTTTGAACATAATATTAAGATAATTAAAAGTATAAAAATAATTTTCAGCCCATATAACGAAAATACTTGCTTTGACCATAACTTAAAGAAATTTCACCAGTTCAATATAATGCATATTAAACTATTAACCGTGAAATGTTGAAATTATATATTAAGTTTGCATGTGCTAAAAAGAAACATCAGCTTTGACTAGTTTACTCTTGATATCTGTATATACTACTCATATACCTACGTATCTAGTATAACAAAATTATCACCCGAAGATTGTTGATATGTTTTAAAGACTGTTATAACATCTCGTTGCGAACACTTACGTAAAATGACGTAAAATCTTTATCGAACTCTGAAGAACAATTGGCACGTAAAGCAAATCATCCCATGGAAAAATAAAAAATAACACCAACAATGCTTTATTTAACCAGTTGCTGCCTTATAACATGTTAAACACAATTTGCTCTAAAACACAGTTTAAATTTCAATAATATAAAAAGTATTTTTTATTGGCGAAAATAATGGAGTTCCGTTCTAGGCATGTATGTAATTTTATGAACAATAGTAAAGGAGGGTTTGATTAGGTTTCGAGCTCTATGTACTACTGTTTTGCTACACAAGAGCCAATGAGACTGGGGCCTACTGCTTAAATCCCATCCAGAACGCCTACGAATGTTCAAGCCAGCTACTGGAATCGAACCTGCGAACTACGGTACTGAGGAACAGAATTTTTCATTCGATCATCGTTAGGCATAGTGATGGATAGAGTAATAGTTAAAAATACAAAACTTTGGTAAATGTTAAAGTGCATAATATTCTTATGAAGTTTGAAATCATATTATATAAAATGACAGCTAATTATCCAGTACAAATTTCATAAATAATTTAACTTTTGCACCAACTAAAAGTCACTTTACACCTTAACAAACAATCACAATACAATATTTGCACCTCGTTTTTTAACACCAGAAATTTCGCCATAAATGTGAAGTAACAGGCAAACAAATGTAAGTATAAACAAAATCCACATAAAAAAGCTGTTGATAAAGAATCTCGAATATATCAAAGGCGATAATTGTAAGCTATTCAAGAACAGTCTATTTAAATAATACACAGAAGCGCCACGAACTTTTCAGAAAAGAAAACTTCTACCAGCTATTGACTAAATCGATTGGGACATCACTTAGATGCAGAAAAAAAAATTGTTGATGTTTTCCAGGGACAGACTTCATTAGCACCGCAGTTTCCTTTCTTTTCCAGTAATTAGCTTCCTGGGATAATGCGAAAAGAGTTGGTCTTCCACTAATGTTATTTCTTGATGAAAATCATTTATTTATTCAGACAGCAAAAATGCATTTGCAGAATTTCTTAGCTCTCACATGGAGCCAATTTCCAAATAATTTAATATCTTTGAAAACGAATCTCAATTTCGCAGCGTATTTCTCAACGAACATAATGCATAGAGAGTAGCTTAATGTTTAATATCTTTCTACTTTAGTCTGGTTTCTTCAGTAAATTGGATTTTTCAAGGCGAAAGATCTGAGAATTATCGTGACATGTGTCATAAATGGGAATTATACTTTTATCAAAAATACTTTTGGTTTATCATTTCTAGGAATCGTTAAAGCAATTTTAAATACTTCAAATGTCTTTAAAAGTGTCTTTTCCTCAAGCACATTGTTATGCTATTAAAACATGAAGACTAACTACACAGATTAAATGTTTTAGATACTGGTTTTAAATTTAATAGCATATTAAATTTAATGATAGTAGGCGGCTTTTAAATTTTATATTAATAAGGCACTATTGATGTACTTAAACTTGCATTTTCTGCTGAATAAAACCATTCGATATGTACATTTAATACCATAATATTAAAGCATTGAAAGTAAGCATTAAAGTCTTTATAACCGAAGGGTCATCACAATAGAATTGTAAACAAGAGGTCGTGAGATGAAACCCCGGTAGGATACCCAATATGATTTAAAATCCGTGTAAATATTTTTTAATTCATTTATTTATGTTCTACTTTTTTTCGTGTTCCAGGAGATTCTTGACCTTTCTTTAGTTTGACAGAAAAGTATTCTGGAATATTAGCCTTTTCTCTTCTTTGAGCAGTAAAACTTTCATTGCCTTCTCAGACAGACTTGTTTAATTTTTCCTGGTGCTATTAAAGCTCAGTCACAGAGAGTTCTGAGTTAAGAGTTTCTCAGAGCTTGCAAATGTACTTCACTCTTTGAGTTGATTTAATAAAGAAGGTTAACTCTACTTTCTGTGGGATTGTGTTGCATCTTAAGCCCTTATATGATAATATAATTCTGCCTATAAAACTAAGCCTTAGAGATAGAAGGTGTTATTTTTCATCAATACAGCTAGACTTTTTTTAGTTTTAAGTCTATCACCTTTACGAAAATCTGAATGATATCCAAACATATATGATACTATCTTTAAATACATCAATATGTGGATTCAAATTCCACCACAGAGAAGTTCATAGCAGTTTGAGTTTGGCTTTGAGCAATGTGTGCCTAAAACGTTAGTCCTCATCCACAAATAAGTTGAAAGTATCATAAAAATATCTCTTAATGTTTTTTCACATTTTTATTATTTACAAATTATTGCTTAACTTCGTTTTGTGCCTCTTGCTTTGAAACATATCAGTCTTTACCTTAACATTTTTTCATTATATTGCCACCAAAATGTAGCGATATATTTTAAATTTCTTTTTCTTATCAAAGTAGTTCTACAGTTATTTCCATTCCTTCATTAATCACCAACAACTAAATGCAACAAATAATATATTTTGTACTTAACTTCCTTTGCTATAATAACTTCCTTTGCTATATTGCCACATTTGTTTCAAAAATAGTTCATATATTATCTTAATATCTCCATTTTAGTAAACATTTTAACCGGAATTTGTCCTTTCTTATTCCGGTTATCTTTGTTCAGTGCATTAGATGCAACAAAGATGATATCTTTTGTCTTTATAAAATGGTAATTATGCTCTACTTCTTTCTTGCCTTCGATTTTTAAGAAAATTCTTCGCATTTTACTTCGTTATAATGGATATTTTTTTGTATAATTTTCGTTTATTTTTCTCTAGATATTGCCAGATGGACTTCTAAATTTATTTGATTTTTCATTGACATGGAAAATAGAATTGCTACATTTTCCTACTTAGTTTTTTAGTTTTAAACCTCTGTTATTTATGCTAGATTTTTTTTTACATTACAATTGTTTCTCTTTAAAGTTTCTATATACATTTCAAGCAGAATTTTTTCAAGCTATTGAGATATAACTTTTCTTTCCTTGATTTGTCTATGAAATGTCCCATTGTATACTTATACAAGTTCCTTCTCAATATTATCACCATGTCTTTCTTTTACAAAAGTTTCTTTTATTGCTTCTATATATTTATACATTTGAAATTTACTTTACCAAATCATCTGATTATGTCCGTTATAATTTTTCAGCTATATGAAATAGAATCCTCTTTGTTACAAGAATTTTTCTTTCTTTGCCCAATGTTAAAAGATATTTATAATCAATTTCTTGTTCTCAAGTTTTTTTCAGTGAAGTAATATTACGACTTATAAATTCGTATTTCTTTTCTGTTTAAAGACAACAGAAATTATCTGCATATTGTTTTGAGTTTAGTTTAGAGCTTTATGGTCTACTTTTTGCAATACAAAAGCTAATGAGAACAGATTTACTGCTTAAAATCGAATCCTAAGTATTCGAATCGAAGTAAGCCTCAAACCCAGGAATTCCGGTACCAAAGATCAACGCCCTCACCGAAGATATCAATAATTAATATTCTATTGTTTGGCCATTGTTCAGTTTGGTTTGGTTTGGTTTAGAGTGTTACGGTCTAATTTTTTCAACACTAGGGCTAATGAGACCGGGACCTACAGCTTAAAGCCGAATACGAATGTCTACGAACTTCCATGTCACAATGGGATTCGAACCCACGAATTCCGGTACCGAAGACCAGCACCCTAACGAATTAACCATCGTTCGGTTTGAACCATTGTTTGGTCTGCATATTGTTTTATTCCTCAGAACACTGTTCTCTTCACTAACGTTTTCAGTACATTGCTATAGCCCATTATGAAGATTCGACTATGGGTCCCATCTTCTCAGAAAGTAAATAAGCAGAACATGTAAAAGGAAAGATATTGTGAGATTTTTTTAGTAAAAACTACTTACTTTATGTAATAAGGAGACTAATGCAACATATCTTTACTGAAAATTATCACTTTATCACTTTTCAACAAAAAGTGATAAGTGTAAATAAAAGTAAAAGCCTTTAAAGCTTTTCGTGAGCTATGAGTCCTAAATAAACATAATTTCTTTGATATAAACATAATTCCTATGAGTTAAATATAATTCCTATGAGTTATAAATAAACATTATTCTCTTAGAAATGTAAAAGGAAAGATAGTGAGAGATTTTTTTAGTGAACAGTAGTTACTTTATGTAATGATGAGATTAGTCTCCTCATTACATAAAGTAACTACTGTTCATACTACACTAATGCAACATATCTTTACTGAAAATTATCACTTTATCACTTTTCAACAAAAAGTGATAAGTGTAAATAAAAGTAAAAGCCTTTAAAGCTTTTCGTGAGCTATGAGTCCTAAATAAACATAATTCTGGCCCCTTCCAAATATATTCAATATTCTATACGGGAGGCTCCTTTCCTCCCGAGGGAAAGAAAGTTACCCAGATTCACAAAGCTGTCACGATACTTTCATATTTTCCACCTCTCCGGGGTTGCATCTCGGCCTGTTTTCTTTCTCGCTACGATGGTTTGAGGTAAGATGGGCGTTTTAAGTACCATAATCATAACTCAAGCAAAAGAGAATTTCCGAGGGATTTTTCCCACTCTTGGCTTTGTGTTACACAAGAAAGCTTTTTCTTTCAGCTTGTCATCATTTTTATCGCACCCCTCTATTTGCTCTTTGCGTATTCATCGGTTGTGATAATGATCCAGACACAGATAATTCGACGTAGTATTTCGTGGTACGCGATTCCAATTTGTTATTTTTACTGTTTCTGGTCCGAAGAAGTTAACGCGAAGCTTAATTCAATTATGCTTCTCTGGTGTTATTGAGTGAAATGGGTTGCACGTCTAACGCGTTTCTGGCTTTATTTGTGTTAAGGAAATCTATCAGAGTAAACTATACTCATGTAAAAAATTAAAAGTATATATGAAATGTGTACAATATAAATACGCTTCTTTTCTTAATATTTTGCTTGTAAATTTAACTAAAGTAAGCAATAATAAATGTTAAAATAACGATAAGTTTTTGATCTGATTTATTCTGTTTGTAGTCTTCAAATTTTCTTTACTGGTATCTATACCAGTAAATATTTACCAGTAGAGTGTTACAAAAACAAAAACTTCTAATTTCTGTCTATCAAAATATAAATTTCATTTTTTCTTTATTACACTTATAAAATGAAATATTTAAAATTATATGTAATTGTTTTAATTATTTCTATCACAACAAGGACACTATATGCATAAATACATACATTATTTAGTATTTCTCCCATCTCTGCAGAAATATACTTTTCTTATACACTGTGCTCTAACTTGCAGGCCTATATTGCTTTAATTTTTTAGTTTAACAGTACTGACATAAAATATTTTGTTATCACATTTTTTTTTTGAGTAAAATAGGTTTTTGACGTCTACGTTTGTATTTTACTTTCTGTACATTATTATGAATATTTTTAAAATATTGTTTTACCTTTTTTTTGTCGGGTAGCACCACAATTCTCTTCTTTCTTCTGAATGAACGTTTTCAATAAATTCCTGTAGTATACTATAACCACTCTATTTTGTTTATTCTCGTAAAGTAAATTATTAGAAGATGAAAATTGAAAAGTAGATTTTCCGACATTGCTTTTGAAGTCAGAGTTGAGTTACATAATCACAGTTGCTATTGACAAATTTTTTTTTCTCCTCACTTTGAGTAAAATAGGTTTTTGACGTCTACGTTTGTATTTTACTTTCTGTACATTATTATGAATATTTTTAAAATATTGTTTTACCTTTTTTTTGTCGGGTAGCACCACAATTCTCTTCTTTCTTCTGAATACGTTTGTATTTTACTTTCTGTACATTATTATGAATATTTTTAAAATATTGTTTTACCTTTTTTTTGTCGGGTAGCACCACAATTCTCTTCTTTCTTCTGAATGAACGTTTTCAATAAATTCCTGTAGTATACTATAACCACTCTATTTTGTTTATTCTCGTAAAGTAAATTATTAGAAGATGAAAAAAGTACATTTATCGTCATTGCTTTTATAAATCACAGTTTAGTTACGTGAAGGGGATAACATTTTTAAAATTTATTAAACTCTTACCCTTTTAATACCCACCCTAGTAAAAATAAAATTTAAAAGACTAACTTATTAATGCCTAGTGATCGTGTTGCGAAACAGTTAGAAAGAAGTTTATAAAAATTTTATGTTTTTTAAGAGCGTTTTTTTTCCATTCAGCAAAGGTGGAAGGCAAACCGAAAATCTATCTAAAGAATTAAGTATATGCTTTACTAGGAACTTTATATAAAAATAAGTTTAATATAAAATTACTAGTGTGTTATATTTTTATATAACTATTGTAATAACATATATTCATAATTTTTTAATTATTCAAGTGCAAAACATTAAACATCTCCATATAAAATAAAATACACTTACACCACTTCCAAAGAAAGCGACTCGTATATTCAGCAGTATTAACTAGTGTATTAAATGGTTAAAGACTTCGCGAGATAGTAATCGTGTAAAAACATTACATTTTTTTTCCGGGTAGCACCGCAATTTTCTTCTTTCTTCTAAATTAATGTTCTCGATAAATTCCTGTAGTATACTATAACCACTCTATTTTCTTTATTCTCGTAAAGTAAATTATTAGAAGATGAAAATTGAAAAGTAGATTTTCCGACATTGCTTTTATAAGTCGCATTTAAGTTACGTAATGAAGGGGACAACATTTTAAAAAATTATTAAACTCTAATGCTTTTAATACCCACCCTAGTAAAAATAAAATTTAAAAGACTAACTTATTAATGCCTAGTGACCGTGTTGGGGAACAGTTAGAAAGAAGTTTATAAAAATTTTATGTTTTCTAGGAGTGGTTTTTTTTCAGCAAAAGATAGAAGGCAACCCGAAAATCTACCTAGCGAATTAAGTATATGCTTTACTATGAACTTTAAATAAAAATAAATTTTATACAAAATTACTAGTGTTTTATATTTTCATATAACTAGTGTAATAACATATATCCATATTTTTCAAATTATTAAAGTGCAAAACATAAAATATCTCCATTTAAAATAAAATACACTTACACCGATTTCAAAGAAAACGGATCATATATTCGGCAGTTTTAACTCGTGTATTAAAGGGTTAAAGACTTCGCGAGATAGTAATCGTGTAAAAACATTACATTTTTTTTCCGGGTAGCACCGCAATTTTCTTCTTTCTTCTAAATTAATGTTCTCGATAAATTCCTGTAGTATACTATAACCACTCTATTTTCTTTATTCTCGTAAAGTAAATTATTAGAAGATGAAAATTGAAAAGTAGATTTTCCGACATTGCTTTTATAAGTCGCATTTAAGTTACGTAATGAAGGGGACAACATTTTAAAAAATTATTAAACTCTAATGCTTTTAATACCCACCCTAGTAAAAATAAAATTTAAAAGACTAACTTATTAATGCTGAGCGACCGTGTTGGGAAATGTTCAGAAAGAAGCTTATAAAAAATTTTATGTTTTCCAAGAGTATTTTTTCCTTTTAGCAAAGGTAGAAGGCAACAAGAAAATCTATCTAACAAATTAACTATCTGCTACTATTTATAACTTTGTCATTTGGACTTTAGACTGTATTGTTTTAGGGGCTTTAATATATCATGCAGTTGTTCACGAAATATATTTATTCACAAATCACGTTATATATACATTTTAGGCCTGTAATCATTGTTCTAATGTTCTACACCAAACTGAATTCTTCTGTTTTTCTCTATCTCGTGTTGTCAGATTCCCCTTAATTAAGAGTTCTTTTATTCTGGCTGTTGCCAGATACATTACACTTTCCCCCCCTTAAAATTAAATTTGTTAAACAGATAATACACATTCAAATATTTAAAACAGAACAAATTAACATTAAATGGTCAATAGTAATATAGCTTTCTATTTTCTAATATGACAAATTTCTATTTTCGTCACGTTGAAGTGGTCAAAATCCTGACGAACACTTTATCTGTTACAAATCGATACTTTTCAGTATAAGGTTTACATACGATCTCAAATTAATATCCTATCGAGAAGATTTTTTGTTTTTATGTAATTGGTTCCTCTGATATTATATTTGAAACAACACTTGATCACTAATAAATACAGTCTGTAAATGTAAAAAAAATTGTAAGAAATTCTCCCACAAGGATCATCCACACTTGCAGGCTCCAAGTAACAAAAATTCTTTATTTAACAAAATTCTTTATTCTTTATTTCAAAATCAGTTACAATCTAGCTAACAGCTGTCTTCCTGGGTTAGCAATGTCGTTTTATTTTACTTCTGATCAGTTTCAATTCATTTCACTTCAAACAACCATTTCATTCTCAGCAGTAAAAGTTCAAATTTAAATGGCTTCATTTAATATTATATCGCATGTTTATAATGAATTAAAACTTCTAATGAATGTAGAAAAAATTATTCGAAAATACATTTTGAGTTAATTAAAATAAAAATAATTAATACTCGTATCTATTCTACATTTAAATGTTTAAAAAAACTTAAAATAAATTTATATATTTCATAAAAATGAAGGATAACCTTACAATTATTATTATTAGGACATTATCTAAATATTTATTTATTCCTTTATTAAAAAAAATCTGCAAAATTAACGAATAACATAATGCACTCCTTAAATTAAACATTTACATTCTGAAATTACCAAACTCTTTAACGGAATGATTACACAAGCTTTTCAAAATGGCTCCCACATTCTCATGCGCTCATCGGAAGTTTGGGCTATTCATGCATTATTCCATATTTTGCAAAAACTAATTAGCGTGTGTGTTTTCTTTATTCTTCAAGAATTCATTATATCCAGTTCGGCTAATTACACAATGAACGAAGTTTGGACTACAGGAGAAGAGAGCGGGGAAAAAATCTTTGTTTGAACTTCAAATGGAGAAATAAATTTTCTTAATTACTTGCTACGGCATTTAATCATCCAGCGGCAAAGCACAAGAGTGTAAAAGGATTTTCACCTATTTTATTCTGTTCGGAAACAAAGGCTATTTATCGCAGTATCCCTTCCGTGATATCCAATAAAGCGTAAGTGTTATAACGACAAGAATTCTTCAGTTTGAATAACGAGATATTTAAAATCCCTCCTTGTAATACAATGCTAGGGAAATTTTAGTTGAACATTTTTTAATTGAAGAATCAAATAAGTAAAATTAGAGGGAAAACGTAACCATGATTTATTTTCACAGCAAGTAAAAATAAAATTTTGAAGGATTCTACCGATTACGTTTTAATTTACGATACGTTATTATCATCGCTATTATCATCATTCTAATGCTATGCGAGGACTAAGTACTGTAATTTTGCTAATTGGAGATCGGTGAATTACCGTTTCTTTGACTTTGCAATATATTTTCCATTTTAACAAGACATTATAGTTGGAGTTGAGATATCAAGGAGAAACTAGACTACACTTATACATTTCCGGACTTTATAATTAGTGTTATTCATTGTGGTTAAAAATTAATTTATAATGAGGTTTCATCCTTTGTGATATCTAAAACATTTTAAGCAATAATTATAATTTCGCTATAGGATTTACGTAATATTTTAATGATTTTAGAAATTCTCCCTAAGAAAGTATGATACAAAGGCCAATTGGTTTAGATTTTTAGAAATTACTGAATTTAAGATAATCATGAAGTAGTCTTTTTTACTATTGTGTTTAGATTTTAAATTGAAGAAATAAAAGTTAAACTATTGTATAATATAATGACTTATTTTCATGACATGCAAAACTTTTTTAAGGGTTCTAATCATTACGAGTTATTTTAAGGCACATCATTATAATCGATATTATCAGTTTTAATTTTATGTCTTCAAGCAAGTACTGTGATTTTACTAATTGGAAAACAGTGAATTACTGTTTGTCTTTCTAATATTTACGTAATATTTTAATGATTTTAGAAATTTAATTAATGTTTTTAATTAATTTTTCTCCATAAGAAAGTATGATACAAAGGTCAATTGGTTTAGATTTTTAGAAATTACTGAATTTCAGATAATTATGAAGTAGTCTTTTTTACTATTGTGTTTAGTTTTTTAATTGAAGAAACAAAAGTGAAACTATTGTATAATATATTAATGACCTATTTTCATAACACGTAAAAAAAATTTTAAGGGTTCCTAGGCATTACAACTTATTTTAAGGTACATCATTATAATCGCCCTTATAATTGTTTTAATTTTATGCCTTGAAGCAAGTACTGTGATTTTACTAATTGGGGAACAGGGAATTACTGTTTGTCTTTCTAATATTTACGTAATATTTTAATGATTTTAGAAATTCTCCCTAAGAAAGTATGATACAAAGGCCAATTGGTTTAGATTTTTAGAAATTGCTGAATTTTAGATTATTATGAAGTAGTCTTTTTTACTATTGTGTTTAGATTTTAAATTGAAGAAACAAAAGTGAAACTATTGTATAATACAATAATGAGTTATTTTCATTGCATGTAAAATTTATTTATGGGTTCTAACCATTACAACTTATTTTAAGCAAATTATTATAATCGCTATTATCGTTGTTTTTGTTTTATGCCTTGAAGTACTGTGATTTTACTAATTGGAGAATAGAGAATTAATGTTTGTCTTTCTACTATGATTTACATTTTAATATCATGCATACTATGGGGTCCTTTCAAGCTGACATACCTCCAGAATATCAGCCAATTTTTAATCCTCTATAGAATGTAAAGTTCTCGTGTATTTGGTTTAAAGTTTTTCCTAGATCATTAACGATGGAATATTTCAAATATTCAAATTAAATTCAATAATAATTTTTAAATATATCATAAATATTTAGATCTAATTTACCATATAAACACAATAATGCGTTTTATCTTTGCACTCGTATGTCGACGGATTGTTATCATCTTATGTGATTCTATGAATCAACTCGTCTAAATAGACGTATTCTTTTATTTTTTTGGTAGGTAATTTCCTTGTTTTTCGTAGGAACTTTGCACTCTTTTTATAATTGAATTTCTTATTGTGAAAATCACAAAACTGTGAAGCTTATCACGGCTTTTAAGTTAAATTTATATCTTGAAGCTGTCACTCTGTAAACTAATACATAAAAATATCTTGTAATTTTTGCTATATTGAAAAGTAGTTTTGTTATAACACCAAATAAAAGCGAAATTTTTTTGTTATTTTTTAATTATTCTTATCCAATTTAACCGTGTGCATGCAATGCGTTATCATAAAATGTTTTCATTTTTATCAAACATGAAAAAATAATTCTGAGTTAACTAACATATTTAAATATTTATACGATTGCAGTATACCTACATTTTCCATGAACAAAGTACTAATATTTATAAATATACTGCATTCGTACAAATATCTGGAAATGCCATGTACATTGGAATCGTATATATTGTACGTACAAGGTCAAAAGTTTTTAATGTAATTGAATTTATATCTTTAACTAGCCTTAATTTAGGTTAACAAAAGAGAAAACGTTAAAAATTGGTAATTTTAAACTTACATTCATATACCTTTTTATTTTGTAAATTTGTATGTACAATTTTACGACGGTATTCAGAATTTATGATCATAGTCAAAAGTTATAATTATATATAAACTAATAAAGATTTACTTATACTAACATTTACCTAAAAAGTAGGAATAAAATAATATTCATGTAGTTGTGTTACAACTTATACATCTTTTGCATCAAAGTGCTTTTAACACGAATAATTTCAGTAACACGATTAATGTCGAGACACACTGAAAATTGGACCCTCTGCGCATAATAACACTGGAGAGACATATTTGGATCAAGTTCAGTGTTATCTCACTAGGACCAGAAATCGTAAGAATAACAAATAGGTAACACATACAGCCAAATATCAAATTATGCACCAAATTATGCATCAAATTATGTCTCTGGCGCATTTATGGAGGTTGAATATGAGAAGACTAAAATTGTAGTAAAAATGACGGGTTGAAAAAAAAGCTTTCTTCTGTAACAAACTTAGAGTGAAAATAGGGGAGTTCCCTTCTTGAATTAGGATTATGGAACGTAAAACAAATTATTTTCACCAAAGTTATAGTAGCGAGAATGAAACCAAAAGTACAGATAGCGAGTAGTAAAGACAGTGCAAGAGTGGTGTGATTTTTACGAACATTGGAAATTGATGAGAGTGGATAAAGAACATCCATAACAAATTAATGCAAGCATAAAGAAAGGGACCAAAATTATTCTTATTTACGATTATATTCAAACAAACTATCCAAAGTGTTTAAAATGTATTTATATTCTTAGATTTTCGTTCATGAATGAAAATAAGTAATTATTCTTATTCAATTTTACCGTTATTTATGCAATGCGTTATCATAAAATGTTTTCATTCTTATCAAACATGAAAAAATGATTCTGAGTTGATTAACATATTTAAATATTTATAAGATTGCAGTATACCTGCAATTTGCATAAACAAAGAACTAGCATTTATAAATATACTTCATTCGTTCAAATATCTGGAAATGTCGTGTACATTGGAATCGTATATATTGTACGTACGAGCTCAAAGTTTCCAATATAATTGAATTTATATCTTTAACTAGTACTATTTTAGGTTAACAAAAAAGAAAACGTTAAAAATTGGTAATTTTAAACGTACATTCATATGCCTTTTTATTTATGATCATAATCATATATAAACTAATAAATGATATTTACTTCCTATAAAACTGCTTACTTATGCTAACATTTACCTGAAAGTAGGTATAAAATAACATTTATGTAGTTTTGTCACAACTTATACATTTTTTGCGAGGAAGTGTTTCGGGGACGAATAATTTCAGTAACACGATTAAGTCGGAAACACACTGAAAATCGGACACACTACGCATAATAACACCGGAGAGGCATATTTGGATCAAGCTCAGTGTTATCTCTCTCGGACCAGGAATCGTAAGAATAACAAATAGGTGACACATACAGCCAAATATCAAATTATGCGCCAAATTATGTGTCTCTGGCGCATTTATCGGGGTTGAATATACAAAGACTAAAATTGTAGTAAAAATGGCGAGTTGAAAAAAAAAAGCTCTCTTTTGTAACAGAAACTTAGAGAGAAAATAGGGGAGTTCCCTTCTTGAATTATGATTATGGAACGTAAAACAAATTCCGTTCATCAAAGTTATAGTACCGAGAAAGAAAGCAAGAGTACATGTGAATACGAAGAGAGAGACAGTGCAAGAGTGGTGTGATTTTTTATTCACATTAATAATTGAAGAGAATGGGTAAAGAACATCCATAACAAAACAATGCAAGTATAAGGAAAGTGACCAAAATTATTCTCATTTACGATTATATTCAACAAACAATCCAAAGTGTTTAAAATGTATTTATATTCGGCGATTTTCTTTCTTGAATGAAAAGGAGTAATTATCTTATTCAATTTTACCGTTTTTTATGCAATGCGTTATCATAAAATGTTTTCATTTTTATTAAACATGAAAAAATAATTCTGAGTTGACTAAAATATTTATATTATTGCAGTATACCTGCAATTTCCATGAACAAAGTACTAGCATTTATAAATATACTGCATTCGTTGAAATTTTTGGAAATATCATGTACATTGGAATTGTGTATATTGTCGCACGAGGTCAAAGTTTTCAATATAATTGAATTTATATTTTTAACTTGTCCTATTTTAGATTTACAAAAAGGAAAACTTTAAAAATTGGTAATTTTAAACGTACATTCATATACCATTTTATTTACGATCATAATATATAAACTAATAAATGATGTTTACCTCCTATAAAACTTCCTACTCATACTAACATTTAACTGAAAATTAGGCATAAAATAACATTTATGTAGTTGTTTCAGAACTTATACATCTTTTGCAACGAAGTGTATTTCAGCACAATTCATTTCAGCAACACGATTAAAGTCGGAGACACATTGAAAATTGAACCCACTACTCATAATAACACCGAAGAGGCATATTTGTATCATATTCTCTGTTATCTCTTTCGCACCAGGAATCGTAAGAATAACAAATAAGTGACACATACAGCCAAATATCAAAATATGCTCCAAATTATGTGTCTCTGACTCATTTATAGGGTTTGAACATGCAAAGAGTAAAATTGTAGTAAAAATGAAGAGTTGAAAAAGAAAAGTTTTCTTGTGTAACAAACTTAAATTAAAATAGGTGAGTTATTTTCTTGAATTATGATTATGGAACGTAAAACAAATTATTTTCTTCATATAAAGTATCTTTCAAGTATCTAAACTGGTTAAATTGTATTTATATTTTACGATTTCCGTTCTTGAATGTGAAAGAGTAATATTTAGAAATGTGGTAATGCAATAGGTACTTTCAATAAATATGAATTCTAGTTATATCATTCTATTTATAAAAGACCGTCTACGAAATTTATGAACATATTTAAACTAATAGTTGCACGTTTACTAAGGAAATCGTATTCTTGGTAAAAGTTACAGTTGCTGTAAATAAAATTTGATCTCTGAGTGTGAAATAGTGTGTGTTCTGTCTTTCAAATAATTAAAATAATTACAAAAAAATTGTTTCTAGCTGAGTTGAGAAATACATTAAAATATTTATAATATGTACAATACACTACTTACAAAGAATGAACATTAAGTCAACGGCCTTAATCAGAAATGATGCGTAAGACGTCAATCTTTGGTGAATCAAAACGACTCAACTACTTCAGTTGTGATTGCGTAATCACCACAGACGAAAGAATGGGTGAGAAAAAAATGATGACGAACGGAGAGAAAAACCTTTCTTGTGTAGTTCAAACCCAAGAATGAGTAAAATACAATTCAATATATCTTTAAGGTCTACTTTACTCGAATAGATTCCGTTAACACGAACAACTTCAGAAATGCTGTGGAAATCCAGCCCATTACGCTCAATAACACAGGCAAGGAATGTTTAGATTACGTTCTGCGCTATCTTCCTCTGACCAGGAATCGTAAACATAACAAACTGGCTTCGCGGGCCGTGAAATATCAAACATTGCTCTAAACTGCCTGTCTTTGGACCATTATCATAATCAATGAATACGCCGAGGGCGGAAAGTAGAGGTCCTATAAAAATTATGAGGAGCTGAGAGAGAAAATAAAAAGCTGAGTTGTATAACAGGAACTCGAAAATGTGGAATATAAGTCGTAAATTGCATTTCACTTGAACTATCATTATGAAAAGTGAAATACACATCCTACCTCAAAACACTCGTAGCGAGAAAGAAAACAGGCTGACATGCGACTCCGGGGAGGTGGAAAATATGAAAGTATCGTGACAGCTATGTGCATCTGGAAAGCAATCTTTCACTGTGAAAGGAACCTCCTGAATTGAGTTGGAATATGTTTGGAAGGGTCCAGAAATATGCTTATATGCGATTAATATCTCATGAAATATTTAACCTTTTAATACACGAGTTAATGCTGCCGAATATATGAGTCGTTTTTTTTTAAAGTGGTGTAAGTGTATTTTATTTTGAATGGAGATATGTACGCTTTTGCACTTGAATAATTTGAAAAATATGGATATACGTTATTACACTAGTTATATAAAAATATAAAACACTAATAATTTTATATAAAACTTAATTTTATATAAATTTCATAGTAAATTGTATTAATTTTTATCATTAACTATTTTTTGTGAAATTGGACTTACACCGCTTTCAAAGAGAACGGTTCATATATTTATGAATATCTTAAATCTAGGTTATTATGAACAGTACAGATGAAATCCAATTTAAATTTGAATATTAGTGTTAAAAATGAAATGATTGTTTGAAGCGAAATGGAGTGACGCTGTTCAGAAGTAAAACAAAACGACGTTGCTAACCCTGGATTTAAGTTGTTGGCCACATTGTAACTTATTTTGTCGAAATATAGAATTTTTGTTCCTTGGCGCCTGTAAGCATAAATGACCTTGTGGGGGAATTTCTTACAATTTTTTTTCAATTAAAGCCTATATGTATTAGTGTTCATGTGTTTTATAAAGTATTTACTCGTGTATAACTCACATATTTTATTCTAAATTTTAGAGCTAAATACTCAAGTTCCACACTTTACATTGGATATTTTTGCTCATTTCTGTAATGTTTTTATGTAAGCATAAATCAAATATAGAATAGATTATCGTATTCTTTAATTTAACTAGCTAAAAATTTATTTCGCAATATGTTTATATATATTCAATAGAGATTTGAAGTTATTATAAATATAATCTGCAAGTATTAGAGTAAACCCAAGATTTTATTTTGAATTTAAGAGCGAAATAACAAACACGCGTGTTTTACATTGAATATTTTTGCTACTTCCTGTAAAGCTTTCATACATGAAGGCTTAAATATAGAAAATATCATTATATTCTTTAATTTAACTACCTAAACTTTTATTTCACAACATGTTTGTCTACATAATCATTAGAAGATTGGAATCTTTAATAAATTTATAATGTATTTACTTGTCCAAACGTAAACATTTAGTTCAAATCTTCAGAGCAAAATATAAACATGCGGGTTTTTCACTGAATATTTTGCTGATTTCTTTAATTATTTCCTATGCTTTTAATTACAATAACTGAAGGGAAGAAATTAGAAGATAGAAACTTTACTATGAACTCCGAAATTTCTACTTGAATGGTATATATTTTTTTTGGGGGGGGAGTATATTGCATTAGTGGCGACTTAAATGAAGAGGCTAAGTAGTACTACAAAAACATCTAGGTTGTACGTTATAAAATAAACTCTTTTCTTACAGAATGAAGAAAAGACAAGAAATATAAAACCCATGGAAACGAATTTCAACAGGGTAAAGAGGGCAAAAAACGAAGTTCTCAATTTCAGGCCTCAAGGATATCTCGTATTAGTTAAATCACCTTCAATTATTTCAGACGACCCAAAAGAAGGACATTGAATGCCACGGTAAGACATTGATTGCCATGCTAATTTCACATGGTTTGCCCGCCTGGCCAACCTAAATTTCCCATTATGCGTTAACTATTTTGGTCAAATATTAATTACAACCGGCTTGGTTTGGTTTGGTTTAGTTTGAAGCACTTTCGTATACAGATTTGCTCACGAAGGCTAATGAGACCGGGGCTTAGAGCGTAAAAACGATTCAGAAAGGCTACGAACATTCATGCTAGCAGCAGGATTCAAACATACGAACTCAGCTTCCGAATACAGCTACGATGGGTAGAGTAGCATTCTACCCATCACCCATCGCCCAGCTAAATAAATACAACAGAAAAATTAATTATGTAATCATTCGTAATCCACTTAATTTACTGGAGTTACCAGGAGTCTCCTTGGCGCCGATTTTTTCACCGATTACCCCACTGGTATCACAAGAATTAAGAACTCATGTCATCTCTAGAATAATCTAGAAGAGTGCCAGAGCTTTTTACATCGGTTCTGCATAATTAGTTTACAATGTGGAAGCTATTATGTTAAAAATCTAATCACTCATTGTACATGGTATATAATTTTTCACTAATTATTCTTGTAAAAACAAGTTGAACGTTATATACGAGTAAATACGGCAATAACGAAAAGAATAATTTTAATATCACGGTAACAAATATAGAATTTAAAAAAGATCAGAAAAAAGTAGATAAAAAGTAACTGAATTTTTCGAATCATGATATAAAGTATTATCTCTAGTTAGAAAGAATTAAATTTTTTGAAATATAGGTCTTTAAACCGTTATGATTACATTTATAATCAAAATAACTTCTGCGTATTCAATTTTTTAATGTTTCTTCAAAAAGATTTGCTTGTGAACTTTAACACAAAATGCAATCTAAAAAATTTGAGGCATATAAAAATAGTCAGAATGAATCTTATTGGATTAAAAACTAAATTAGTTTGGACAACAGATATTTTGAATATTGATGTTTAAATTATACAGCACCGAGATATCTTTATCCCATTCCCTTCGTAGAGCCAATTGAAATCAGCTGTGGTAAGTTCAAATGGCAAATAAAAGTACATGTAATCTAATTCAATTCTATAGAAAGTCAATGAAAAAAGTTCGGATATGTATTACAACATAAACATAGGGAACATACAACTCTCTCCAATACTTAAAGCGATGGCGAAATGGTTAGGGTGCTGGCCTTCTGAACCGGAGTTTGTGGGTTCGAATCCCACTACGGCGTGGATGTTCGTAGCCATTCGGAATCGGCTTTAAGCAGTAGGTTCCGGTCTCATTAGCCCTCTTGTTTCAAAAAGTAAACCATAGCACTCAGACCAAACCAATACTTAAAGTTCCCAGAGACAACCCCCAACAGCTTCATTTTGGTTTCTTTGAAAAGTTAGTGAATTTTCTATCTGGAGACGGTATAAAAAGCACATTCCGGTAAATTAAGTCTTTAAAAATACACAATTTGTAACGCTATATATTTTACTTTTGATTGGATGAGTTTCTGAAAGTGAATTTAAAAAATTGAAACAAAATGAAATATGTGTGTTTAAATGCATAATGAATTTGAAACATATTTACTAAGGAATATAATTTTTCATAAAATTTCTAAATAAAAATGTGATATATGTGTATAGATAATCACATAAAAAATCTATGAACAAGTTTTTATGAAAGTTCAGGTAGTGCAAGTACAAAATTTATCTATAACCCATTGTCTGCATATGCAGTTTTATTTCTAAACAGAAATATTATAATATGCATACAAATATATTTAAATTTTTCAGGTAAAAAACTGCTAATATACAAAGCAACAATAACTATACTGTTGTTCAAAAAGGGATAAATCTCGCTGCTACGGTTCCATAATATTTAAAAACTTTTATATTGAATGTATCTATCAGGCACAAACAATCAATAATAGAATGCACCCTAAATAATGTTAAAAATTTATTTTGTAAAAGAACAGTATGATGTACTTTTCAATAAAATTTCATATGAATGAAAGTAATACAACTATCGAAATACATTAGTAAAGAAAACTTTAGAAATTTTTAATAACTAAAAATCTAAAACGAAGCAGATAAAACCTTTTCTAAACTATATAAAAGCACGAAAATGTCACCAAAAATTCTAATAAAATCTAAAAAGGGGTTTGGAAAAAGGTTACATACAAAAAAAGAAAAATTATAGTATGATGTTCAAGGTACATAAACTTTAATCGAAACTGCACCTTCGCGGACAAAAAGTCCTTCAAACCCAAACTGAATAAAGCACATGTCACAGGTTGCGTGGTTTAATTATACCACAGCTCTTCGCATAATTATAATAATATACAATCGTGGAAAAACACGATCACTTTTGGTCTTTTATGCATTTCATGGCTTTGCTAGAACAACTCTCTAAATTACCTTCATTTAAATGAAGCTGCATCTACTTATTTTTTTCATTTTTAATGCTTTAGAGAGAGAAAGAGAGCCTAAATAAAAAGTGTCACGAAGAACACAAAAGAACTTGACGATTTATAGTTCTGGTATTTCTGAATAAAAATTAATGCTTATAAATGCAATGTAATTTTAAACATCGATGGAAATTAAAACTTTCATTGAATAGAAAAGTTTAAAAAATAACTTTCCAAAATAAACACAATAAGCCATGACTGCATAAAATTTTTATTATTCAAAAAAGACATGAAAATCTGCAGATTACTCGTGCTTATGAATTTTACATGAACGTGCAAAAGTCATATTTTTTCTTACAACATATATTATTTTACAGTTATGGGCACGGAATAACAGAAAAAATGAATGAATATTGATAGTAAATTTTTTATTTGCTATTGAATTTTTAAGTATAACAATTCAAAATTTACCACTGTTTCCACTCTTCAGTTTCTCATTCATGAATATTTATCTTTTTGTAAACTTACATAATTTTGTGCACTTTAAAATTACATCAAGCAAACCAATTTATATGAGGTGTTTTTAAATGGTGTTATTTCATTTTCTATAAATTTTGGTTGCCATGTTAAACTTTCTCAATATTCTTAATGAGTATTTTCAATATTTTCCTTTTTAACGGCTTTAGAAGATTTACCCTATCATATCGTATGCAATAATTAACATAGAATATTTTATCATTTCTCTTCTGTAAATACTTATCATCATCCGAAATATCTGTATTCAGATTCACTACTGATATTATTTATTTAAACATTCTCTTCACCCAAATCATTATCTATCTCAAATCCAAATGATTCCTTTAGTTTCTTCATTAAATAATTCTTGAGGAACAAGTTAAATATATTGATGGTATTGGTGTATAATTTTATAAAAAATAAATGCACATTAATTATTAACACAAAATTAAAAAACATTTGTAACGAAAATTATTTTTCAGACTTTTACCCAGATCCACATCCATGCCGTTAATTTTATTAGCAAGTTCTCAAATAACACACAGATCTAGTTAAAAAATAAAAACCTTTATTTGATTTCAAATTTGTACATCCTATGTTGTGGCCAAAGTTTGAAAGAAGATAGAGAAATAACATTAAGTCCTGTACTCTGAAGTATAAAAATAATGCATTAAAATGAATTTTGTTGCAAAATTTGTACAGACTTGCGGGCTGAAAGGTTAAACAATTTCTTAAACCTAAAAGTTATTTAAAAATTATTTTTTTAAAGTACAATTGAGGAAAATTGTAATTTGCGGCTAAATATTCGCTTAAAACTTTCATTTTGCACCTTCCTTTGAACAAAATCACAACTTATTATCTCCTTCCTTTAATCGATTTGTTTCAGAGAGAGATGCCTAATAAAGTAGGACAAATAACAAAGAACATGACGATTTGAAATCGAAGTTCTTCTCAAAGTTCAAAGTTATAAAATCAATAAAACTTTTTACTACCATAAATATGAAAACTTTAAGTAAATAAAAGATGATTTTTTCCTCAATTAAAAACTGCAAAATAAATATATAATATTTTCTACATAATTCAAAAGTACAAATTTTATCTAAGATGGTATGAATTTCAAGTGAACTTTAAGGTTTAAAAAAAACCATTGCAGCAACTACGGCAGAAGAATGTTATAGTTTCCATTTATTAAAATGAACAAAATGCAATCAAACCTAAACTGATTAAAACTGTGTCAAACGTTGCGTGATTTAATTATACCACAATAAATCGTATAATTATTACATTGACCACCTGTAACTATTACCAATAAACATTCATGGTCTTTTAAGCGTTTTATGCTATTGTTAACATAGCCCTCTCAACTCTCTTCCTTTAAGTGTCTTTCTACCTATTTTGAAACTGCAGATTTTCCTTTTCGTCAACTATTATAGATTGCAAAAGTATAGCATGTCACACAGAAGATGACGATTTTCTAGTCGCTATATATCTTAATTAAAATTTTACATGAATAATAGCAATACGACTTTTTGTTATCTCGAGAGAAATAAAATCCTCTAATAAACATCTAACCTAAAAACAACATAATACTTTATAAATTATTAGAAATTTCTAAATAATGTGCCAATAATAGTCACCAAAAATCCTTGAAAAGAAAATATTTTGAAATACAACAATGGAAGATTGCAGATTTCCTTTAGGTAGATTTACAAAATTTAACTAAAACTGCCGGTTCGAGAAGAAAAATCCTCCCTGAAACCCAAACTAAATGATTCATGAGTTACAGGTTTCGTGATTTAATTATCCTCGTGTAATTATTCTAATATATGTAATCTGAAAAAAAAAGATCAATGTACTTTATGTCTTTTCTACAGGAACCATCTAAATTA
>CM063510.1:111434689-111449689 GCA_032207245.1 Pardosa pseudoannulata | reverse complement strand
ATATGAACTAAAACGTGATCTTACATTAGAATATATGGGACAGTTTACCAACAGACTTTCCTAAAAGGTTGGTCCTTTCGATGAACAAATTATTAGAAGCTGTTATAGCAGCCATACGATATCACATGAAGTATTAAATGCTTCTGTTTAAAATTTAAAAGTTATTTTTTGTTACCTTGGATAAATGTCCAAGTTTTTTTGGCTATCGGAAGTGATATCATCATAATATTCTTTAAATTTAAAGTTTATATTTATGTGCTACTGAAATTAAAACAAGTTGTTTGATTCATTTTTGAAATTGTATTTTTTTTAAATTTTATTTTACTTCAAAATCATAACGTAACACAAAACTTTTAAACTATGAAATTCTGTTACCTTACTATCCCTTTTTTTTGGTTCACTGTGTATATGTGTGTATTTGTATGTACATACACACACACTTATTCAGTTCTCTCAGAACAAGCTTTTCTTTCCGATAACAAATTTTGAAATGTATGTTATAATTTATCACTTGAAGCAACCCTTTTTTTTTAGTTTTTCGAGACTGCATATAAAATTTTCAATAAGATATATAAACTGACACGAATAATTTTACCTATTATTAAGATTTACTCTATAATATTTTGTATACACAGGGTACAAAATAAGTCTGATATTAGAAAACTTTACTTTTCTTATATATATGTAACCTATAAATTGTAAAATAATAGCTGATAACTATTGCAGTCAGAATAAGCTAATTCAGATAATTCAAAGTTGCTTAAATATCATATTTGTTTTTATTATTGAGTTATTCTTCTGTCAACAATGATATAGATATATATTAATAGAAGAGCGACTTTTCTTACATATGATGTAAATACAAGTTATATTACATGGATTTATTTAAGGGTTTATAACTATATGGATTGAATTATTTTTATTTGTTAGTGCACTTGAAATATTCAATTCATTTAAGTTGATATTGTGAGCAATTATCAACGTGTTTGTTAAAGTAATATAATATAATTATACATTATGTAAATGTTGCAGCTTTGCTAAAAAAAGGCTTATTTACTAATTTAAAAGTAATTATTTGAAATAATGATGAAGAATTTAAAAGAATCTTTGGGAAACTGTTTAAATATTAAAAAAATTCATGATAGATAGCATTCATTTTTATAATTAGCTAAATTAATACATTAATTAAAAAATGGACTTTTACTACTTTTAAAGTAAAGACTGATTTACTGCTTTAAAATAATCTATATTTTACTGAATAACAACTAGCTCTTGCCTCTTAGGCCCAAAATAAAATTATTAAGCTACCCGAGTGAATATTCAAAGTTTTCATGCTCAATACAAAGGAGTCATTTGATATAATAATTCAAGATAATCACTGCCTTCAGAAGACTGTTCTTTAATGTTAAGATGAATCAGTAAGTGGTGCGGAGGGAGATTAACGTGAGAAGTTGAGGGTGATTTCTGTAAGATTAGTGAGTTGGGGAGACATGAAATTGCACAGCACACAATTACCTGATAAATCTACATGGCATTTAAGCTGGGCAACGGTGCAATGAGTGATTTGGCGTCAAGTCAATGAATAATGATGCATACACCAAAGAAAATAAAGTTTCATTGCCGGTGACAGATAAATTCCGGAAATACATTGAAATATTTCATTTAGTAAGAAGGAAAAAGATATTAGGTATAAAAGACCTTTAAGTCTTCAAATTTTTCACCCAAAACATCATATAATAATTTAATAATTGTAAGTATCTCCATCCATTTTAAAACGAAGGTTATAGTGATAAAAATTTATTTGCATTATTTCTCAATAATTAGTTATATGAGCCATTCGGTGTTTCTCAAGGTTTATTCTTATTGGCCAACTAAACACTGACAAATGAATTCATGACCTCATATGATACGTTTCCCCTTGCTGATCTCAATAAATAACTTTAAAAACCATTAAAAATTAATAAATTTCATCTACTTTCAAGAAAATTTACCGAAACTTTGGCTAACTGTTTTTGTGTTTTGAAATCTTGTTTCATGTTATTAAAAATTAGAATAATTATAACCCATTATAAAATCTGTTTTTCTTATGTAACTTATACTTTACATACAAAACTTGTTAATATAATATTTATAATAAAAGTTTTATTGTATAACAAAAATTAATCTAATAATAAATTAAAAATGAATGAGATTTATGTAGTTAAAAATAGAAAAATATGATATATTCATATTACTCGCATCATGTACAATATATAATTTAAAGCAAAATATCTAAATTAAAAGATAAAAGAATTTATATAGATATATATTAATAGAAGAGCGACTTTTCTTACATATGATGTAAATACAAGTTATATTACATGGATTTATTTAAGGGTTTATAACTATATGGATTGAATTATTTTTATTTGTTAGTGCACTTGAAATATTCAATTCATTTAAGTTGATATTGTGAGCAATTATCAACGTGTTTGTTAAAGTAATATAATATAATTATACATTATGTAAATGTTGCAGCTTTGCTAAAAAAAGGCTTATTTACTAATTTAAAAGTAATTATTTGAAATAATGATGAAGAATTTAAAAGAATCTTTGGGAAACTGTTTAAATATTAAAAAAAATTCATGATAGATAGCATTCATTTTTATAATTAGCTAAATTAATACATTAATTAAAAAATGGACTTTTACTACTTTTAAAGTAAAGACTGATTTACTGCTTTAAAATAATCTATATTTTACTGAATAACAACTAGCTCTTGCCTCTTAGGCCCAAAATAAAATTATTAAGCTACCCGAGTGAATATTCAAAGTTTTCATGCTCAATACAAAGGAGTCATTTGATATAATAATTCAAGATAATCACTGCCTTCAGAAGACTGTTCTTTAATGTTAAGATGAATCAGTAAGTGGTGCGGAGGGAGATTAACGTGAGAAGTTGAGGGTGATTTCTGTAAGATTAGTGAGTTGGGGAGACATGAAATTGCACAGCACACAATTACCTGATAAATCTACATGGCATTTAAGCTGGGCAACGGTGCAATGAGTGATTTGAGCGTCAAGTCAATGAATAATGATGCATACACCAAAGAAAATAAAGTTTCATTGCCGGTGACAGATAAATTCCGGAAATACATTGAAATATTTCATTTAGTAAGAAGGAAAAAGATATTAGGTATATCAAAAGACCTTTAAGTCTTCAAATTTTTCACCCAAAACATCATATAATAATTTAATAATTGTAAGTATCTCCATCCATTTTAAAAGGAAGGTTATAGTGATACAAATTTATTTGCATTGTTTGTCAATAATTAGCTATATGAGCCCCATGGCGTTTCTCAAGGTTTATTCTATTGGTCAACTAATCACTGACAGTTCAATTCATGGCCTGCTATGATATGTTTCCCCTTGCTGATATCAATACATAACTTTAAAAACCATTAAAAATTAATAAAATTAATATACTTTCAAGAAAATTTACCGAAACTTTGCTAACTGTGTTTGTGTTTTGAAATCTTGTTTCATGTTATTAAAAATTAGAATATTTTTTAACCCATTATAAAATCTGATTTTCTTTATGGAATTTATACTTTACATAAAAAAGTTGTTAATATAATATTTATAATAAAAGTTTTATTGTATAACGAAAATTTATCTAATAATAAATTAAAAATGAATGAGATTTATATAGTAAAAAATAGAAAAATATGATATATTCATATTACTCGCATCCTGTAAATATATAATATATAATTGATATTCGATGATTCATATTGATATTTAATTAGAGAATTGATATTGATATTTAATATATAATTGATAGCGAAATATCTAAATTAAAAGATAAAATAATTTAAATAGAGAATTTCAGAACTGTTATACATTTAAAAAAATAAATTTATTTAAAATTGAAATCACAAATTATTATTACACATTTTGAAAAACGTGTTATAATAATTTTGTGAACATTTGAGTTATCGTCCTAGATATACTACTGCATAATCCATAGTGCTACATTTCATCTTATGTTTTATGCTGATGCCCATAATAGTATAAATTGTAGCATTTTTCGTTCAGCAGTACCGTAGCTGCGTTTGACGGTGAATAGCACTGATATTGGCTCGAATCTATGAACAGAATGATTATCAGTTTAAAGTGACTGATGAAAATTAAATTTAATTAATAAATATTTTAAAAAGGGTATTAACATCAAGTGTCATTCACTACAAGTTTAATAAATGCATTTGAATTTGAGGGAATGAATAAAAAATATTTTATTAAAGAATGAAAATTTGAACTAATATATATATATATATATATATATATATATATATATATATATATATATATATATATATATATATATATATATATATATATATATATATATATATATATAAAGAGTGTGAACTAATAGTACTTTTCGGAAAATAGGGTCAGATAGAAGGTTATGAATCGTATTCTTTTGCTTGTATCAATGAAATATATCACTTCTTTTCAAAATAAATTGCCTTAAAATAAATAGTGTAAAGATTTATAATTTTTAAAATAGAAAAACTGAATGGTTTACTAAAATGACACAATATACATCAGTAGCAGATGATAAAAGCAAAGCCTAAAATCCTTTTCTCACCAAAGCTCTACTAAAATTGACTTCAGACTATCCAGTATTGGAAGGAAATACATTATTTCCTTGCGCTCTCGTAAGGATATGTATAATTTCCTGGTTAGAAGCTAAAGGAATCGCGAACCGATCGGAATTTTTCCGGAGAATACTTCAAGATATCGGTTGCACAACCTTTTCTGATAGTGAAGAAAAGGGTTTATCCAGGAATTTCAAAAGACTAATGCCCTCTGAATAAATTCAACGGAGATATCTCACGTTGACAGCTGGCCGAAAGAAAGATTTGGAATTTTGTTTTCCTCTATTAGATTTTAAATCATTATTGTTTATCTGTGTCTTTAAAAAATGCATCGTCACTTTTTCGGGTTTGTTTTGCATATTCTGAAAGTAATTTAAGAATATACGTTTGGTTGGAATTGATGGATTTTTGTTTAGATTGAAATTAGAGATACTCGTTAGAGAAACTTAAGTAAACAGATTATTTAAAGGAACCGAGTGAGATAGGTAATGGTAAAATCCTGAAATTCAAGAGTGTCTCTTACCATATTCTTAAAACCTAATCAGATGGATATTTGTTAAACGAGCAGCTTTAGTTTACTGTCCAGAGCATGGCATAAATATATTTCCGCGACATAAGTATATCATTTTATAATGTTTTTTTTTCTTAAAAACACTTTAACAGGCACTAGTTAAATTAAAACTCACTGTAAATCAAAAGTGTTTTTTATTAAGATTTGTACCAGGTATTGGTTGAATATTTAAATTTAAGCGATTTACTTTAAAGTAAATCACTATTTGAAGAATACTATCAAAATTGGAAGAGAGTTGCTTGAATAAATATTTGCTGGAACATATTTGATTGATACCTGCTATAAATGTTTAAATAATAACTTTTATAGTTTAACTTTCTTTAGGAGAACTTGGTCCAGTGCAAAACTAATAAAACTCAAATTTTGTAAATGATATTAAGGACGGATTTGGTTTTAAACTCTAACTAGTTTAGTTATGTTGGTTAGTTGTATGAATTCGTTATAAAGTATTGCCCTAGGCAACTGACATATATCTACACTATAAAATATATCTATAAAATACACTATAAAATACACTATAAATACTATAAAATATTTCTATACTATAAAATATAAAGTACTCTCACTTATATTAACAGTGAGTACTTTTGATATATTTTATAGTGCTTGCAATTTTTCAAGTGCTTGCAGCAATGATATGTGACGTAAAATCCGACGTCATAATCTGGTACATTTCCGTACAATTTCCATTATACAATTTTCAACATATTTCAATATTCCTCATTAGTACTAGTAAGTTATAACATTTGTACACGTGTACACGCCGAGAGCTTTATATATATATATATATATATATCGCTTTATAGAGAGATAAAAATTTTATTGGAAACTCCAACAACTTACTCTTACAGTAAATATATAGTATAAAAACAACATAGCAAATATTTACTGACAGAAATCATAATTAAACAATTCTTCAATGTGAACTAAAATGATAAAATTCGAAACTATTAACGGCAGAAAAATTGAACTTGACAAATAAATATATCAAGCAATTTTTCTCATCTTTTCTGGTAAAAAAAAGTATATTAGATTTAGTAAATAAGATTAGATATCAAACATTTAATTTTGGAAGAATATCTACTCCCCTGGGTGAAGAAAAATTAAAGACACGTTCTATTTAATGTCTGAAAAGTCTAACAGCAGAACCAGGATCGAATGAAAACAAACTGGAAATTACGAGACAGACTCATTCGAACTTGTGTCGGTTTCCGTCTGGGAAACAAGCCCCCCTGTAATGCATGTTCATTTAAGATGCATGAGATTCTCTGTTTTCTTCGATTCCTGTGGGATTTTATTTCGCCGGTGATCTTTTATGTTCTCTCAAACTTTCTTGGACTCCGTCCAAGCCAGTGGAAGTTTGGAATACGAAAAGCTTTCCTAGAGTTTACCTTACGAAATAATAATAATAAAAAGTCTAAACCTCGAAAACAAGTGAGCAATATGTGATGTATAGAAAACAAACTTAGAAACCATATTCTGCATGATGACTTATAATTAAAAAATAGTTATTCATAGTTTTTAAAAATGTAGAAATCGTTTTGACTGGAGTACTAATGAAGCGTAACAACAGTAAAAAATGTTCACAGTTCCAGTGAGAGATTGCAGCACAAAAATGGCCTCACTGATATATATATATATATATATATATATATATATATATATATATATATATATATATATATATATATATATATATATATATATATATATATATATATATATAGATAGATATAGATATCTATCTATCTATCTACATTATATCTATCTATCTATCTATCTATCTATATCTATATCTATCTATCTATATCTATATCTATCTACCTATATCTATACTATATCTATATCTATATCTATCGATATCTATATCTATCTCTATCTATCTACCTATATCTATATCTATCTACCTACCTACCTATCTACATACATACATACATACATACATGCATAGATATCAGTATTTACATCTTAGAATATTTAAAGAAACAGTAAATTAACTTAAGATTTGTGAACTAAAAAAATATTTAACTCTTGGTACTCCGCACATTTTTGTACCACTACCTAACAGCAACTCCGGTATATTTTCGCAGCGGAACTAGTGAAACGGAGTCTTATTTTAAGTGAGAAGACTCGCACGAGTTTGTAAATGTTTTTAATTTTGTTTTTTTTTTCATACATATGCACTCTCTTGCAAATGAAATATAAGTTTTAAATTTTGTAATTCACCATGGGGAGATATCTTTGGAAACAACCTCCCATATGCATCGTCGGTTTACTTAATATAATTTCGAAAACACTACTTGAAGTGTCAGAACTATAATCAACATTTGTCTTTCGCAATATCTTTTAACTTTTGAAAACCAATCACGTCTTAATTACCACTCAACTCTAAATTCTCATCATCATAATTATTTTTCTCCATGTTGATTGTTGTGGTGTAGTACATTGCTGTTGTTATTTCAAAGCATTTTTTAGCCCAAGTTTACTTTATATCGTCTTTAATTATAGTAAAATGCCACTGATCTATATTACAACATTCAATTATTGAACAAAAGACAAGGGAATATGCTAAAAAAATATTTAAAAAAAATTAAAAATTAAAAGAAGCACTCCACGTGCTACGCCTGAAAAAAAAATTGCCAATGTCCAAGAGAACGCTGCATTCTTTTCCTTCCTTCTTTCTACTCAGGCAACCCTATACTTTTTCCATTATTGTGTTCTGATGCGTTCGTTGTTCCATTGTCCTTTGTACAATGCGTCCTTTCCCGGCTCTGCCCAGAAGGACCGGGACTCCAAGGATGGTCCTGAATCGCCTCCTGGAGACCAATCACAACTCTCCAAAATTTGATGAAGTTTAAGTGCAATCATTTTCACTGACCACACCACACTCTTCCTGGAATCGCAAAAAAAAAAGCTTGGGCATTCAACCCCCAACGTGTGAGTGCGGAGAACAATTCCGTTTCGTAAACTTTATTTCAAACATAGCTACACTCTCACATTGATAAACTTAAAAAAGGTCAAAAAATGGTTTAATCTTAACAGTACAAAGACTGAGAACGTTTTAACTACAGATAACAAATGCCGACGCAGCACGCTAACCCTAAATTTGACAAGTTTTTTTTTCAAATATTTTTTTAATTTCTGTTAATTTCCTATGTCTGTATAAATAGTAGGATATCTGTAAAATAAACAAAAAAAATATATCATTTTCCATTTTTGAGATAATGTCCGTTGTGACGTACACTGATAATTATGTTATATAGCAATTCTAAATGTACATGTCTGGTATAGCGGGCAGACTTATCCAAATTAAGGGTTAAACATAGTCAAAAAAATATTTGGCTCCACAGCGTAGCCTACGGAGCTGAGGAACGAATGACGGGGGGGGGCGTAGCGGAGCCACCGAAGCGTTAAGGGTTAATTTTTTATCATTACTAATACCAAGAAAATCATAAAGTCTGTTTAAAATATCAGATAAAAATACTTGATAGAATTTAAAAATTTATGCTCGTTTGCCCATATGTCCCATAATATATAAAAATCACAATATAATTTTTTTTATTGTATTTTATTAAATTCAAAGAAATTTTGCTAGCATGATGTTTTTATATTACTTTGAATATTTCAAAATTGTCGGTCTTATTACCTACACAATTAATGTTATTGAATAAGATGAAAAACAGTGTCTTTTAGGGTTATACTTGAATGTTTAGAAATTTTATGACTCCTGAATGTGGTTTATTTTATTTTCCTTTCGAAGTGTAATATTTTTGGCATAGAGATAAAAAGTGCGTGAGATACTGCTGTATTTTCTTGGGGTTAAAATATTATTTTAATATAAAGAATTAGATTGTTGTATCATCATCAGTTGTTGTGACATCATAAACACGTGTAAAGTACAAATGGAGTACAATACTACCGTCTGAACTGTAAGATTATCCGCGTTATTTTGTAGCATTTCTTAAAAATACCCAGATGCGATATTGATTTGGTCTGGTTTGAGTTAAAGTGTTGTGGTGTACTGGGTTAATAAGACTGAGACCTATTGCTTTAAACAAATTCCATACATCTATGCCTGCAGTGGGATTCAAACCCATGAACTCCATTACCGAAAAGATCTCATTGGATTTTTGTTTATTCATAATAATTCATAATAATATTCATAATAATACAATAAAAGATGTTGCTTGCCACCGAGTGTATGTATTTTCCATGTTCTTCAGTGACGTTTCTTAACCCTGATAGTAAAAATACTTGCAGAAATTTTGATTTTTTTCTGGATAATATCTTTTCGTAACTCATCTGACTTGCAACAAACCTCCTGCAAGTTAGAAGGAACATAAAGTGACCAAGCATTTACAACACTATTTTGATGCAAAACTGTTGCAACCTTGTCATGACAACCTTGCAGCAAGCTAAAATTCTTAGACTTTCTACAGTCTTGTTTCAAACTTGCAGACTTGTCATGTTGAACTTGCTGCAAGTTTGCAGGCTTATAAAGCAAGACTGCTGCAAGTTTGCTGAAAACTAAATTTGCTATCTGGGAATGAATTAAATTTGAAAACATCATAATTATGTGTGTTTTGTACATGTATATGTACCCTTTTTTGTCGATCATGTTTCAAAATAATAATTTTCATATTAATTCCACAGGTTTGGTTTTAGTTTCCATATTGGAAGCAAATTCTTTAACACCTCTTTCTCTAAAACTATAACGAAACATTAAAGACATACTATCTTCTAATTTTTGTTACAAACAACACATTTTTAAGAAATGCATCATACCCCGGGCTTGTTAGCGACGCGTGATAATGAAACCAAAAGTTATTCACAGCTTCGGCATAATAGGAAGAACAATGCAGCAATAACCCGAATGAAAAATGCAAACACCAGAAAGCATCTAAATAATCCAATGAGATCAAAGAATTGGGTGACGCATTAAAGCAGAGAAAGAACAAAAGCAATAATGTTAATAACACTCAGATAAAAATGTTTCGCCGCAGAAATTAATCGATTGAATATTTCTGTGTACAATGTCAAATTGTTTTTTTTTTCCGTTCCAAGAGACGTAAATTTTCTATGAAATTCGTCCCAATTTCTCTCTTTCTAGCTGATGATTATTTTATGATATAAATAAAGAGAGAAATAATTTTTCGAAAAAAAATTTCGATTTTTGTTCTTTTATATGCCCTATCGTAATGTATTTTTTGAAAGATGAAGTTTGTACATATTATAATTAATCCCCATACATTAATTAATCAAAGAAAGTTAATATTTTTTTCTATTAGTTAGCATTAACACTAGAATTACCGTGGTCTTTGTATACGTAGAATTACGGAGGGTGTCATTTTGACCCCTTAATAAGATATCTGCATATTTCAAACCATCCGTTTTGAACGTGAAGACCTTGTTAGTTTATTTTCAAAACGAAGAAATTTCATAACTTCCAGAAACCTATCTCTACTCATAGTTTCATGAAAAAACTTTGGTCCCCAAGTCATGGAGTCTTGGTAAGCCCTTGGCCGCTAATACCCCCTTACGCTCAACAACGTTATGAATGCTTCTAGTTCTGCTAATAAAATAGTGAGAGAGTCATTATGAAGTTTACACCTGTCTTCAACATCAGCACATTCCTTTATGACGCGTAATTTTTTTAAATTTATTATTAACTTCCACGCATTAAGAGCTTTACCAGAACAAAGGTGACTTTTAGCATAGGATGTCGGTCCTGCATTTTTTAGCAAGATATTTTGCAAGGGTTGCCGACCAGAAGTATTTGGAGTATTTTCTACTTTCCATACAGTTCCATCACTAGCAATTTCTTTACAAGTGTTAGTCTGAATTACGTTGAATTTCGTATTCCCTTTCGAGCGTCTACTAGTTCCCTCTTAGGCATTCTTAAGTAAGGCAGAATTTCACCTCTTAGAAACAAATCCATTTGTACTTTCCCTTGAGCTACAGGATGATATTGCCTGATTACTCTCTATACTAAATTCAGAATCACAAGATGTTTCAACTCCATCTTTATGTGTAGAATTATTTTCGATTTCAGAACCGGAATCAGCATCAGGTAATTCTTGCGTCAGCTTCACGATTTCTTCATGCGTTAGTCCTTTTCTAAGAGCCATTAGTACGTCACTATAATAAATTCACTTAAACAGAATAAAATTTTCTTCTAATTCTTGTTATGAATGATAAACAAAATATCTTCGAAAAATCTACAAACTTTCAGCTCAACCTTCAGCTCATTATATTCTCTCTTTTTTCTGTTTTGTTTCCACAAATAAGTATTGCACATATTTCAAATCATGTGACTGGCAGATGTGACTACGCAAATCCACCATATTCTTTTTCTTTGTATTTTCTTTAGAAGGTGCAAATAAAAATAGTTTACAGAAGTAATTGTGTTCAGATAACACAATAGAATGTATTCACATTTCTTTTCTCTCAAATGGGTCAAAATGGCACCTGCCGTATTTCTAGGGCTAAAATAAAAATACGATTTTCTTGAAATCATTTCTATTTCGTAAATCGCAATAATTTAGCGAAAGTCAAGAAAGGATTAAGATATTTGCAAAAAAATAGAAGAGATCTCAGAGATAAAAGTTCCCTAAGTGTCAAAATGACCCCTTCCATAATTCTAGTGTTAAACGCCTGATATAGAACAGAAAATAAAAATACTTTAGAAACAGAAATATATTTATAGTTGGGGGGAAGGAACGAATGATTAAGGACACTTCTTAAGTTTTATTATATTTTAGATGAAGCCTTTTGAATCCGAATTGAGATTTTAGATTTAAAAAAGTATTTTTGGACGGACGGACGTCTGTGATGACTGTATACGTCGTGGCATCAAGTATTTTTAAAATACTTTTATCCTTACTTTTCCATTAGATCGGTCCAGTTTATATTTTATTTAAAAACCTTTTACAATTTTTGGATTTGCAGCAATAAAATAGGACAACATCTGTCGGGCCGTCTAGTTGATATATATATATATATATATATATATATATATATATAGACAAACAGACAGACAGAACTTGAACTTGCTTCAAGTTTGCAAGCTTGCAAAGCAAGACTGCTGCAAGTTTGCTTCAAACTAAATTTGCTATCTGGGAATAGATTAAATTTGAAAACATCATAATTTCGTGTTTGTGAATGCATATGTACCATTTTTCTCTACCATGCTCCGAAATAACCATTTTAATATTACTTCCACAGGTTTGGAAGCTAATTATTTATCTCTTATTTCTCTAAAACTATACCGAAACATTAAAGACATACTATCTTCACATTTTAAAGAACTGTATCATACCCCAGGCTTGTTAGCGACGCCTGATAATGGAACCAAAAGTTGTTCACAGCTTCGACATAATATGAAGAACAATGCACAAATGACCCGAATGAAAAATGCAAATACCCGAAAGAATCTAAATAATCCAATACGAAAAATGCGATGAGATCAAAGAATTGGGTGAAGCATTAAAATAGAGAAAAAACAAAGGCAATAACGTTAATAACACTCAGATAAAAATGTTTCGCCGCAGAAATTAATCGATTGAATATTTCTGTGTACAATGTCAAATTGTTATTTTTTTCCATTCAAAGAGATGTAAATTTTCTATGAAATTCGTCCCAATTTCTCTCTTTCTAGCGGATGATTATTTTATGATATAAATGAAAAAAAAATTCAATTTTTGTTCTTTTGTATTTTTCTATCGTAATGTATTTTTTGAGAGATGAAGTTTTCCCATATAAAATATTAATTACATTAATTTATTAAAGAAAGTTAATATTTTTTCTATTTGTTAGCATTAAATGTCCGATATAGAACAGAAAATAAAAATACTTTAGAAAGAGAAATACAGTTATAGTTGGGGTGAAGGAACTAATGATTAAGGACACTTCTTAAGTTTTAGTATATTCTAGATGAAGCCTATTGAATCTGAATTGAGATTTTAGATTTAAAAAAAAGTATTTTTGGATGGAATGACGGACGGACTGACGTTTGTGATGATTGTATACGTTGTAGCGTCAAGTATTTTTAAAATACTTCTTTTCCTTACTTTTCCATCAAATCGGGCAAGTTTATAATTTATTTAAAAACCTTTTACGATCTTTTGGATTAGCAGCAATAAAACAGGACAACATCTGTCGGGTCGTCTAGTTTTAAGAGCAAGAGAGGAGGACAGAGAGAGATAGAGATAGATAGAGATAGAGAGATAGATAGAGATATATAGAGAGAGAGAGAGAGTATGTGTGCGTGGGTGCAGCTATAGATTAATCACATTCCATTTTTTATCCCATAGAGGTCGAGGATGTCATTTGGATGCTACATATAACTTAGAAGAAATGTCCTTTCGAATATATGTAATGCTAGAGTATGTATGCAAATGTATAAATATAAGTTTTACATACATGTAAATACTTATTAGCAGTTATAACTTTTAACATAGATAAAAGTTTTCTTATAAATAAAAATTAAAAATTAATCATATTTGAAATAATAGCACGCCTAGAATACCTGGAAATTATGCTTTATATGTTACTTTTGTCATCTCAAAGCTAACTTCAAGTTTATTTCATACATTGCAATTGGAATACAGATATTACCCCTGATTATTTTAATGCGTAAAGAAAAATGCATTAAAAATATGGTGCCACTGAATCTGAAGACACCTAATACCAGAGAATAGGAAAGATATTCTCATCCAAGAGCAAGTTTTTTTCTTTTTAGATTAAAGCTTGTACGCAGAATTTGAGAGCAAAAATGGAGAAAATTGATTGCGAGTCAAGTTATTTTTGGAAACTTCACCCTTGGGTGACAGAATTCTCTCGGAGAAATGGGAAAGTAAAGATATATTTCTTTTTTAACTTTGTATTTTAGTATATTTTCTACTCCTTACCCCGATTATACATATCCTAGACAATTATTTATCTCGTTTCTAAAAGGAGAGCTTGACTCCATATCAGTGCAACCTAATTAGTTTATTACAATGGTAATTTCATTCCCTCGTGAATGATTGTACACATTCTTTTTATCCCGCATATACAAAATATAAAATACTGTATACTTTTACATTGAAAGCTTGAAAAGTATCCGTGTTTTGACTTATGGAATTCCAAAGGATCGTATTTAAAATTCTGTTAACCTACTTGGATCTATTCATGTAAACATAACCCTTAAATACATTACTACAAATCTAAAGATTTGGTGATGTTTTTGTGTGTATCATCCTGCAGCAATATAAATTCAACAGAAAAGAATGATATAAATATAGTATTTTATACATAATTAATCCATCAAAATTTGTAGTTTTTTTAAATGTTAAACAAAATTTATCAACTAAAAGTCGCTTTTTTCCGCAAGCAACTTTATAATTATAGCAACTTTTGGATTAAATAAGTAACTCTATTTTTTAAAATTGCAAATTGATGCATTTGCTTTTCTGATTATTCGCATGGTGTGTGTTTGCGAAGAAATAAAGAAAGAAGAAAACCTACATTAATTTTCAGGTTAGGACGTCATTTCTCATGAAATCAGCTAGAAAATCTGATTTCCAGTCGCCTCCCTCTATTTCGTTACTCCTGAATTCGGAAAGCGACTCCGACTCCAATGACCATATCAGTAATCAACTTAATTTATATAGTAACTTTATTTAAACCTCATTATTTACGTTATCTATGCAGGTTTTGTTTACATTAGTTAAAAATATAACAAATATATATAACAATTCATAATATTCATGTTCTACTACACTTGTGTAAATGTTTTATATGAATT
>CM063510.1:111389689-111429689 GCA_032207245.1 Pardosa pseudoannulata | reverse complement strand
GAGGATATCTTTTTTAAGATCATTTGCATTAAGGAAACCGAATACAAAAAATTTGTAACTCAGGTGTGTAGATCAAGTGCCACGTGACCTGAAAGAATAGTGTCGTCAAGAATGCTCCAATTAGCCAAGTTAAGCTTCCTGATGATGCAAAGTAAAGCTGAAACGAATAAAAATATATATAAATTTATTTACGGTTTCTTATATTTGTAATTCACTTAAAATGACAGTCTATTAGAAGAGTTTTTCTATACCGAGTATAGAGAAAAATATAGAGGTGCAGGAATATTTGACCTCTGTTGATGCGTGAATCACCTATATGTTGTGTATATACTAAAGGTAACGGAAACTAACACTAAAATAAATTATTTATAAACACTAGTTTATAATTTAATTTAGTTTTATATGAGGTAGAACTATTACTTTAACCCCTTGACATAGAAGTAAAATGGAATATAATGTGTCCGAAAAATACTTTTTTTTCTGGCTCATCTGAACAATTTTGTGCAAGTTGAGAAAAAAAAACGTTTTATTTTGAAATTTGCATTGCTATGTAACATTTAATGAGATTTATATATGATGCTAATGTACAACAATTAAATATCAGCATAAAATTTATGATTTAATATAATGCTGCATGAAGTTTATCGGAGACAGCTATTGACGTCTCGGAGACATCAAAGACTACTTTGGCACATAAGATGATTGACGTCTCCCAGAAGTCATTGTATGTTAGGGCGTTAATGATTTATCACAACATAAAACTCCATAACTTTGACAAAAATAATGCTTTGAAATGTAGAAAAAAATTAAAAATATCTACGAATATCCTTGAATTTGGAATCTAAGGATTCTTGTACCAATTTGCAATACCTTTGATGTTAGACCTACAAATGTTTCCCATTATTTTATATGCTTATTTTTATTAATTAAAATTTCATTTGATACTATTCATCAAAGTGTATTTACAAGTATCTAGTTAAAATAAGCTATCATAGTATGCTGTAGGTGTTAGTATACGTTTATGAGAATTGTTACAACATTGCATTAAAGATTAATTTTAAAGTAATTATTTAAAATTATTTTACTTACTTTTATTCCATTACAAGATAAAAGAATCAAATAATATACCCACTTCATAAATAATGTTCATTAAAACAAAAATAAATTGGTCTGTAATATCTCGGAAAAAAATATTTCCACATACGGTTTTGTCAACCTTCTTGCTTTTTCTAACGATTAGGTAATTGGACCTACTTCAAAGTTTAGGTAGAAGAAGGTTTTTATTTCGACTTTTATTCTTGGCAAATGTCAGATTAGAAAGAAATCTTTTATTTCCCTCAAAAGTATTTTATTTCTCCCAAAACGTCGTTAGCTTAAAAATTTGTTTCTCTAGAAAGGAAAATCTGTGGTTCCGAAATCTATTTTTAATCTCAGTTAAGCAGTGAATGTACAGATACATATAATTCTATTTGTAGAGCTCTTTAAAGTAATTTAATGAAATAAAAAGCATGAAAAGCAAAAGGATATTTCAGTATATATTAAAATTTCTCAGTTTTTTTTTAGTTTTCACTACACACTTATAAATATAATTACTTAAAAATATCATTTACAAGACTCACTGGTATCTTACTTTATTAGTAAATGCAAGCCATCAAATAACTGTCAATTCCTTCATTTGAGTTGTCAAAATATCGTATGTATCTTTAATGTTGATTAAAACAAAAATAAATTTGTCTGAAATATCTCGGAAAAAAATATTTCCACATACGGTTTTGTCAACCTTCATGCTTTTTCCTTCATGCTTCAACCTTCAGGTTTTTATTTCGACTTTTATTCTTGGCAAATGTCAGATTAAAAAGAAATCTTTTATTTCCCTCAAAAGTATTTTATTTCTCACAAAATGTCGTTAGCTAAAAATTTGTTTCTCTAGAAAGGAAAATCTGTGGTTGCGGAATCTACTTTTAATCTCAATTAAGCAGTGAATGTATAGATACATATAATTCTATTTGTAGAGCTCTTTTGAGTATTTTTATGTAATAAAATGTATAAAACGAAAAAGAACATTTCAGTATATGTTAAAATTTCTCAGTTTTTTAGTTTTCATTACATACTTATATAGTTAGATTTCTTTTTTAAAAAATTAAAAAAGTGAAAAATGATGAATTTTAACTAAATATAGATTTTGTGTTTATTTAATGTTCTAAGTGAAAAGCAATTTTTGACAATGAAAACCAAATGATGCTTGTATAATTGTTCTTGTCACCTTCTGTCGTATTATTTCATTGTTGTTAATAGCTATTTTGAATGATTGGTACAATACGAAACCCTAATTGTTGATGATGAATGCAAACAATTTTTAAATATTGTATCCTGGTATATAAATTCAACCTATCTTCATTCGTTCTGCAATATAAAGATACAGAACGCTTGGTTATTTCCTTATACTATGTTAATTCATTTTGACTTCTTGTGATTATGCACAAAAAAAAGAAAAAAAAAAGATAACCACCCCTGTTGCAGTTCTGCCTGCATGTCTCTTTCTATGTCGTTTTTAACCATTTCGTGAGCTATTGGAAGATTAATTCCCACCTATACGATCTTACAAAATACACCTGTGGGAAGTGCAAAACCCATTATAATATATTTGTCTTGTTATTGAAAGGAAGACTGATTCCTACTACGGTTTTGCGCTGTCACCAATTGTTCGTTCGATTGAATAAAATTAGCAGCTCTGTTTTGAAAGTTTGGAAACGTGGAGGGAGAAATAAATGGCCCACGAAAGGGTTAACCAGGTGGAAGAAGAGGAGAATGTGCCATTAGAGATCCTATATGTAGGCAATGTCATACAAATAACAAATTTTTTTGTGAAGACTTTGTTACTTGAAAGATAATGTGACCACAACATTTCAGTTAAAATCAATTGTGAATGCGAATAAAAAAAACACATGAACAATCAGGGAAAATATATATAATACATTATAATATCTACTATATACCCCAAAAGTGCTGATAATATTATACATTATCTCCTAAATAATAATATCTTAATTTATCTGCCCGTCAGTCCTCGAATTTATGAAATTTTTGGACCTGGAATAGATGGGAATCCATATTGGATTTTTGATCAGTTAGGGTTAGCAAAATTCAAAGCGAGTAATGTTCATATTCTCCTAAACTATCGATCCACTTCTAAAATCAATGGGTATAAATACGATTCATATCACAGCAAAAAATACTGTCGGTTTTAAAACGTTCGAAATCCATCCCTTCTCCCCTTTTCGAGCGTTTAATGCCATTATTTCAAGCCCTATTTTCAACGGTTAAGAGAAGGCGATTATATTTATTAATTTATCACATAATAAATAGGTAAACTTTTTTTCTATCATTATGATATCTTTCTTAAAACCTCTCATTCTTTGTTTGGAATGCTACGGTCTACTTTTAACCATCTCATTTAATCATTTCTTATTTTAAATTATTTAAATATCGTCCGCATTTTATTTCATACGTTTTATCACTCAACTTAAATATTACGTAAATAATTTTCTTTTACATTTTACTTAAATAATAGATTAGGTACATGTGTGATAATTTTAAATTTAATCATCGATTATTTTATTGTTGCAACATTTCTCAGCCAAAAAAAAATATTGTTTACCTGCCTCTTGGGGTATTTTACAATTATGGAAAATTAAAAATTTTACTGATCCCGTAATATGACGGGCTATATGCTAATATCCATAGAATATCTAAAAGAAATCTCCCTGCGTCACACAACTTTGCAAGTACACATAAAAATAATAAAATATACTGTAAGCAGCTCGTCCGTCTTCGTCTAGAGTTAAGAAGAGTGTTCGTTAAAGCGAACTTTTGTTTATTATAAGACACCAAACAATTGAAAACGTCAGTATTGTGCCAGTAATGTTCGGTTTGAAACAAGAACGATTGGATGTGTCAAGCGTGCTTTTATCTACTCCCCGACAGAGAAAAGAAATTGTGCTTTCATGTGACCGACTCGGCTGGGAGCCAACGGGCATTTCGGCTATTCCAAGGGCAAAGGTCATAGGTAGGGGGGTCAACCTCCCCTAAAACCGAGGTTTCCTGGTTGGGAAAGGGAGAAGCGAAAGGGACTTCCGGCTGAACTTTGAGATGAGCAGGTTGTCTAGAGGGATCTCCTCTCTGGACGATAGGTTGCATCTACATTGAGTTGATTTGTTTTATTTAAAACGTTACCTTTTTTGTTAAATAAATGAACAGTTGTTAAGTTTGAATCATCTACGGTTGATTATTTCGCCTCCATACCAGCTCCTTATACGATTCCCATGCGAAATCATAGCCAAATGGCTAGGGTATGACTTACAATCGGAAGTAGAAACATCGCAAAAAGCTCGGCGAGGTTAACATATACAAACTGAAATTACAAAAGAACTAACCATTTTCTCTCCTTACAAAGCGAGGTCCACTAGTCTATTTTATGCATATCACACAAGGGCTATTATCCCATTTGAATGATATGAAATTTTATACGGAGCGGACGCGTTTAAACACCACTAACGTATAAAGTATTGCCTTCCCATTACCAACTAAAACAGATATCACACAAAGAATGAGCCTCCTCCGAACAATGTGAATTAATTTGATAGATAACACCGACAACATCGCAGTGAAGAATGCATTCAGAAGGAACTGCGTTTAAACGTGCTCTTCGCGACCATTGATTTCCCTGAAGAACTATTGACTGCGTGCCTAGATCCCTGCTATCCGAAACACTTTATTGATATTATGTGCTATCCGATCGATGGCTTTGGACCATTTCTGAAATGATGTACGTGCGTAATTGCACCCTTTTGTGGTGTGCTTCGAATCCTAAATGAGGAACCTTTCTGGCCAGCATCATTCCTCCCCCATTCTCATTTATTGCGGACTTCCCTCTTCCCCCACCCTTCCCTTGTTCGTCGTTTTGCCAGAGTTCCGACAAAATAGCTCGACTTCCAGAGCAGAAAGTTGAAAGAGTGAAATGGTAAATCACGGGAATTTATGAGTTTTACTTGCGTCGTTTGTAACGCGAAGTTAGGGAATATGTGAGGGGGGAGGAGGTCTTTAGTTTTACAAACGCTCGGCCAGGTCTCTCGTTATTTGAATGAGAAATCGTTCCTAATGACGTTAGCGAACATTAAAATGGTTTGCCACGGGCTTTGAAAGTAGTGTAAGCGAAACTAATTGTGTGCTGCCTAAGTAACTATGAATGGGTTCCGCACCTGTTGTGAATTATTCGTTTGTAAATGCACTCCTTACCCATGTACGCAGTGGACCTTTCTGCCCTTTGTAGAATTGTTAGAATTTAACGGAAACATACCTGGAATATAAATTTGAAAAGTTTTTTGTTAATGTGAAAAGGAATTGCTAATTACTTCACGGAACAGAAGCTACTAGAGTTTATGGAATGCTTTATCAATTTTAAAAGTTTATTCTTAATAATATAAATGTTTTTACAAAGTTATAATAGAAATGAAAATATATCGTAGTAGAAATTTGTAGCGAAATTGACTTTTACTCTATAAAATGGTTTGGTTTTGTTGGGAGCGCTATGGTCTACCGTTATGCACACAAGGGCTAATGAAACAGGGACCTACAGTTTAAAGCTGATTCCGAACGGCTACAAACATCCATGCCAGCAGCGGGACTCGAACCCGCGAACGCAGGTTCCGAAGAGCAGAGCTCTATCATTCGCCATCCTCTATAAAATGATTCTTTTTAAATCCTAAAATCCACACTTTAATATACTCATTTTTACTAAATTAAGATAGTTTAAACACATTTGGGTTTAACATCTGTATTTAAAAGCAATTTTTAGAAATTACGTAAAATTTACTCAATATTTTTAAAATTTAATATTTATATTTCGTGAAAAAAAATTAAAGCTATACCTGCATAAAATAGTTTTATCCTATTTTAAAACTAAGTAAAAGAATATTTTTCAACAGGTATTGGCATTTCTGAAAATTATTTTTAATTAGTTAATATAAAAAATAAGGCCAATATGAGAAATTATTAACCGTCATCTATAATGCAATTACCACCAAATATTGCAATATACGCAACCTAAGTTTAAGTATATTATATTTATAATTTATGAAATATACAAGAAAATTTTCTCCGATTACTTATGACCAAAGAATTCATAATATAATATGGATACACACATTCGTTTTCTCTTATACATTTATATATTAAAGTCAATTGGAATTCGCAGCCAAATTTATAGAAAATATATTAAAATCTTTTACATATTTAAAAAATTAAATTACAAATTATTTGATTTTAAATGAAATTTAATATGAATAATTTGTAACTCAATGTGTATAGTTGTAAAGTTACATAACTCTAAGTTAATTATTTCCAAACATACCTTGCAGTGTGCATTGTTACCTTAAGTGACATTGGTAATATTACAGAACGAAGAATTCTGTTTAACTCTTCAAAATAAATAACAAGTTGAGTGCAAGATAATAAGTGCTAGACATGAAATTCAGAAATTCAATAATTTGAAGAGTGCTTTATTGATTGAGTATAATCTGTGAGAAATGGTATTTTCTAAGAACGACTTGTCAATAAATTTGGGAGATACTCAGAGTTTTAGTTAGATAGTTAATAATTATAAAAGTATGTCACTGCTATAAACAATGTCACTATGATCTCTGTTCTGAATCAATTCGTATGGAAAAGCTACAACTCTTTAAAAGAAATAAGTTGCAGAATATTTTAATGCAATGTGAAATATTTTTTACATTGCGTTTTTATATAAAGTATTAGCAATTTTTACTATTATTATTACAAATGTATGTTAGAGGTAATGAAAATACATAAAAAATGAATTCTTATATTTTAAAAGCAAATTCTTTGTTCGGTAAATGAATAGCTTTTAAAAATATAAATTATAACGAAAAACATTAAACTATATAATTAGATTTATTGCATTCAATTAATTGTTTTAGAATAATTTTTTAAATTAAAAATCGATTCCTTAAATAAGCATAAGCCATAAAAAATATAAAGCGGACACCACATGGCTTCATTCTGTATCTTTTATGTATCGCTTTCATATTTATTTATATGATGTAACATCTGAATTACTATTTGTACATTCTTAAGTAAGTTTCATTTCTCAAGTTAAAGTTGTCCAAGTAACCACTTACAGTATGATTTAATAATGGAAAACTGTGCATTTAATTTTTATATAAAAACTTATTTTATAACTCTTACATATTCTTTGCCCCTTCCGGTAAAATGTGAAATCTAGCTCGTCATTCTTTTTTTTATACCATGTGGCAAAATGACGAGCTACACTTGTGCAAATAAATTACTTTTGAATATAATAATTAACTTAGTTTATAATTTCAAAGATTTTTAAACTAAATTATTATATTCAACAGTAACATTAGTCGCATGACAAGTGTAGCTCTATATTTAGCCACGTGGTATAAAAAAACAATGATGAGCTAGATTCGACATTTTACCGGAAGGTGCTAAGAATATGTAAGAGTTATAAAATAATAAGTTTTTATATAAAAATTAAATGCACAGTTTATCATTGTGCTCCATAACATGAAAAATCAATGACGAACTAGACTCCTCATTGGCAGAAAAATCATTTTAGTTTTAAATATTATTAATTTTATAACATTGAAAATCTGTGTTTGTTATATAGGTTTCCACTACTAATTACGGAATATATATTTCAGGTATCATAGATTGATATCTAGGTAGGGAAATATGTCTAATATGGATTCTTTGTCCCAAATTTTTATGATATTAAAATGTCAAAAAAAAAAACACCTTTCTACTATTACAAAAACTACATTTTTGTTCATCTATCTTCCGTATAGAATCTTTTTATGGTTTTTACTAATGAAATGAAATGTCTCGGAAGAAAACGAACAGACATGTATCTTCTTGCAAACTTAAAAATATAGCGAGGCCCATGACTGCCCTGATTAGTGAGTTATTCATTTAATGACACATTATATTGCAGACTTTAGTTAAAACCTATTTATATTACAGAGAAATTTCGCTATTGTCCTAGAACCAGTATTTTCCAGAATCTATTACACCTCCTTCAAAAATTGTAAAAAGCATTTGCATTTCTGACAGAGTTAGTATTAATAGAGCAGTAACAGAGTGAATCTCATTTCTCTTTATGTTGTTGTTATGTACACAGTTGTTATCCCAATATTTTCTGAAAACTTGTACAGTGTGAACAAGAGTTTTTAAATAAAATGTATCTGCTGCTAACTGTGTATGATTACTCCATATTTTCTTAACTTATATCCCATTACAATACCTATCGTGTAAAAACGTGTGCGTTAGCTTTCCATTATGCAGATACCTACCATGCATAAAAATCTGTGATGTAATAACCTAAATTAAATTAATGAAAATCATTTAAGTCGTTTAATACTTAAATATAATATCTAAGGAATATATAGGCAGTTAAATTAATATATAACCTAAACATTTAATTGCATTCATTTTATAAAGTGTTATATTCATTCATTCTTAAGTGAATAAATTTACAATTAGATTAATTTAAATTTATCCAAAGCCAGATATGCTCCCTAAAATGTATCTAAACTATTTGATATTAGAAATTATTATTACATGTATAAACTTACAACTAAGTTTATAGTGGCTACAAGTTCAAAGTTATAATATAATAAGGTATTATAATATAATAACTATAAATACATAACGTATAGCGTAAATTAATTATTACATGAATAATTTTATAGTGAAATATATGACAAGTCATGACACGCCATATGCATTTATATAAAAAAACTGCACTATTGATTACATAGTTTTATATAGAGAGACTCAAAGTTTTTACTCTCACAAGATCTTTGCACTAACATCACTTTAAAATATCTCTCCGGAGTAAATCCCATGCCTCTACTCGGCTTTCCACTATGTTAAGTGACAGGTGTTATCTAGCATGGCAGATTTCAAGACACCTACTATCCCGATAGTGAAATAGACTTTATTTTAAAGTTTAAACTCTTGGAAATCGGAAGACAGGAAAAAGGCAGAAAAAATTAGGAAAAATTAACACTTACTTTCATAGTTATTTGAATCCGACATGAGAAGTGTTTCTTCAAAAAAGATAATATACAAATGTATAATCGCTAATAAATGCCAAATGTGTACTTAAAAAAATATTTATTTAAACCCGTTTATTAATTTTCAAAGTCATTGTTCATTTTCATGTGTTTAAAGTTTCAAGGAACCTATATTTATGAGACTTTAATATTAAATCACTCAAATGAATAATTTGTAAATAAAATATCATTCCTTAATTCAGTTTTCCGCTTTTATGAGTTGCAGATGTTAACACATAGTATGCGGGAAACGTACAAGTACGCTTTCTGTCGATTGATACTTGAGCGTGGGACACGTTTTAGTACGTTTTCTGACGATTGATACTTCAGCTCGGGTCAAGTACTAGTACGGGTTAGTGTAACAACAAAATATATTTTTGGTTTCAAAAATGTTATTGTTGTTATATATATATATATATATATGCTTATATATTTGAATATTAAATGCGAAAAGTTGGTTAAAAAGTTAAATAATTTTTGATTTATTGAGATTTAACTGAATTATTAAATTTACGCTCAAAACGCCAGCTCCCGGTACAATACCGCTGCGAAATGTACTCTCCCACAATGTGTTAACTAGCATGGCAATTGTTAAGACACACTATCTCAGCAGTGAGGCAAACATTATTTTGATGTTTAAACTCTAAACAATTGGAACAAATAAAACAGAATAAAAAGAATTGTGAAACATTAGCACTACCTTTTATATATAATTGAATTGGACATAAATTTGGGAAGTTTTCTTGAAAATAAAAATTCGTCGCTATAAATCGTTAAAAAGTAATTGTCAAACCTGTATTAAAAATATTTAATTAAAACTACTTCTTAGTTTTCACAAGCATCGTTTATTTTCATATGTTCCCTATTTTTTAGAAGTTAAAGGTCAATGAATCAATAATTTTAAGTAAACACTAATTTTTTCGGACTAAAATAAAATTAAGATGGCGAACTGTTTAATTTAGATCTATTAATCGGGATTGAAAAAATTCTTAAAAGCTTTAGTAGAAAAGTTTTCTTTTCTGAAAAGGGGTTTCCATTTCCACTGTTTCGCTAAATGCAAATACGAATTTTTATAACTAAGAATTTATTTTATGTTAAATTTGGTTAAAAAAAACCTCACATAGAGAAATGTGATTTTGTCAAATATTTTAAATGATCAAAAATACTTACTGTGAAAAGGAGAATTAACATGATTGAAAAAGTAAAATAAAATTCAAGAATATGCAATAAAAAATAAATTATGCATTTATGAAAACATAATTGAAAATACTTTTAATTCTAAAAATTTTTATATAAAATAAAATTGAACCCTTGTTTGCCTTGTTATAATACCTTACTGCCAAAATTTATATACTGGTTTTGTTCTCTGGTGATATTTGTTTCGGAGCAGCCCCCTGTTGTTTGGGGTAATTATCCAGAATTCCTGAAATTCAACATAGTTTTATTACATCTCTCATTGTATGTGAAAAGGTGTTTATACCCACATGACTGGATTAACCACAGTGATTAATTCTAGTGTTTTTCATTCTCGTGGCACATGCAAGACATTTTTACGTCTGTAACAATAAGTTACATTCGGTGCTTCAACGTTTGCAAGTTCAACATAAAGGTATAATCATATATCTCTTCTCGTAAGCCATCACCAAAGGCAAACATATTAGGAGCGGTCAGGACTAGGAAGAAACTTCGGTCTTCTACCAACCAATAGAAAGGCATGTTGGTTTAGCGAAATCTTACGCCTGCGTTCTCGAGCTGACCAATGATTTTTTTTCTCTGAGGGGGCAAACTTATTTTTTAGTATGAGATTTTTCCAGAGTAAAGAGGAAGGCAGACGTTGCTAGCATCCGCTGCTTGCGGGATAGATATTTGGAACGACAACTGTCAAAGGAAAAGCGACACACTTTTGCGAGATCCAGAGGAGACATCCACATCTACTAGTTGTAATCCTGTGGTATTCCTTAGACATATATTGAATAAAATCATTGAATCAAGACATATTAGTCAAGGTGTGTTTTCTTAATGAGTTATAATTTCTTCTTTCTCAAACTCTAAATCAACGCAACATTATTCCCACAACGCCTATGGTATTCATTTGCCTTGACCATCTGTTTTGGTATAAACTTTCTTTTCAGACGTGTGTACTGTATCACTGCTTTCTTTCAGAAATACAATCTTTAGAGTTGTAGTTTTCTGTTATTTCTACATTTAATTTTCTTTGGTAATAGGTATAGTATGAAGAGATTTTATGTCAAAATTTATATCTATATAAGTGAAAATTTATTATGTATTTAAATGTACCTATTACATGAAGTAAAACCGATCTGGTGCAACTTCTTGTCAGTGTCATCGAAATCTTGTAAGGGTTATTCAATTTTTACAATATTTGTGATGAAGTTAGAACTAAATCCCGTTGGTTCCTATAAAGAAAAAATGTTTTTATTTTGTAAAATACTGAGATAATAATTAGTAATATCTATTTGGAATAAAATTTAATATTTTATGCTACGTTTCGAAATACATGGTTGAATTGACCATCTATAAACATGTCATGCAAGAGTTAAAACTGACAATTCCAGTAATATTGCCTACTTTGTTCTTATGTGTACGTTTCACAAGTTAATTAAGAAAAACACGAAAAGGCAGAAATAACTTTCTTTCTAAACAGTATTTTAATTCTGGATAAATAGTCATGATTTTCGTGTAACAATCTCTAACTAAATCATATTTATTGTGAACATCAACAATGAATGTATTTCTATGCAAGTGACTGATTTACTTGTGTACTTGTCATTAAACTACGGGAAACATTACGGACAAAGAGGGTTTGGGTTGCTTGGAAGCACTAAGTTCTACTTCTTGCAACAGGAGTGCTAATGAGACAAGGACCTACAGCTTAAAGCCGATTCTGAACGGCTAAGTACATTGATGCCACAGTGGAACTCGAACCCATGAACTCCAATTCCGAAGGTCAGTGCCCTAACCATTCGGCCATCGTTTGGCTACGTACAAAAAGGAAAACTATACCTACAGATTTAAAAGAAGTAAGTAATAAAAGGGATTCTAACTTTTTAGCATGGTTAAAAGCTATACCACGATAAAAAATGAGATATTTTTCAACTATGTCTGTTTCATTAATTTTTTATAGATACCCCAAAATATTAAACCTAATATTTGATTTCTTTCAAGTTTTAGTTCTGATTTTTAATCTTATTAGTAATATTATGTACACAATTTAGTAGAAAAATGTTTTTCATATTTGTTTTATTTAACACTAGATTTACAGACCTAGCCAATTTGACTCATTAAAAATTTGATCACGATATATATATATATATATCTATATATATATATATATATATATATATATATGTATATATATATATATATATATATATATATATATATATATATATATATATATATATATATATGTAAAATTTTAATATCACTTTACAAAAACATACGTTGGTTTTTAGTTAAGTAATAAAATATATGTAGACTTCCATTCCTCTTCCCCTCAGACCCCTTCATTTCGCATTATCAAATAAGATATACCTAATTTCACGGTTGTGAGCTAATCTGACTTATAGAATGTATACATGAAAATAAATGAATATAGTAATTAAATACAGTATAAAGTCAATATAAAGTATAGTATAAAAGTAAATGTAGAAAAGAAGTCGAGAACACTTCCATTTCAATGACAAAAACTGTCAAGTTCAATAATTATGCAAAAGAGACAGATGTAAAAAACATTGTGCTAAATGTAATAGAAATGTTTGCGGAAAATGTGTTTTAAAAACAGATTTTATATGTGAAAAATGTTTTCCATGAATTTTTGGATAATAAACATTTCATTTAAATTAATTTGGAACTATTCTCTTTGCAAAAACTTCAATTTTCTTGTATGTGTCAAATTGGCTTACTTCAGTAAAAATAGGTATATAATCAACATCCATAAATCTAGTGTTAAGGTACATATAATGGGTAAATTTAACAACTTCCAAATATTTTTAAATATTTAGTTGGGTATATCTTAAAATATTGATGTTTAAATCTGTAACCTAAAATTATATATAAATTTTATATCAGGAAACTCAATTGCCTTTAAACTCATTTCTAGCAAGTCTAGTTTTATGTCTGGAAAACACACCGCCATTTCTGAAAATACTTATGACAGAATCATCTATTCCAAATAATTCAAAAGTGCCAGAAACATTTCACGAATAGAAAGATATCCCCATACTTCATTTTCTTTTGAATCAAGTCCTCATAACAAGCCATGAAAGCTGTTAAGGTGGAGTTTTTTTTTTCTTTGACTTTTCAAGAAATAAATCCTGTAATGAAGAGGATTTCTCTTATCAAAGCTGAAATTATCTTTTCCTTTCATCGGAGAAAATAACCCTCATCATAAAGGACATAAAAAGATCGCCAAATGTGTTTTGAAACAACACTTTTTTTATTTTATATTATTTCAAACTTCAAAATTCACGCTGTCGCAATGGGATGAAGTAAAAGACATATAAAAAAGGAAAGTTTCTTTTTTTTTCGGATGCATTTATCGTTTTAGTTTATTCAAACTTTATCTAACTATTTCCTTCGATAATTAGGAGTTTGAATAAATATAGAGAAGGCTTATTTAAAAACGCACGATGTTACTTTAAAGGAATTACTTTCTTTATTTCTCTTTAACATCATTAAAATTTCTACGATTTTTTTCTTAGCTATAATTTAAAGTTCTTCCTATAGTTTTTTTAGTACAATTAATACCTGATTAATAGTACTTTTGCATTGAAAAATAATGGGTAAAACAATAATTAATCATAATAATATGGCAATATAAAATTAATGGTATAAAAATTATTCAAGAGTACTATACTTTATTGAAATAATTAAGCATTGATCGATTACATTTATCAAAGCAGCGAATTTTAGAAGAAATTTGCATTTTGTTAAAAAACACTAAAATGGTGTGTTTTTATATAAAACTACCTATATTTCTTGAGCATTTATAATTTTTAAACTGAAATAAAATAATGATAAATATTTTTTTTAAATTGAAATTCTATTTTAAAGCAAGTTATGGATTGAATTTCATACAAATAACATCATTAAAGATTATTTTCTATAACATATTTATATCAGTTTTTAAAATGCACAAAATTTTACAATAACAAAAATATTTAAACTGTATGAAATATTTTAAATTTTGTAAACATTTAAGATAAAAGTGTAAATATAGTATTCTTCTATATTAAATCTATATATTTTTCAGTAAAAATTAACATACTATTATTTTAGGTCTACATTCATTCTCGTTAAAAATTTGGTCAATGTATTTCACAAATTAATTAGGTATAAAACTTATCCAGCATATTAAAAGTATTTAAATACTTTAAAAATACATTTATTAAAATACTTCAAACATTGATAAAATTATTTACAATTTATTTTGCGAATAAATGACACTTTTATAAGACACTGAGTTTCAAATAAAGAAAATTTAAGTGATAAAGAAATAGAAAACCTTTTCAATACGAAGTTTGTTTTACTCAATCCCGGAACAAACTGAAAAAAAATTCAATCACGGGATGGCATCGCTTGAAGTGCTTCTAAGCAACGCGCAAATGTTTCTTTTAGTAATTTTTACCGATTTCAGAACGGATAACAAATTTTGCTTTTTGTCGAGGCAAAAATAAAACAAGTAAAACTTGTTTATAACTTCACCTTATGTTCGATTTACTCCTTACGGAATAAAAATTACGTTTAAAGGAAAACCTTTTTGTTTTCATGTACCGTTTCACCAAATTCATCGATATATCGTCTAAAATTAAGTGATGGGATACAAGTTCATTCAATATATATATATATATATATATATATATATATATATATATATATATATATATATATATATATATGTGTGTGTGTGTGTGTGTGTGTGTGTGTGTGTGTGTGTAGAGAGAGAGAGAGAGAGAGAGAGAGAGGAGAGATAGAAGAGAGAGAGAGATAGAATGAGAGAGAGACAGAAAGAGTGAGACATACAGAGAGAAGGAGAGATAGAAAAGAGAGAGAGAGATAGAGATATAGAGACACACACACACTTATCCTAGAACGTTAATGAAACAGGTACCTCCTACTTAAAACAGATTCCATACGACTACGAATGCTATGCCGATGGGAAGACTAAAACCCACAAATTATGTTACCAAATTGCAACCCTCTATTCATTCAGCTCACATTGGAATACTGTATACAGCAGTGGCGTGCGGTCCATATGTGCAGGGTGTGCACTGCACATCCTAGCAAAATTATGAGAGGCAATAATTTTCTGCATCTATGTCTAGCTATCTTAATATGGTATATAATAAATATTATTTATAATATATTCAAATATTATGTTGATTTGCTTGCTTGTATTCTCGCAGTGCGTTCGGTACTAGGTGCTGCACCACGTAGCGCGTTCAAAAACAAACAAACATAAGAAATTTTTATGTGTACGCACTGCACACTAATAGAAAATAACGCTTTATCTGTATGGGCTACTGGAGAAGCACAGCATACTATGGCGCTGAGGCAAGTGCAGATATTTTTCCTGCGCTTGGCATTCAGAATCATCCGAAGGTACGGTTTATTAAGAGTTGTATAACAGCGGTGAATTACGTGCTGGAGCGATTTTGTTTTTTTAACTGATTAATTGGCCTTACGATTTTGCAGACGGTTAAATGTTTAAATTTATATATTGTAAGATTTTGTTTTCACGGAAATATTAGAAGTATTTCATCAATATAAAGGGAAATGTTTTAGTGTGGTAAAGTAATTTTGGTGACGTATAATATTTAAAGAAATAATTCGCTGAAAAACAATTTTGTCTTGTTAGACAAAAAAAAAGAAACGAATTTTAACAGAACAGTCCAAATTTCATCATTCATTGTGTTTTACAGACAGTATATAAATTATATCTGTAACACCATATCCCTGGTTTTGTTTTTAAAAATTGTTTTTAAAAATTGTTGTTTTTCGCAGAAAATATGATTTCCAAATGTTAAAAACAATTAATAAATATAATTTAATCCACTGACCGAACGAGTAACAGTTCGTTCTATTGCGCCAGCGTGCAGTGAAATCCTATGCACGTGGACTAGTCTTTCGGTTTGTCGCACCAATGAGCATCCTGAATTCGCACCGCAGCTGCGGGCGCCGTGTGGTGCTACGTTTGCTGAACATATAAGTTTATTATGGAAATATAAGCTTTTCGTTATTTTATTAGTAATACGGATAGACTTATGGATTTTGTGTACAAATGAATAATAAACGTTAAAGAAGTGTTTAATGTACATTTTTATCATTTTATTATTACTGTTCTTGTTGCTCTGCACACCCTGCATGAACAACTACCGCACGCCACTGGTATACAGACAGACAGACAGATACACTTATACAGACATATATACACATCCATACAGCTGTAAAGAAATTAAAACTCATTAAGAAACACATGGAAAATAGATCTTGATTAAATTATTTTATACAATTAAATAAATGCCTAAGGAATACATATGGAATCAACTTATCATTTGTAGATCGAGGACTACTTTCTTGTCGGCGTCGGTCCTAAAGAAACTTTTTTGTGCAAAGGGTTCTCCCACAAACCGTGGATGAAAACCGTTCACCCTCTCTTCTTCAGATAACAACCCTGTCCGCTCCAAAATCTCGACCGCTGCACGGAGAAAAAACAGGGATCCACTACAGAACGGCGGGGGGGGGTGGAAATTCCTCAAAAGAACGGAACCTCTATTGGCTGGAAGAAGTCAGAAGTTTCCTTGCAGTTCAAACCGGTCCTGCCCCGGCATGTCCCTGACTCAGACCCACAGGGAGATGAACCGAATGTAACATATTTAATAAGTATAATGTAAGTGTTTGTTATAAGATTTGATTACACAACTTTTATTACGCAGTTTTGTTATATTTTTTCTAATGCAGGAAAGTCTCCCTGTCTATTTTATCTTCAATATGTGGCCGTAATATCTCTCTGCATACATTATGAATGTGTCTATACAATTCTATACATTCGTATACTGAATATTGAGCACTTAAATATTCTAATTCTGATCACACAAACCATAAAAGTAAACTTGTTGTTAAATATATTTAATAAGTATAATGTAAGTGTTTGTTATAAGATTTGATTGCACATATACTCAAATCGCTTCGATTAAAACAGTATGTTTCTTAACGTCTAGCAATTTTAATGAACTTTTTTTTTAATTTAATCTATTTTTTATTTATTTATTTTTGGTTAGAAAAAATTTTATAATTGCTCACTGGTGCTCAAACTGGAAGACGTAACAGCGTTCGACATTTTAACAGTAATTAACGTACGTTATCGCTACATAGAAACACATTTTCACAGTGACGTGTGCAGGGATTCTGCGACCTTCATTTTGACCAAACTATATTGTACTACAAAAAACATTTTAATAGACATTATTCATAAATTTAATCCCGTATTTGATTATACGCAAGTAATTCCGCATTTTTAGGTTCATTACAGACTCAAAAATTATATATAACATTTCTCTGCATACATACTACACCAATGTTATATGTTCACTGTAAAGTCGTCATTCAATGTTTTCCAAATCAAGAATTATATTCTCCTTTTACATTATAGTAACACTGAATCCTACCTTAAAAAGTATCTACTGTTATTTCTTAAATCATTTAAGCCCAAAATATAGAAATAGAGAGAAAAAATTCTGATGAAAAAGGAAGGAAAAATAGGAAGTGGATGAAATGTCTTCTGTTAATCAACTTCTCGTGATGCAATGATTCTTGCATCGGAGTTCCTTCTCCCATAAAAATAGTTCTTTTCCATGCTCTTAGATGGATTGTTTGCGACATAGGTCAACACGCTTCCACATAAGTAATCGGAGTCCAGACAAAATAAAAAGAATTACTACAGTACACACGTTATCAATCTTTTGCAAGAAGAAAACATATTAAGCTTGGGAAAGGTTTTTAGGTGATGGCATTAGTTTTCAATCAAATGAAACAAAGGAATAGTTACCTAGAGAAATCACTGAAATGGCGTCCAATAAATGAATTTTTTTTTAAATACACAAAAGAAATTTATGAGCAACATAGATTACAATCATACTGACTATTAATACAATGTGTACAAATGTTTAAATTTTACAATAAAAAATATTCCATGCTGCCTTTTCTATTTTAAATTATTATGGTTATGGTTATTATGCTTAATGGTTAGGAATTATGTTTTTACTAATATGTTAAATAAAATTATTCTAATGTTTTTACTCCAAGTGGTTATACTGGCTAGAAATAACTAACAGAAAATGTAAATCTTTACAATTTCTCTCTCTCTCTCTCTCTCCTCTACATATATATATACACACACACACACACACACACACACACACACACACACACACATATATATATATATATATATATATATATATATATATATATATATAACTGTATTTACTTTACAAAGAACAATTCTTTACTTTTTCTGTTCTATATTTTATTTATTTCTGCTTGTATGCATCAGTATTTTCGTACATTTAAGAGGAACATATGTATAGCAGTTTGCATAAATCTTTACTAACAGTTTGAATATGTGTATACAGGTGAATATTACTATATAGATTTCATTTTATCACCAGTAATTGTGTACAACTATACATATTACTATGTCTCTTCAAAAACTTATACTCTCAATATTTCTAAAATTACATTAGCACGGAATTAAATATACAACGCAAAATTATTAAACTGTTCTGATTTTTGTTTTATTCCTATTCCATATTATTTATTAGTTGCTAAAAAAGAAGTATTCTAGATAATGATAAATTTTTTTTCTGAGGATGTATGACACAAAATTTGGAAGTAAATAGAAAAACTTTCGGAGAAAAATTTAGAATGTATCCAAATAATTAGCTCAACTTAATGCAATGATTTTCATCAAAGGCTTCGGAGTTCTTATTACCATTAAAAAGTTATTTTTTCGTTTCTGTGGATTGATTACATCTGACATAGGTCAGCATGTTTCCATATAACTGATGAAAATCTACTTAAATGAATGGAATTACTACGGCACGTTTTATTAATATTTTACAAGAAGCATACCTATAAGGAAGTTCATTAAACCGTGTCAATTAATATTTATAAGTAGAAAGAAAAAATAAGTTTTAAAGCAATGCAATATGTCAAAATTAACTTTGCTTAACGTGCTACACTTTATTTTTAGTTTATCTGAATTAGAGAATATAAGAAAAATAAAATGTTTTAACAAAGTACTATAAAAATTAATTTCAAATTTACATTATAAATAAGTAGTAATAATTACTACAATTATTACAAATATTTCAAACAAATGTTAGAATTAATTGTTCATATAGTTAACTAGAATAATTTCTGTTTCTTTACAGAAATGATAGAAAATATACTCACTGCACACTATAATAGTAATAATATGATTTATTTAATTTTTTGTTTGGTTTCATTATTGTGGTAGCTGTAGTCAATGGACTACTATTGGAAAGGCGATTCCTTAGAATTTGTATTAAAACCACATATATTTCTGCACTAAATGCGAGCGTCACACTAAACATTTAGTGATAATACTAAATAATACTTAATTTTACTAAATTTTAAGAGTATGCTATGTAATACCCTTTATAACATAAAACACTTTAACGAATTTTCCAAAATTAAAAAGAATCAAAGCCATCTATTTCTTGAACTCCAAGCAAAATATGCTTATATAGCCTCATCACAGATTTTTGAATAAAATTAGCAATCACGTAAATTTTTCTTCGGTTTAAAAGGTAGCCAAAATTTCAACTTAGCAAGGATAGAAGAAAATCTCTATTAATTCACTTAGTTTTGCATAAAAAATAATATAGAAATATGTTTCTGACAGTTTATAAAGTAACAACCGTCATACATTAATATTTGTTAGTTTTCTAAGCATTACTCTAAATATTGGAAAAAATGTTCTCTACTTTAAAAAAATTAAAGAATACCGTATCGCATAAAAAACAAAATCAAATTATTATTAAAAAATCTGAAAAGAAGCATACTGTTCAATAAAAATAACGATAATTGTAATTGAATATTTGTAAAAATCAGTACGAATAACAAAAATAAAACTTGTAAAAAAACTATTATGCATCGCTCACGAGAATTAAGTATTTACATACAAGAAAAATCATTGTTTGATTCCAGCTTTATATATATGTACTGATACTTTTATCCTAATATGTAGTCAACATAATTATGAATTTCTTGAATTCATTTTCGGTACCGATTCCTTATCGAATGTCTTTGTTGCCAAAGGGTATTCCCTTCGGTTTCATAAGCAACTAAAAATAGATTTCGACGCTTAAACTGCGTTATCAGCGTGACCCACATGACTTATAAGAAACTTCTGATGGATTGGCACCAACTATTTGACCCCGATGTAGAGGGTTTGAGAACAGTTCGTTCGCGAAATTTTAACCCTGAATAAACTATGTTAGTTTCATCAAAGTATTTCATTTCGTCTTCAAGTACACGATTCTATGACTGCAGCCTCAATTATCAGCTCGGAACTGCCTTTGTGATGACGTACAAAAATCTCATGATATATTATACATTAAGTACTATGAAATAAATATTGAGATTATTGTTTCAATAAAAGTCCAACCTCAGAGTTCCATCGCATAGCAGTATCTCATGTGCAGTTTTGACATCAACCGAAGTAGAATATCTCAAAAATAACTAAATAACAATATTATATCGTTACAAAAAATTTGTAAGACTATTTAAGAGGACATAGTTATTTTTCATAAAATGTCTCTCATGATACTGATAGAAAAGGTTCATATCATACACAACAACATATTGTCATTTTCACTTGTATATGCATAGATTTTTATATATCTCAGTTAATTAAAGTATAAAAAGTCTTAAAAATTTCAGTTTTTTTGGAAGGGGAATGGGACAAAATACTTACAAAGTTATAGAACCTAATGAAAAATATGAAATGTACGAAGACCATAAATATATTTTTATGTTATAGAACCTGATGAAAAATATGCAATGTCCGAATACCACAAATGTCTTTTTATGTGTTAATCTACAATTTAGAAAATATTTTACATTCGACGGCTTATACTTTCAATCTTGATGTTTATTACCTTTCTCACAATTAAGAACGATTTCAAAAGCATTATTTTCTCTAAATGTTACTCCAATTTCTTTTTTTCGTTCATTATTTTTTTTTATAAAACAATTTATGCTTTTTTAAAATGGTGTATCAAATATAGGTTCTGTACAATTTTGTAGAAATTCATATCATAATTTTGTATAAAATGGAAAAATACCAGAGAAATTACAAAATAGTTCTGTTTTTATATTAGAGGACACTGCAATAAAATAAATGTAAATAATATGTAATATGGTTTGTCAAGTCGAAAATCGCCCCAGAATTAATAAACTGTAGTAAACTTGGGGATCTGGGGTTTTTGGTCACGAGGAATCGATTGGCATCGGTTTTGACGCGCTAAGGTCACGTAGTTCGGCGCTACAGATAGGGCCGGGTTCGAACCCCGGTGCGGGCAAACTTTTTTCTCATGCGTCCAAACCAAGTGAAAATTGGTACCCGGGGGTTTTCGACCACGAGGAATCGATTGGCTGTAGTTCTGACGAATTAATAATAATAATAATAAAAGTCTTTATTGATTTGTCTTTATTCCTTGATATCGGTTTCCATTTTTATTTTCTATCAACTCTAAATATTAAATTAATGTAGCAAAGTATATATAACACATAAACGATATAGTAAAAAAAAATAATGCAAACAAAAATTTTGAAAACCAACCACAAAAAATTAAAAAATAATGCTTCACTAACGTGCCGAAACAACCTCGCCGTTCAATTTCCAAAGCCACACTAAACACAGAGCATATAACTTATCAAAGTCCGTCGCCGCGTTAGTGCGTCGTCGGCATACCAGGAGGTGCCGCTCTGACGCGCCAGTGCGTCGGTGGCAGCGAACGTGTTAAGGAACTGATTTCGATTTCAAATCACCGTCAACAAAGTTCGACATTTCAACATTCATCAGATTTCAAGCTACATTTTCAACATGCAGAACGCACCTCTACATGAAATGCTTCAAGGAGCCGGAATTTTGGAACAACAAGCGATCAACTCAATTATACCCGCAAATGGACAACTAGAAGATACCGTCATTGTCAGAATGCTTCTCCATTCAACACACTTCAATCTTTACACTGCTCACTTTGTACCATTTCTTTAATTGTATAATTTTTTGTTATCAATTACATTTTATTTTCTATGACTTTTCAAACTTTACCTTTGTATAGAATAGTTCCCTTTCCAAACAACTTTGTTTAGAATAGTTTACAATGGTGCACTTTAACCGGTTATCTTTTCACTAATGGTTTCACAAATTTTCTTATGGCATGTATTGTTTTGATAAATCACAATTGAAAATTTAAATCTTCGAGTTAGCTTCGATATGTTTTCTAACGGAGCTCGGTCACCCGTACTGTAAATAATATGTAATATGCTATAAAATAGTTGAAATTAGATTTGATAGCTGGCTAGATTTTAAGGAACAAAATAATTTGTGGAGATTAGAATGTCTTATATAGATTATCTAACAATAACTTTAATTATTATTTTAAAGCATATAATCTACTTTGTTACACTATTCTGAGATCGTTCGATATGATTTTACAAGACAACAGAAATTAGTGTTATAGATGTATGTTTGCACAAAATTCGTAAGTAATTTGTAATCGTACAGTATGCCTATAATATATGAAATTCATCAAGTAAAATTTTTGAATGATATGTAACTCATTTATTAATCTTTAAATATTTCTTCAAATACAATAATCTATTTTTATTCACATATTTTTGTCTCAAATATATAGAAGAATTTTATGTCTTTATATTCTTTATGTTTTCATACAAATTTTGTTGAATACTTGACAGAAGTGTAATTTTTATTCTTATTAGTGTACTAGAAGCTTCATTTTATAAAAGAAACTGGAGCTAGTTTCAAACTATCATATTTAACAAAAATTAGTTTCTTCTGGAACCAGTGATAATTTATATTTGTAGAATGTACTTAACAATTACACAGCCTGCAGTTATTCACTGGAAAAGTGTTTTTCAAATAAAAAGTATCATATATTATTTTTTAACATATATTTTATAACATATCAATATTTTTTAATATATATTTTATAACATATCAATATTTTTTAACACATATTTTATAACATATATTTTTATAACATATCAATATTTTTTAACATATATTTTTATAACATATCAATATTTTTTAACATATATTTTATAACAAATATTTTATAAAATATCAATATTTTTTAACATTTTATTTTTGATAAATGGAAACAATTTACATAAATGAAAATAAAGAGAATGGCTAATTTGAGTCACAAAATCAAATCCACATGCAAACATTTTACCATTATTTCTTAAACGTCATGTTAACTTACAAGATTTATTCTTTAATTTCGCCGCGAAGAGTCTTTCTTGTACGAAGTTTTCTGTGGGTGTAGCCCGAATTCTCCCAAGAGTAGACCAATTTCGAAACCCTTTGTCATAGGAACAAGCTTTCAGAAAGAGTTAGATTTAATCAAACTTCGTGGAACTTGTCATGAAATTTAATCATACACACTTGTAACAGAAACACGGTAAAAAAGAAATAAAGAAATGGATGCTTTATTTTAGAGATGTGTTCTCAAGGAAAAAAATATTATATACGAATTATTTTATTTTAGATCTAAAGAAAATGGTCACGAATGCAGTAAGACAGATGTTACTAATTCCGATTCCTAAAATTTCGTTTAATATGGAGTAGCAGTTGTAACAGATGTACTCATTAGCTCAGAGCTGTACATTTTATGTACCGCTGTTTGAAGCGAAATCCTTTTTGAATTTCCTTATATAACAGAGAGATCATTAATTTTACTAATTAATGTAAATCAACAGTAACTTTTTTTATTACTTCAAGATTTGGGTTGGACATGAAAGGATATTCAATTAAAATATGCTTAGTATCTCTCTTTTCTAAAGAAAACTAATGGTTGAGAAATTAATTACTCGAACTGATATTTTGCTTGTTTTCAACTTCACTAATAAAACAAGTAATTATGTTTTATTAATTCTGAATATTTTGTCTAATTATTTCAAATGAATATTTGTTTGCTATAATTATAAAATCAAAACTCAGTCATATATATTTAATAAAAATATTGATAGTTACTGATAAATTAATCCTGTTATGTTTTTCCCATCTATCACAGTATTTGCATTATGATATAATATAACTAAACAATAATGACATGTTATACAATATGGGTATTCGTATTAGAAAACAATGAATTTTGTTCACCAGTACAAAGTCTAATTTACTATTCATTAGGCAACCAGTTTGAAATTAACGTATTTTAAAATATGATATTTAACCATAAAAATCATCCACCCTTTATCCATTTATATTAATTTTTATATGACTACATTTTATTAGATTTAAAATATTAAAATCATAAGAGCAGCAATAGAGGGCTGAATTGTGAAAAACGTTTCTTCATCTTTATAGTATCAACACAAATTTAATATAAAATTCAGTTTCAGTTTTTCTCTACATTATCTATTGTCTGTAAACAATAAAATGAATTTCATATTACGTATCAATAACCTTTACTATCTTACTATAGTTCTCTTTTAGAAATTTGGCAACTACAAAACTATATATCAAATGACTTAAATATTTCTTTCAAATATATTTTAATAAAGTTGACAGACCCATTGCCAAATAAATTCATAAGACAAACATTTTTAAATTATCAGTTTTTTTAAATTATATTACATAAAATAATTTGTTTCTTTTTATGGACAACTAGGCTTTAAGCAAGATCATGAGAATTATATATTGCGATAAATAAATATTGTTTGCATCGCATTCTATTCAAACACCAGTCAATCATTTACGTAATTTTTAACTCACTTATTATGAACATATTTCACGAATCTTTATAATAGGTAAACAGGCTAAAGTTCTCTATACTGAATGTTTATTTTTTTATATAAAAAGGATTAATCCTAAACTGAAGTAAAAAATATATTACATGACTAAATTTATGTATAAACCACCTACTCAAGCACATATAGATCAAATACTGTTTAAAATAAAGTTAGTTTGTACTTGAAGCAGTCAAAGTATCTATATCAAATATCTTACTTTTCTCTTTGGACAAATGAGGCAATTTAGGGTACTGTTTCCTTCTAAAATTCTAAATCCTAAGTGTCTATAATAAAAGCAGATCTTTATATAGGAAGCAAAGTAAATTTTAATTGCTTGAAGACTTTTAATCTATTTGCAATTTATTTAGATATTATTTATATAACTATTTTTGTAATAAATACTATATTTGGCAACTCATATTTGTTTCTTCGAAACAATAAACAGTTTAAATCGTTATTTTTATCTTATTAATGTTCAGTTATCTCGTACGTGGGCGAGGGCATGTCTGAAAACAAATGAGTAGGCGCACAAAGTCCCTCTATAAATTACACTTGTATGATTGCTTCATATTACATTTTCATTGAATTTTATGATAATTTTCAATTCTTAAATTTTAGATTGTTCTCTAACAGAATAAAATCAAATTAACGATTTTCATCATCAGCCTACTTAAAAATGATAACTAATAGTGTAATTTTTCATAAAGTAAATACAGGCATATCCCCTATATAATAATAGCCTAAGTTATCTGTCCACGAATTTATGAAGCGATTGTACCTGGAATGGATACAGGCATCCATATTGGATTTTTTATGAGTTAGGGTTAGCAAAATACAAAGCGAGTTCGAAATCCACCTCATCTCCTCTTTTCGAGCGTTTAATGCTATTATTTCAAGTCTTATTTTCCCTTTTATTCTACACTAAATTCATTCTTGATATGAATTTAGTATAGAATAAGGGGGAGCGGCAAGGTTGGAGCGTAATATTTAACCCCTTAAAGCACGAATTTTTTTAGGAAAATCTGACAAAAAAAATTATTTGCATTAAGACAGAAAAAGAATATATAAGTATAGTGTAAGTTATTTTTTGCAATTTTATTTCTGGGTGGTGACTAGAGAGCGAGAAAGGGGGTAAAAGTTATAAAAGAATTGCTACACAAACAAAGTGTAAACGATTTGATTGCATATTTATTTTGAATTTTGTCTGTGTCAGACACGGGCAAATGAATTAAGGGGTTAAACTGGACTGTGTTTACTCGACCCTCATATACTTTAATTAGTTCCCTTGTCATGTGTAGGCTTAACACGTTCGGTAGAAGGTCTGCCCATTTGATCATTGTGCTTCTCAGGTTGACGGTTCTGTCCAAATTTTTCTAAATGTCTAATTAATTTAATATTTTCTGCTTTTCTTTTAAATTCTTATTCCTAAAGTTGTTTTATTATTTATAAAACAAATGTTTATTATTTTTTCAATTTTTTATGACTTAAACTTTCTTTTCGTAATGTAATAATAACCTAAGTTATATGTCCTCAAATTTATGAAGCGGTTGGACCTGGTATGGATAGAGCATCCATATCGGATTTTTTGTGAGTTAGGGTTAGCAAAATTCAAAGCGAGTAAAATTTATCTTTTCTTAAACTATAGATCCGATTCTAAAATAAATTAGTATGAAAAAGTGCCGTATCACAGCGAAAAATACTGTCATATTTAAAAAGTTCGAAATCCACCTTGTCCCCCTTTTCGAGCGTTTAATGTCATTATATCAAGCCCAATTTTAGGAGCAGACTATTAAATTTATCAATTTATCACGTAATAAATAGGTAAAAATAACCATTTTTCTAGCATTATGACCTCATTCCTTTAACTATCTCATTTAATCATTTATTTTAGATTATTTAAATATCTTCTGCATGATTTCCATACGTTGTATCCCTAAACTTAGGTATTACCTAAATAATTTTCTTTTATATTTAGCTTAAATGATATATTAGGTACATATATGATAACTTTAATCGATTATTTTCGTAGAACGGTTCTCAGCCAAAAAACAAACCATTTTTTACCTGCCTCATAGGGTACCTTTACAATTTACTGATCCCGTCATATGGCGGGCTATATGCTAGTTGTGAATATTCATTTATGGAATATATTTCTTCTTTCCCTTTTCTTTCCCCCTTGAATTAGAAAGAAGCGGTTAATGTCTAGTAAAATCATATCTGAAACTGAGTGCTTATTTCATTTAAAAAATATATAGAATGTTTCTCTCATGCGTTTTACATGTATTGTTTGGTGCAGAATCCGAATATCAACTTTGCTCCTTCCCACAGGATTGATTGATTGGTTGGGAGCACTACGGTCTACTTTTTTGCAACACGAGGGCTAACGAGATAGGGATATACTGCTTAAAGCCGATTCCGAACGGCTACGAACATCCATGCCTCAGTGGGACTCGAACCCACGAACTCCGGATCTGAAGGTCAGTGCCCTAACCATTGCCATCGTTCGGCCTACTTCCCACAGGAGAAATCGCTCTGTGAATTCCTGACCAAATATCCCACAGGATGTGACTGACAAAACTTATAACACTATTGATTTTTCAAGGAATATCAAACCATACAAAAATAACGTATATTTAAATTTTCTGCAAAAATCACCCAAAAAACGTATTTTTGGCTGAACAGTTTGGCAATTTTAAATAATATTAAATAAATAAGAAATTCTTATTTTCTAGACACAGTTTTCTTATCTTTTTTTAACAAAAAATAATTCTTGTAATGACATATAATTTTGAGTTCTATCACAATATTAAATTTCCTACAAAATACATACCTTAATTACTGATTTGGACTAAACAGTGTAACCACTAAAGCGTAATTATTTTTTTTGTCACATTACGCGGAATTCGAAACTCAAGAGTCTCTTATACGAACCTTATTAGAGGCCTATGTTATCACTATTTACGTTTTAAAAACGATTTATCCCATATCCTAAGTTAAAATCCTAAGTTATCTGTCCGTCTGTCATCGAATTTATGTTTGGTTTGGTTTGGGGCACAACGGTCTAACTTTTGCAACACGAGAGCTAATGAGACCGGGACCTACTGCTTAAAGCCGATTCCGAACGGCTACGAACATCCATGCCACAGTGGGATTCGAAGGCACGAACTCCGGTTCCGAAGGCCAGCATCCTAACCATTCGGCCATCGTTCGGCCATCGAATTTATGAAGCGGTTGGACCTGGAATATATAGAGACATCCATATTGAATTCTTGATGAGTTAATGATAGAGCAAAATTCAGAGCGAGTAAAGTTTATCTTCTCCTAAACTATCGATCCTATTCTAAAATAAATTCGTATAAATAGGAGTCATATTACAGCAAAAAATAATGTCATCTTTAAAACATTTGAAATCCACACCATCCCCCCTTTTCGAGCGTTTAATGCCATTATTTCTTGCCCTATTTTCTACGGTTAAGAGCAGGGAATTAAATGTATCAATTTATCACACCATAAATAGGTAAAAATAAAATTTTTAGCACTATGACTTCATTCCCTTACCAATCTCATTTAATCATTTCTTACTTAAATTATTTAAATATCGGCTGCATTATTTTTTATAGTTTTATAACTGAAATTAGATATTACGTAAATATTTTTTTATATTTGGCTTAAATAGTAGATTAGGTACATATGTGATAGTTTTAAATTGAATCCTCGATTATTTTTTGTTGCAATATAATTCTCAGCCATAAAACACACCTTATTTTTATTTGCCTTATAGGGTATTTTACAATTCTGGAAAATTAAAAAGTTTACTGATCTCATCATAAGATGGGCGATATGCTAGTTTGATTAATATTAATGTAATTGTTAAAAGTAAAACAAATTTTTCCGCAAAGTTTTATTTTTGTCATTTAGAAATAAATACTTATAGCAGCTTTCACAAAAGCAATGTACTATAAATTTTCCATAACTTATAATCATTAATATAGGTTGGTAAATAATAAAAGAGATGTACATCTTCAGTATACGAAGTTTAACGGTTTAAGATCCTGATTTCACTTTTGAAATATGAAATATATACACGACACTATTAGAAATGGCAATATAGAAGCAATTTATGAGTTTTAAGAAACTTATAGTATTATTAGAAATTATACTATAGATATGCATTTATTAATATGAATTTAGTTGATTCATTATTATAAATTTTAACATTTCATGAGTTTTTAATATTTTGTTTTCCTGTCAGCATTCTATTTGGCTAGACTTACTCCTATTATTTTTACTTTGCCTGTAAAACTTGCTTTACTGCAGTGAAATATTATATGTAAAAAATACACCAATACCCATAATTTGTTACAGAATAAAAATTAGCAGAAAAGAAAATTATATAGACATTTAGATAAAAAACAGCAAAGAACAATATAAAAGCTATTCTAAATGTATTTAAGTGGAATTAATATAAGGTTCTGGTAATATAAGCACGCTTTATGTTCTTTTTCCATTATGACATGCTTAACCCCTTCCGGTAAAATGACGAGTCTAGCTCGTCATTGGTTTTTCATTCCATACCGCACAATGACGAGCTACACTCGTCATGCGACTAAAGTTAATGTTAAATATGATAATTAATTTAGTTTATAATTTCTAGTATACTGAATTTAGCAAGACTTTTGTTACTTATGGAAATACCAGGTCACTATTACATGTTGTTTACTTAGAATTTCTTGGTACAAGTCATTGCCAAATTGATGAGTCAGAATAAAAGAAAACCTACTAAGAAATGCCGTGTGTGTTACAAGAATCAAATTAAAAGTGAGACTACTTGGCGGTGTAAACAATTAAGAATTCCTTTGCACTTTGTTTTGAAAAGTACCACTAGCTTGAAGACTATTATCTGTATACCTTATTCATGTTTTGCTTTGATATTTTCTTAATTTTACTGTTTCTGATATTATTTAACACTATGTAAAAAGTGGATTTTAATTAAGAATATGTAAGAATTGTAAACTGAAACAAGTTTTTTAAATAAAAATTAAATGGTTATTTCATGCACAGTTTTTCATTATTAAATCATACCGGAATGGGTTAAGATCTCGCCCTATTTAAAAAAATTATAATATTAAAGTTTACTTAAAACAATTTATACTTTAATTGAGGCTACACATATATTTATTACTTTTTAAATTTAATCGCATTTGTTTCACATAAATCTATTTCGCGTACTACAATATCAATAAATTTTCAATGGGCTCCCTTTCGACTAACTTCCCGTGGCAACATGCAAATCTGTGACGCAAAAGATAATGCTGCTCTAAAATCAAATGACTGAGAGGCAACTCCTTTTATATGAAATGCCTCACAAAAGGAATTCCATAGAAACATTTCTCGTGCCCCCTATTCTTGCCTTCGTTTCCCGCAGATTGAAGTTCCTTTTCAAATCCGGGTTATAAATCAATAAAATTCTCATTTCGTTTCGTCGCAGAAAATATTCTCGAGCTTTTTCATTGAGGAAAACATCGGCTTTTTTCCTCCTTTTTCCGTCTGAGGACATTTATCAATGAATACAAATTCGCGAATGATATGCATTGATGACGGTCCATTCTAATGTTATAAAAGGATGTCCTCCGATCAAAGGGAAAATATACGTGTATTATCGATGAAATATATACTGTTAAGAATAAGCATCCGGAGGGGAGTTGAAATATTTGCCTCTCATATATTTCAGAGCGTTTCAATGAAAACACATCGATAAAGTTCTAACTTCGTTTAGTTCCTTGCTGCCTAAACACTTTTAAAACTATCAATTTGTGACACCTACCTTACTTTATGTAGGATGTTAAAAATAAACCAATGCTCTTTTACATGTATGGTTATGTAGGTAGAAGAAAAAATTTGTTTTCTTAAAATTTATATGTAGTCACTAATTTTTTTTAAATTCCCTTCATTTCTGTATATAATGTGTACTAACTCATTCTCGGTCCTCAATACGCATATACTATCTCCGAAATCACTGAATGTTTATGAACTAATAAAAATGGGAGAAACTAAAAGCTTTAGATTAATCAGAGGCAATGAGCCTTTCAAAAGTGCACTATACTCCAAGAGACTAAAATATGTACAGCCAATTAAATCACTCTCACACTAACAAACATTTTTACAGAGTGTCCCAGCAAGACTAAATAATCTGTGCACAGGCAGCATCATTGTTTGGAATAAATACAAAATGTCCAAAGAGCTAAATGTACCTCTACGACCCACAGTTTTCAAGAAAAATACGAGAAAATGTTTGACGCCACATCCGGCTTACGAAAAAAAATATTCGAAACATAAACATCGTTACTAAAAGTGTAACAGGACATTAAGTAACTTTATCAGAATTCTTGCTAGCCTTTTTCTAACTTTAGTAGTCTTATGCTCATTTATTTTAGTATTTGGATATGTTTTCATAAGAAGATTTTACAAATATTCAATGCGTGAGGCGTTGACGTACGTGAAATGACGCCAAGTCTTTGTTGGAAATGTAATTTAAAAGTAGTAGCTACTGGTCCAATCTAATGTAGCAGCTACCTGTAATCTTCACGCAATAACGTATTTCGCTAGGGAATATTGCGATATGTAGTTAACCTTTGGTGAATGTAATTTTAATGAGTTAAAAGCTACGAGGAAGTATTCTTGTAGCTATCCAACACGTCGTTCTGCCAATGCCAACGTGATCTCCGGGTTGGAGAACAAACTGCAAAATAATGGACGTGTGTACCCGACAGATAATTTGCATGACGTTGGTGGAAGAAAGCATGGAGCACTCATACCAACACAAGAAAAAGGAATACTTCTGAGTGTGGAAAAAAGTCCCAAGTACACGCGCACTAGCCATGATGAATGTGAGTCACATTACTCTGCTGGATAAACAAAGAATATATCTTTGATTCATTAGTGTATGTTATTTATGGTACAAATGAAAATCTATAAAAAAAACATAAATTTTTGAATTTGGCATGATCTAGGTAGAAAACTATGGAACAACTAAATACAAAGTTGTATCAATCCCATTTGTAGATAAATAAAGATACGTAGATAACATACGTTGAAGTTTCAGTGTAAAACAAATGTTGTAGGTATTTGAATCCAGTTTTCAACATTGATTTATAAACTAAACTAAACTAAACTAAAATATATTTTTCGTATTTTTATAGCCTTAAAAATCTGTTCTCGTATACTTTTTTCTACATTAAGACTAATGAAGTTGAAACCTACTATTCGATTCGAAAAGACATGAAAAGTTTAGGACCAAAGCAAGAATTACACCGAAAAATTTTATTATCGAAAAGCATCGTCATCCAATTCTGCAATCTTCTAACTATAATTCTATAAACTATCTATTAGAAATATTATAAGCTATTTTTGAGCTAATCACATTACCCGATAATAATAAATAGAACTAGATGGATGGTTGGAGTAATACAAGCTACAATTTCGGGTAACTGGGAGTTTATGAGACTGGGGCATACTGTTGTGACGATTTCAAAGTTCTTGAGTGAGAAGTAGCGTGAAGAAGATTCACAGTCACAATAGAATTGCAAATCACTTTTATTTTTTCTGGAGTAAGCATTACATATATGCAACGGGATTCTAATTCTCCCAAAACAAGTAGAAATGTAGAGGATTGTTGCTTCCGTAAAATTACTAGGACGATCACAGTCGAAAAAAAAAGATTAAATCTCACAAATGGGGAGGCCTTTCCAGGATGCAATGCAAACCCAATCTATCCCCCTTTCGGTTTCCGAGACCCTGCCGATCCTTATGTGAGCGGATTTTACGAGTTTACGAAAGAAATCACTAGAAAGCTGCCGCTGGTCAAAAGACGCGAAAGCCTCCGCGAGGTCAAAGCACCTCCGTAAAAATGTCGAAAAGGCCCGAGTCACAAAATTATAGGCTTTTTATACCTGGGGGTCAGTTACGGTCCCGCCAACCGTTTTTCTTTTTTAGTCAGTTAAGACTCCAGTTACCTGAGAATTCCAGCTAAGGTTCCAGCTAGTTTTTTTTAGTTGAATTCTAATTTGCTAACTGTCCCGATTCCGGATTCTCCCAGAAATCTTCCGGAATCATCAACGAAACTGATCAGGGGCGTGATGCTTATTCAACTGAACTGTCAACATCCCAAACATGGCGTCGTCTCGCTATTGTAGCCGGGTTGAAACAGGAGGGCTTCAAATCAGCTAATTTCGGTTTTTCATGTTCAAAATTAGGGTCTTCACACTGCTTAAAGCAGATTACATGCTAGAATTGGGATTCGAACCCATAAATTCCTGTTACGAAAAACAGAATTCTACCCCTTCAACCACCATTTGGTGATAATATATAGGGAATTTAAGATTTTTTCCTTCTTCAAAATTTTGTAAAGATCATTTTCAATAATATGTTTTTAAATGTTTGTTTTGAATCTCGATTTGAATTTTATATGCAACCCATAATTTTAAAATAACAATAGAAGTAGTTACTAAAGTCAGTGATGCCTAATTATAAAAGTACTTTATAGGTCTAGACAGAAACCACAAAAATAATTTTAAAAAATGTGTCTGGGACTGTGAATAAATATTCTTCATTAATTAAAAAATATTTACGATATAAATTAAATATATTCATTCTAAATTAATTATTAAATAATATACGATAAACTCCTCCGGCATGATTTGAACTCATATACCAGAGATGCTTTAAAACTCTTAAATTAAGCTTCTTTAAAATTCCTTTCAAATATGCAAAGTAACATAATATGAAACTAAATTCGCATTATCGAGAATAAGACAATTAAAAATCCCAAACTAAGTAAGGAAATATTATGAAATCTGAGTCTACCACAGTGGAAATCAGATTAAGATAAAACTCATAGTTACTGAATATTGGAAATAATCTTCCTTAGATACTAAGCTCATATAAAACTTAAAAGAATGTCTTGCAATTTTCGATATATTAAATATTATTAAACAATTCTTTTATATGAGTGAGATATTTGGATATACTTGAGATTGTTTGAATTTAATAACCAAACATTGAAGATTAAATCACTAAATACCTAGTCATTGCATGCCTTAAATATCTTTATAGAAAAATATATACAGAACTGTCATTAATTTCGACATTAAAATTAGGTTTAAAATTATCACCGACATTACAATAAAATATAAATTAATACATATATATTTCAAATGTATAAATTAAATGTGTAACACCAAATATTGTTTATCCAATTTATCTGTCAGTATAATTGATTGGAAAAATTAATTTCAATTTATACATCAGTATAATATAATGTAGTGTTTATTTGTGACTAAATAAAGTACATTACAATACAAGCATTGTTTCATTAATCCTACGATGCATGACGTAAGATTTTGTATCCTGGAGCAAATCTAAAATTTGTTTTGTCAACAGTTTAAAGTGAATTAAATTAATATAATAATAAATTTAAATTTGGACATTCCAATTTATAATATGAGTCAGTGCATTTTACTTTGGGCCATATTAATATGAGTATATCAGTATAATATTATGTAGTATTAAATCTAAAGTTTTTTTGTTACCAATTTAAAGTGAATTAAATTAATAAAAAAATAAATTTACATTTGGACATTGAAAATTATAATGAGACAATGTACTTTCCTTTAGGCCATATTATTATGGGAATGAAAACACCATGATTATGGAAGTATGAGTATTTCATATGGGCATGAAAATACACTATGCGCTCTAAAGCAAATATTTTTATATTTTTCAAAGGGTCTGGTTTATAAAAATCAACTTATTGCAGAATTTGTGTATATTTATGAATTAAAACGTTTATCTAACTAGAAATGATTTACTTTCCACAAATAACCTTCAGTTGTGTTCAGCTATGCTCAATAACGGCCTTTGGATTTTCTGCCCAAATATGCATTAATTTTCCATTCTATGAAAACTAGATATTTAGACAAATGATTTGAGAAGTAACTTTGAACTTGAAACTATTATAAAAGTTTTGCTTTAGATGTATTTATGTTTAGCCAAAACGTCCAAAAGCTTATGTGGAGGACAAAATCTTATTTGAAAAGAAAAAAATAACGATTATAAATATATTTGTCAGTTATTAGAATGATATACAGTCGAATATCATTCTAACGTATTTAAAGTGTCCAAAAATTTGTTTACTATATCAAGAGGTTTGCTTTATGAGACTCATTACGAACAATCTTATCTAACAATTTTTCTAACCCCTTAATCATTATGTGAGAAATAACAATAGTAAAGTAATAGAAAAATTGATAGAACTATTAACTCTTTGCACTCCTATGTTGAGTTTTAGTCGACATCGTGTTTCTATTGCATCAATTGCAGCATCGAGTGTAATTATGGCTTCTAAGAAAAATATTGCATTTACCACCTGTTTATACCAACTGATACTGCTAGGTTAACAATAATTTGATACAACTCAAACAATAATCAGTAGTATGTACATATGTATTAATAAAATTAAAAGAAATTAATTTGGAGACCCCATTATTTTTTTTCAATCCTAATGGTCTGGGATTAAAGGAGATATTTTAGAGATTTTTAATCTATGTAAAATAGAAAAAAATCAACAATTTTAATAACGAAATAAATTTTAGGGAATTTAATCAACATTTTGAGTAACTGAGTATTGAATTTGCATAAGATTTAAATTGAGTAAAGATAGAGGAAAATAAAAAAAAACGAGTTTTACAATTAAATATTACTCAAATGTTTTGACACCAAACAAGTTGTAATCGTTTATAAATTTCCTGAAAATTACATTAAATTCTTTGACCAATACTCAGTAAAAAAGGCAAATAATTTTTCTTCTTCTGCTAATGGAGAAAACCTTGTTTTCCAAAATTGTTTTTATTAAAAATAAAAACAAAATACCATTTTTACACCTGCAGAAGTTGTTTAAAACAAAACTATGGTTAATGTTATATGTAATATTAGGAAGTTCCACTGAAAAATGATAATTTACCAAGCGAGTATTAAATAGCAGAAAAATATTTAACCGACAATTCGTTATAAGCCTATTTCATTAACACTGAGTTGACTGCATTAGTAATTTGAATGATTTATAAAAGACCAATTATGGTGTATTATCGTATGTTTTATAATTTAGCGCCTATTCAAATATTACAATAAAATGTTTGCAATTACTTTGTGAACATACTCAAACAATAATCTATCGTATGTACATATGTATTAATCGTATTAAAAGAAATTAATTTGGAGACCCAATTAATTTTTTTTCAATCCTAATGGTTTGGGATTTAAGGAGATATTTTGGAGATTTTTAATCTATGTAAAATAGGAAAAATCAACAATTTCAATTATGAAATCATTTTTAGGGAATTTAATCGACATTTTGAGCAACTGTGTATTAAATTTGCATAAAATTTAAATTGAGTAAAGATAGAGGAAAATAAAAATGTAACTAGTTTTACAATTAAATGTTGCTCAATTGTTTTAACACCCAACAAGTTGTAATCGTTTACGAATTTCCTGAAAATTACATTACATTATTTTACCAATACACAATAAAAAAAGCAAATAGTTTTTCCTTTACCTTTTAAGGGTAAAAATCTTATTTAAAAAAATTTCTACCTTTTAAGGGGAAAAATCTTATTTCCCCAAATTTTATTATTAAAAATAAAAACAAAATACTAATTTTACAACTTCGGAAATTGTTTAAAACAAAATTATGATTAATCTTATATGTAATTTTTGGAAGTTCTACTACAAAAAGGTAATTTACCCCGCGAACGCATAGAAAATAGCAGAAATTCGTTATAGGCCTAGTTCATTCGTTATACAATTCGTTATACGCCTAGTTCATTAAAACTGAGTTGAATGTATTAGTAATTTGAATAATCTATAAATGAACAATTATGGTGTATTCTCGTATGTTTTATAGTTTAGCGTCTATTTAAATATTACAATAAAATGTTCACAAAATAATAAAAGCGATACGCCGAATGATCAGGTATAAAATTATTACTTTTGAACAACATCTCTAAACTTGTAACACATATAAAGCTATTTTTAATCTCATACTTACAACCAAAAATGGCGGTCGATGACAAAAATGACTGATTGAGGCTGTTTTCTACGGAAGAGTTACATAGGCTTTTATGCAATAATGGCTTTTGAAAAGCAGACACTCGTGTAGCAAATAACATAAAAATGATAAAAAAAATTCTATGAAAACAAACGTACTCTACAACACTTTTATAACAATACAATTCAACGATTTATTTGTACAATTATTGCACTCAGCTCTAATTTATCTTCCCCGTGAAAGTTTTTTCCTCATTTGTCAAGTCTTATTCTAAACACAATTCTTCTCTTTTCATAACGATACTACTCCCTTTTCTTCCCTATTTCCAAAGCAGAAGTACATTTCCCAACATATCTTTAATATAACAAGTAGAATTTTTTTTGCTGTTCTTACTTGATTAATTTATCCATGTGAAATGATGTATTGCCACCATTAGGATCATAATTGTAATCTTGCGAAAGATGTTACTGCAAAGAGATAATTACAAAGATGCCGGATTCCGGAAGGAAGTGTATCTGGAGATATATTTAATGCAAGACATCATGCCCGCTAGTTTAATAGGAATCAATGTGCACATCGACTCTGGATCTTCGGATACGTTGATCTGAAAAGTCACTTTTTGATTAAAAAAATTGTATTTACCTGACGTAATGGAATGTACAAAAGTTATTTTTCTGTAAATGAGAGTTACACAAGATTATGCAAAAGCGAATGTCATAACTAATTAATATGCCTGGGGGATTACACATCAGATAACAGCATAGACATCACAAAGGGACAAATTAATTTATAAATTACCTTTAAGTACGATATTGAAAGTGGAATCAATACGATAAGAATCGAAGCGATTAGAAATTTAGATTTAAAAAAAATTATATATATATATGTGTGTGTGTGTGTGAGAGAGAGAGAGATAGAGAGAGAGATAGAAAGAGATAGAGATAGATAGGATATATATATATATATATATATATATATATATATATATATATATATATATATATATATATATATATAGAGAGAGAGAGAGAGAGAGAGAGAAGGAGATAGATAGGATAGATAAATATATAGATAGCTAGATAGACAGATAGATTTTTGGAGAGATAGAGATTTTTTTGATAGATAGAGAGAGATAGAGAGAGAGATAGAGAGAGAGAGATAGAGAGAAAGATAGGCAGAGATAGGCAGAGATAGAGAGAGATAAAGAGATTTTGAGAGAGATAGAGAGATATAGAGAGAGATAGAGGAAGATAGAGGGAGATAGAGGGAGATAGAGAGAAAAGGAATTCAGTTCTGGATATTTTAACCCTTTAACGGGCAGTGGTTATGCAGAGAAACTACTTGTTAATACTTTTTTCTCATCTTTTTAAAAACATAGGAAGTATTTTTTATCGATTTTCTATGTTATTGACTCTTTGATGTATCAATAGATAATAGAGTTTTCCATAGATTATTTTTCTCTTTGAAATATATTAATTAAAAATTGCCTTACATAAAGAATCAATATATAAGTGTTTGATTGAAGCAGTACTTATAAGTACCGTCATTATAAATAAGTGTTAAACTGGTAAATAACTCGTAAATAACTGATTTTTCTCCTTATGATTTCAAATAAAATCACCTACCCAAAGCAACAACGGAAAATTACGTAGTTATCTATTTATTACATCATTTTTATGATAATTATACATTGTCCTTCCGATATAATTTCTTAAGAAACTCTTACTTCTATGCTGTACAGGAGAAGGGTTTCACAATTACTCCTTCCCCCATTAAAAAAAATGTCGCAGCTACCAAAGGAATGTAAAATTTGTTTCCATACATTTCCTATTTATAAGATACACAGGCACCGTTTATAACCTAATGCCGTTAAATCTGAAAGAATTTTTAATCTGACCTTTAAAGTGTTAAAGCGTAAAAAAATTATAATATTAAGAGAAATTATGAATAAAAACGTGTCAGCTGTTTACTTTAACCTACAAAAATGACTAAATTTAACCTACAAAATTTTAACTTGATTTTTCTCAAATTGTGTTTTTTTTCATGTAACGCACATGTTACCTATTTTATTAGAATTATTTTTTATGAAAATCATTTTAAAAAGACTTCTTTGCATAAAAAGTCTTTAAATATTTGAAATTTTATCTTTTTGTTATTTTAAGCTTGTTTAAATTGTTTCAGTTATAACTTTGAACATTGAAACCTTTTAAAATATTTCGAGTTTAACACATTAATTTTACTTTTAGGTTAGTGCGTCGACCGAAATCTTATAAAATACTTATATATTTTTAAAAAATCATGTTACATTACTGTTTATATGTGATACCAAATAAATCGCTTATGACAACGATTTTAAAATCCAATTCCCTCTACAAAGTATAGGAAGTATTGAAATTAAACATCCAATGAACATGCTGTGCATTTAATAAGAAATATACGTACTAAAAAACTAAATTTAAAAATTAAAATATTCGTTTTAAATATTCCAGTATACATTTTGACTACTTTTCACTGAATCCTAATATTGCATTATGGTATCTTGATAGATATAGAATATATTTCCTTTTATTATTTATATGTGAACACACAACGCCTTCTCTTGTCGTATCCTAATACATATTTGTCTGTTTGAGGATCCATACTGAGTAGT
>CM063510.1:111282189-111384689 GCA_032207245.1 Pardosa pseudoannulata | reverse complement strand
ATAAATTTACAATAGTATCATAAATAGAAAAAATCAAATAGAAATCGTAGTATATATTTTTAATTTTTTCCCGTTCTGTGGTTCCGCATCGACTGATGTAAAAACTAGTTTTTATTTGTCTACATTTTTCTCCGGAATATATAGAGTAGACAAGAACTTTCGACTTCTTTTTCCCGTATATACCGTTATTTTTGTACCCAAAACAAACCATGTTGTTACACTAACCTGTACTAGTACTTGACCCTCTCTCCAGTATAAATCGTCAGAAAACTTACGTGTCCCGAGGTCAAGTATCAGTCGTCATAAAACATACTAGTACATGTCCCGCATACAATGTGTTAATATATGGGAAACCAGTCTCATGTCAAATCTCAATCTCAAGTCAATAGCATGTTTAGTCCTTTAGAAAAAGACAAACTTATTATATTTTTTAAAATGAAACATTAGTCGTACTAAGCTTACATTTAAATATTATAAAGCATAGACAAAAAGAAAACAATTACCTGTAAACATATATCAAGAGAAGAAGAAAAATATTTTACATTCTATAGTTGATATCATAAAATTAAAGCAGCGATAAAATAAAACATGCCGAACTAATGAGGATAATATTAATATACAAATGTTTCTAAGCGATTTATTTTAAAAGATGATATGCTTTGAAAAATTATATTTAGGTCTAAAAGAATATTTTTAAAAATAAATATTTTCAGTTTTAAACATTAATTGGCGATAAATCATTTATTTATCTTAAAATAGAAAACACTTAAAATATGCTCTTGTAAGCAATTACAGCAAACTATGAGTAAAATTTGAGAAAAATATGAAGAAAACCCTTATTCTATTGTAGATTAATTTTTATAGCTCTAGAGATGGTATTTCTAAAACAAGAGACTTTATTTGATCTTTTTCTACAGAACAAATGAGCAATAAACGTTGAAGGAGATTAACTAAAATTCTCATTAAGTATAATAGTATAAATAATAAAAAACTATTTAATCCTAACTATGCATAACTGAATGTTCATGCATTTTTATTAACTAAATAATGTGGTATATAAGCATTGTACTTTTTATCCTACAGTAAAAGAAAGAAAAGACTTTAATCCGTATTAAAACATATGGAACAAGCTGAAACAAATATGTGCTACATGAAATAAATAAGATTTTACATGGTTTATGTTTTAAATGGAACACATGTTAAAAAATATTTAGTTTTATAAAACTAGTTTCACAAACAAAACAAACATTTCACTCTGGTAGTTAAAATGATAAAATTATTTCCTTCACAAAATTTATATCATTATTGTAACTTAGAAATAAAAATCTAAAAGCTGTTATTATCAGTAACATATTTAAAATATATTTAAAAAATTGTTTAAATATATTCATTTAGTGGTATAAATATGTAGTGAGTTTTTGTTAATTTAAAGTTAATTTTCATCATATAGAGGATTTTTTCGCTATATATTATCGAGCAGGTTCAAAATAACAAGTTAGAAGAGCCTTGGATACAAAGTACCAACCTTCTACACCTTTTTTTTGTGTTTGAGATACGTGAAATACGAACATACAGATGTTAAAAGTAAACTAGTCAGTGCTAGTTCCCGAATGGTCAAAACGGATATTTAAAGTTTCAGAATTAAATTTATCTTGTCCGGGCATTCAGATGTAATACTAACACTCTTCAAAATTCAGTCAGGGATGGTACAAATATTTATTTTCGTTGAAATATAACCTACTCTATAATATATAACGGAAAAAGGAGAGTCTTGAATACATAAGGAAATATATGAATTAATTACGAAGAGTCTTGAATATATAACGAAAAAAGAAGTCTTGAATACGAAAATGAAGAGTCTTGAATACAAAGTACCAACCTTCTACAGTTTTTTTTTCAGTTACGTGAAATACGAACATACAAATGTTAAAAGTAATCTAGTCGGTACTAGATCCCGAGTGGTCAAAACGGATATTTAAAGATTTAGAATTAATTTTTCCTTGTCCGGGCACTCACATGTAATACTGATACTCTTAAAAATTCAGTCAGGGATGTTCCAAATATGTATTTTCACTGAAATATAATCTGCGCTATTATATATAACGAAAAAAGAAGAATCTTGAATACGAAAATGAAGAGTCTTGAATACAAAGTACCAACTTTCTACAGTTTTTTTTTCAGTTACGTGAAATACGAACATACAAATGTTAAAAGTAAATTAGTCGGTACTAGTTCCCGAGTGGTCAAAACGGATATTTAAAGATTTAGAATTAATTTTTCCTTGTCCGGGCATTTACATGTAATACTGATACTCTTAAAAATTCAGTCAGGGATGTTCCAAATATGCATTTTCACTGAAGTATAACCTGCGCTATTATATATAACAAAAAAAGAAGAGTCTTAAATATAAAGTACCCACCTCCTACAATATTTTTTAGTTACGTGAAATACGAACATACAGATGTTAAAAGTAAACTAGTCGGTACTAGTTCCCGAGTGGTCAAAACGGATATTTAAAGATTTAGAATTAATTTTTCCTTGTCCGGGCATTCACATGTAATACTGATACTCTTAAAAATTCAATCAGGGATGTTCCAAATATGTATTTTCACTGAAGTATAACCTGTGCTATTATATATAACGGAAAAAGAAGAGTCTTGAATACGAAAATGAAGAGTCTTAAATACAAAATACCAACCTCCTACAAGTTTTTTTTTTTTAGTTATGTGAAATACGAACATAGAGATGTTAAAAGTAAACTAGTTGGTACTAGTTCCCGAATGGTCAAAACGAATATTTAAGGTTACAGAATTAAGAAATTTTAGTAATAGATTGTCCATATATGTATTTTCGCTGAAATCGGTGAACCTAATATTATCTTGATTACGTTACTTCCTTTACTATTTACAACAAAGTAAAATCAAATCATTTAACAGTCAAATATGTTTTTGTTTTGCTGCTACTTGCTTAAAATATAGGTTATCATGAAATTCAAAGTAAAGTGCACATCTTTCTAACATATAATCCAAATTAAATATTTTGTAAATACCCCCTGCAGTATTTGCACTTTAACACAATGGAAATGTAAGCTTAAAAGCTGTTTTCTGTTTCATTTCTAGAACTTTGTTTTCATAAAGTACATACGATCGAGACACTTTCGTTTTTTTCCAATCGATTACAAAAAGCTCGCGAAAACAGAAAAAAAGATTTCCGAATTTTCCTATCCTTCAACGGAAAAGTTTTGTTGTTACACTAGATCAAATATTTCCACTGAGGAGCATAAAACGGTACCGGTCGCATTTAAATGAGCGCTTTTTATATAAAAGAGAGCTTTTACTGATACAAATAAATTTCCATTGAATATTTAAGTTTTTACTATATTTCATATTGACACTTAGTTTAGTTTTGATAACAGTCCATAATATAAAATTGCTTTATGAACAATATAAGTAAATCGGATGAAATGCATATAATTAGGGCACTTCTTGTGTTCCAGTATTTACAGATTTTAACCTTTTAGATTTTGTTCTATGCAGTACACCAAAATGCATGGTTATTCTTTGATGTATAATTGCAAATGAATAGAATCAACTGGGGTATCAGATCAATCATGTCTTATAAGTCAAATACAAATATATGAAATTTCAATATGCATTTTAATACCGAGATTAGAGATTTAGCTCTTTCACTTTAAACAACAGTAAACTATTTAGAGATTCTAAAGAATATAAGTACTGATACAAACAATGATTATACAGTTATTAATTCCCTAATGCATAAAAGTAAGAGAGACAAACTGATGGGGGATATTTAGAAAATTATTATGTAACACTATAAAAAACTATAAATACAGGGACTGGGACTGAATACCAAAAATTTTCTCTGAAATCTTTATAATCTCATATTTGGTTTCAAAAAATAATTTGTCAACTTTTAAAACACGTTTCAAAATCGTAAAAATAATTTTAAAAGTATTAAACCTAATTTTACAGGCAAAAAGATAACATTTGTGGTTAAAAATACATTTATAAATATTTAAAATTATTTTTAACAAAATATATCTTTCATAAATATTTTAAGAATTATCTCTGTGAAGAATCTTATTGTAGTGTCTCTAATTTTTTAAGAACTTACTGTCATTTACAACTACACTAACCATGAATGATTTCTACACGAAAGTTTAATTCAGAATCGTCATTTGATACGTATTCTACAAGTAAAATGTACTAATTATTCAGTTGTAAAATAGTAAACAATAAAAAAAAATTGGATAATAATGTATAGAATATTTTAGGCGGTTAACACTTTAGAATGTCATTTATTTCTCTTTTGAATTCCTCCCAGCTATGTTTTAATATCATTTAAATGAAGAAATAAAAAAAATATATTTTATTTTACCTAAATTCATGTTCACAATTTAATTTTAGACAGGGGAAGTATACATACCCTGAAACCACTTCTGGTTATATGGAAAGTTCAGTTGAATTTAATAGAAATTATTTACCACGGTAATAGAAAAAACAAGTTGCATTCATATACATTCTGTACACGTATAGTGAGTAATCATTTGAGCAGCTGTGCTACATTTCTTGCATCATTTGCAGATGGAAACCATTTTAGCACACAATTTTCTATTCTAATTTAGTGGACATCATCGAAATCGAACACTTCTTTGTCTGAGAGCTAGAAGATGTTTCTTTTTTCTTGAATTTCCCTCTATTAGCTAACCTGCTAATACATTTCGGGATGGTGGCTAAATTTTAGGGAGTTTCTTTAAGTACATTTCGTAAAATCATGTAGGTGCGAAATTATCTTCCCAAGGACCACAAAAGTGTTAATGGCAACAAATGTTTAAATATCGTAAACACTATTGTACTCTGAAACTTGCGAATTATTATTAATGTTTGACAAGTGATTAAACTTATTCGTACCCATCATAATTTTGTACAATTTTCTTCATAACTTCAATATTACCCCATATAATGTTGCAGATACATTGAAAAGAACAAATTTGATACTATAAACAGCATCTTATAAATATTTGAATTAACGAAATTTTGTTACAAAATGTCGAATGAACATTTAAAATAAAAGCATATTCTTGCATGTTATTAGAAACTATCATATAGCTATGAAATATTTTACAAATTTTAGTTTCAGCAGAAGCAAATTCCAAAACTCATCTAGATATACTTTTCTTTACTTGGGTTTTTGATACACTTTGCATAAAGTGTGCTTAGTTGTAGGAAAATAGTAGTTCCATATCAAAAATTATTTAAAAATTTAGCTTTATAAAATATTAATGAACATTTAAAATCAAATTATATTCTTGCAAGTTATTAGCATGTTTCATAAGCTTTTTACAATTCCTAACTAATTTCCTTCTTATTTAATAAAATATGTTTAAACTCCGAACAGTTATTTCATTTGAAATACATTACCGAATATCTAATTTTAATAAAATTATTAAATAAACTTAATCTTTTCATAAAATTAGTTTATAAGGAGTAATTTAATAAACATATTAATTTATACAATTTAATTATTGTAATTTAATAATACATTTATTAAATTAAGTATATAACGTAAGATTATTCGTGGATGTAACACTTAAATTAAAATTTTAGCAATATAAATGGAATTTTTATCAAAAATGTTATCAATATCATAAATATTTTTTGTGTTTTATTTTCGTAAAATAAGTTATTTAAATTTTAAAAATTACTTCAAGGAAAACGAAATGTGTCCGATATATACGAATATTTATTTTTAACTTACAAGACTCTACTTTCAATGGTAATTAAAACTTTAAAAAAATGACTTCAAATTACATAAATTAAGTTTATCATAAGGTTTTAACATTATTTAGGGAAATACTATAACAAAAGTATTTAAAATAATCAACTTTTTTGATGTGTTTAAATCATTCTTCACACCATTATGTGATTTATTTTAAATAAGAATCTAATTCTTAAAGTTAATTATGTACTATTTTACTACATTTTACTGTTAAGTGGAACAATGTTCATGACTGTTACACCAGTAGAGCAACAATAAATGTTGAATAAATTATAATATTAACTTATATTAAAATTCTTGTTCACAATTAGCATTTTTTATTTCTTAATGATATTTACACAAACAACATCTGTCAATGAAAGAAGTGTTTTAGGAAATAATATTTATAAGCAGATATTTATACAATCTCTTAATAGTAGTATATATAAATTGTGAGGTGTTGAAGCAGATAAAATTTCGATATTTCTTTTGTATATATTTAGTTTCAATATACTTCGTTATCTAGAATTAAATTTTTCTCTATCTTTATGAATAATTGTTCTAATCAAAATGTATACCCATGACTAAAGTAATTTTTTTACATTACAAAAAATATATAAAAGCAGGAGATTAAAATTTTAAATTTATCACATAATAAATAGGTGAAAACGATATTTTTATCATTATGACGTCATTCCTTTAAATATCTCATTTATTCATTTCTTATTTTATATTATTTAAACATCGTCTGCGTAGTATCAATTCCACTTGACCTGGAAATTTAGATATAAAGTGATTAACTTTCATGCCTATGTGACGAAAATTATAGCATTTTTATATAAAAACTAATTTTAAATTTAATTCTTGGTTAATATTTAGGTTACAATGAAATATTTATCAACAATATGCTAACAAAAAAAAGTACAAATTTCAGTGACTCATAGGCAAATAAAAACCTATCATTTATATAGTTATCTTTATATTCATATGGTTGTTACTATGAATGTGTGTTTCTGTTTCCTACAAAACGATGTTGTCATAAATTTCCTTAATTTTAGAAAACATTTATTAACACCAACAAAATTAGCACTGTTGCTGTCAAAACTTATGCTTCCTATTCTACCACGTAATATGGCAATATATATTAACGTCGCTAATCAACGTACAGTAGTAATACAGTAAAGTAATTTAGGGTTAAACTTATATTTTACCATAAAAAAGTTCCAGCAAATTTAATGACACAAATTCGATTATAAAAACTGAATATTGTTATAAAACGGTTATAATAGAAATATATAAATATGCCAATCACTCGAACTGAACTGTGACGAATTTAGAGAGTTATGCAAGAAAAAAAAATTTTGTTTAAAACATATATATTAAGTTTACCGTAGCGAAGCACTGGTACACTTGGTAGTATTCATTAAATTATAATATTAAAGGATATTAAAATTCTTTTACACAATTAGCATTTTTTATATTTCTTAAAGATATTTACACAAACAACATCTCTGTCAATGAAATAAGTGTTTTGGGAAGCAATATATATAAGCAGATATTTATACAATCTCTTAATATTAGTATATATAAATTGAAGTATTAAACCAGATAAAATATTAATATTTCTCTTGTATATATTTCCTTTCAATATACTTCGTTATCTAGAATTAAATATTTCTCTATCTTTATGAATAATTGTTCTAATCAAAATAAATACCCATGACTAAAGTAATTTTTTTACATTACAAAAAATATATGAACATCTCCATAAAAAATAAACTGTTAATTAAGATTAAAAAGCACGAAGCTGATAAACATCTAAAACTGACATAATGAATAATAAATAATGATAAAAACTGACAAACATCTAAAGAAACTATTCTAAAAATAAGCATTTTACTACTGTCTGATAAGAAAAAGCATGTCATTCAAATCAAAAACATACTAAATTTTTAATGAACAATAATTATAAACTTATAAAGTATATATTGAGCTATATCTAGGTTCCCTGTTTAAATGAATATTTATCTCATGTTTTCTAAAAATTAATTTTGACGTACTCGACGATTTTATTTTGCAGGATAATTTATATTTATAAATATATATATTTATAAATACTACATATCTATATCTACCTATCTATCTATCTATCTATCTATATATATATATATATATATATATATATATATATATATAATATATATATATATATATATATATATATATATATATATATCTAAACCTTAAAGCGTATTCCAAAATTATCCCTTTTCCCCATTCATATTCTAGATCTTAATTTCTTCTCTTTATATTAACCATATTTCCCAGCCATCCAATTTAAACGAGGATGTTTTCATTCCTTCCCCCCGTAACCCCGAAATTCTTTCTATGATTCCCAAAACAGAAAATGATATAGCTGGCATTTTAATTAGGAAGTTATAACTCTCATAGGAAAAATCTGTAATGATCAGCAGTAATGCTCCTCTGAGACGCCACACTTTACAGATGGCTCCAGTCAAAGGTTACTTTCTATAAGCAAATAACACGTGCTTCAGCATTTTTCCCACACACGGGTTTTAGCCGTCTCTCGCAGAAGGTTGGCATTACAATTACTTAGAGAGATAGCGTTCTGACACCGTCAGGTTCAGACGTCTCTGGATTCTGTGCAATTTTATAGGATGAAATAAAAGTTAAGTTCGGCCACGACAAATGATGTGCTTCTTTCTAACGGACGGTTAGCGGGACACTTGGCAGCCCAGCATGCCCGGGCTGAGGAAAATAATAGGGGCAATTTTAAAATGAGTTTTAAGTGTAAAGTTCCAGTGAGACCGCTGGACGATTATATATATATATAATATATATATATATATATATATATATATATATATATAATATCTATATATTTTTATATATATATATACATTATATATATATTACACAACATATATATATATATATTTATATATATATAAATATAACATATTATATAATATATATATACATAATATATATTTTATATATATTACATTATATATATATATATATACATATATATATATACATTTATATATATATAATATATTATATAAATAATTATACATACATATATATACATAATTTATAAATACATATATATACATACATATATATACATAATATATATACTACATATATAATAATATACATACATATATATATACATATTATACAAAATTTATACATACATATATACATACATATATATATATATCTATATATATATATATATATATATATATATATATATATATATATATAGTTTATTTAGCATATACTAAAAAGCAAAACCCTTTTTATTTTTTCAAGATATAAATTCGTAATGTCAAAATTTGTTGAAAATTTTAAGATGTTTTTCTGTGTTTATTTTTATTTATTTATTTTTTTTGCAAGCATAAGTACAAGAAAATTATTTTAGAGACAATTTTGATGTCTGGTGGACAAATAAATATTATAATAAGTAAGATCTAATGAAACTATTAAGTATTTATTAGATATTAAGTAGATCATATATAAGTATATATGGTTTAATACTGTGAACACAATTATACTTTTTTAAAATAATTAGTGAATCTTTATTTTTAACTAAACTCATATTTTTAATTATTCTAATTCATATTAACACTTGTAACAATGTTTGAATTTTAATAAAATAAATATATTGTGATATTCGTCTGATATATCATGTGAACATGAATGCATCATATTTCATAGGATAACAAAAACACAAAAAATTAAGTTTAAAGTGTATTTTTTTAAAATCAAACAAAATATATTATCCGGGTACAATTTTAAATTTTAAATTATATTTTCGTTATCTAAACTCAAAAATAATTCAAATTTGCGTCAACAGCTATTGCAGATTTAGCTTACGGTTAAAATTTACTCTCAACTAAAATAAAACAAAAAATCTGAAAATATATGAGTGTAGAATAGTTAAAATTTAAATTACATTAAAATATAAAAATGATTTAAATATTTGTTGAAAAGCTGAAATTTATTTGAAAATAATACAAATATGTTTTTAAAACTTACTACAAAATTTAATGAATTTTTTTAATCTATTTGTATTGCCTGATTTGCATTTTTATAATATATGTTAGGTAATGAAGTTATGTTGTTTGATCAAAAACAAGCTGTTTGCATAAAACGTATCCCACACATTTTGTACAAAAATTCTAGAATAACAAATTTAAAGGGAATTTCATTTTTAAAGAATTATAGAAATTACTAAATTTATTTTATTTTTAAATTTGGAAAAACCTATGGAATATTTCTTTTTTTGTAATTAAATAATAAATTATTTCTTTAAACCTTAATATATTTTATAAATATATCAGAATAAATATTGTTTAATTATTTTAACTAAAAAATTAAAATGTTGTTAATTAACTAGCATATAGCCCATCATATCACGGAATTAGTAAAATTTAAATTTTACAAAATTATAAAGTACCCTAGAAGGCAGGTAAAAAATGGTTTGTTTTTGGGCTGAGAATTATATGTTACACATTCAATGTTTTAATCTTCATACTCTTCTATAGTCTCCGGATATGTGAAGGCAGTTAAGAATCACGGTGAATTCATTTTGAAAAATAATAGAAAGTTTCCTTAGATACGTAGATATTAAGTTCTTCATTAAATTCTGCCCAATTTTCTTCCTAAAGTAATAAATGGAAGTAATGCAATGAAACTATCTTTTCCACTATACCCTGTAGGTAGATATAGTTTGTTGTTAATACCGTTAGTAAAATTTTCCTTTCAACAAAAAAACAAACGATGATTAAATTTAAAATTATCACATATGTACTTAGTCTATTATTTAAGCAAAATATAAAAGAAAATTACTTAGGTAATATATAAGTTCAATGATAAACCTTATGAAAATAATGCAGACGATATTTAAATAATTTAAAATAAGAAATTATTAAATGAGTTAGTTAAAGGAATGACGTCATATTGCTCGAAAACATGTTATATTTCCCTATTTCTTATAGGATAAATTGATAACTTTAATCCACTGTTCTTTACCGGGGAAATTAGGGCTTGAATTGATGTCATTAAATGCTAGAAATGAGAGGGGGGGTTGCAAGGTTGGATTTCGAACTTGCTAACCCTAACTCATCAAGTATCCAATATGGATACCTCTATCTATTCCAGATACAGCGCCTTCCTAAATTCGAGAACAGACGGACAGATAACATAGGCTATTATTATATAGAGCATAAGGTTATTAAACAATACAGTAAAGTATTGCAAACATACAAATAGCTAGTACTCAAGTTTCCATATACATAATTCATTTCGGCCATGCCAGGAAAAAATTTTAATAGCTTTTATTTAACTTCTCTACTTACATAAAAACAAACTAACTTAGAAATGTTAATTATTCATTTGGAAAATTTGACTAAATTAAGACATCTTCCCACATATTCCAACATAGCATTCCCCAGATTGAATTTTAAATAGCTTTTATTTAACTTCTCTACTTACGTAAAAACAAACTAACTTAGAAACTTTTAAATATTCATTTAAATTTGACTAGATTAATACATCTATTCACATTATCCAACATGACATTCCTCAGACTGAATTTTAAATAGCTTCTACTTAACTTCTCTACGTACGTAAAAACAAACTAACTTAGTAACTTTAAACATTCATTTTGAAAATTTCACTAAATTAAGACATCTTCCCACATATTCCAACATGGAGTTCCTGAGATTGAATTTTAAGTAGCTTCTACTTAACTTCTCTACGTACGTAAAAACAAACTAACTTAAAAAATTTACATATTCATTTCGAACATGTGACTAGATTGAGACATCTTCCCATATATTCGAACAGGGCATTTCTCAGACTGAATATTAAATAGCTTCTACTTAACTTCTCTACGTACGTAAAAACAAACTAACTTAGAAATTTTAAATATTCATTTTGAAAATTTGACTAGATTAAGTCATCTTCAAAAATATTCTAACAGGGCATTCCTCAGATTGATATCGCTACACACACGAATATTTTCAATTTGCGAATATTTTAATCTTCATTTCGAATATTTTAGTCTTCATCCTTTAGGAATGAAGATTGTTTAGTTAATAAGTATTTTAATCTTTCTTTTAATCTTTCTAAGGAGTGTAATCATTTTCTTTATAAAATAACAATTCTGAGTCAGCTTTATGCTATATAAATTCTGTATTATAACTAAAATTCAAGAAGAAATTTAAACTTTTAAAATGAAACTGACCAATGAATGTGATTGTTTCAATTATTGTCCTGGCTACTCTTAGCACAATATGACGGTCCGATTCTTATCCTTTCACGATCTAGGAAAACGACAGAGTAATGAAATACTATATTTACCCTATCTCTATAATGAACAATGATCCCGTTTCTAGATAACCGGATGTGCATTCAAAAGTAATTAACTCCAGAATAACGAGGACCAATAAACATTAATCCTACAATAAATTCAACTCTCCGATCGATTTATGCGCTTACATCCAAACTCGTGTAAATAACTATTCTTAGATTTTCTAGTTTGTTCTGAATTTCAGCGAAAGCTATAACCTCAACCTTAATAAATGTCTTGATATATATATATATGTATATATATATATATGTATATATATATATATATGTATATATATATATGTATATATATATATATATATATATATATATATATATATATATATATATATATATATGTATGTATATATATATATATATGTATATATATGTATATATATATATATATGTATGTATATATATATATATATGTATATATATATGTATGTATATATATATATATGTATATATATATATATATATATATATATATATATGTATATATGTATGTATATATATATGTATATATATATATATATGTATGTATATATATATATATGTATATATATATATATATATATATATATATATATATATATATATATATATATATATATATATATATATATGTATGTATATATATATATATGTATATATATGTATATATATATATATATATATATATATATATATATATATATATATATATATATATATATATATATATATATATATGTATGTATATATATATATGTATATATATATGTATGTATATATATGTATATATATATATATATATATATATATATATATATATATGTATATATATATATATGTATATATATATATATATATATATATATATATATATATATATATATATGTATATATATATATATATATATATATGTGTGTACATATATATATATATATATATATATAAATTTAATATCCCTTTTCAAGCACATACTTTGGTTTTTAGTTAAGTAATAAAATATATGTAAACTTTCATTCCTCTTCCCCGCAGACCCCTTCATTTCGCATTATCAAACGTGGTATAACTATTTTCATGGTTGCGAGCCAATGACTCATAGAATATATATGAAAATACATATAGTAATAAATATAGTATAAAGTAAATATAAAGTATATTAAGTATAGTATAAAGTAAGTTTAGAGAAGAAGTTGGGAACATGTCCATTCCAATGACAGAAATTCATGTTACTGACGCACGGAAGAATTGTCAAGTTCAACAATCGTGCAAAAGAAACAGATGTAGAAATCAGTGTGCTAATTGTAATAGAAATGTTTGCGGAAATGTGTTTCAAAAACAGATTTTATATGTGAAAATTGTTTTCCATGAATTTTTTTATAATAAACATTTCATTTAAATTAATTTGGAACTATTTTCTTTGCAAAATACTTCAATTTTCTTATGAGTCAAATTGGCTCACTTCAGTAAAAATAGGTGTATGATCCACATCCGTAAATCTAGTGTTAAAATCAGTTCTGAAACAAAGGATAGCACACGGTCTTAGTTTGGAATGGTTGGTTTCATGTGGTATGATTTGGACAACTATGTTCTACTGGTTTCCTTCACAAGGGGCTTCTGAAACTAGTGTCTACTACTTCGGTTTCAAAAAGCAGTGCCCTATCTATTCTGCCAAGTTTTGGTAGTCTAGGAAGAGAAGCAATTTCATTAAGGCATAAACTCAAATTAAAAACTATACAAATAAATAATCTAGCAAAATTTAAAACCAGAATTTTAAAAATAATGGAGAAAATGAGAAAATTAAATGGAAAAAAGCAATTTAAAGTTTACAGATATTAAATCCTTTTAAAAACTGCTCATCAGTAAAATTCATGAACTTATTATCTCTATTTCAGCCATATTAAGTAGATATTTCTTACTTATTTGTTTACATATTGGGGTTAAACAATATATTTTCGCAGGTACTCCAAATCAACACAACGTTCAAGTCAACGTCAATGTTTAAACTTAAAACTTATTTGCATTTTATATCACTATTATATAGTTCATACAATGTTTGAATAATCTGACGTAGATGGCAAATTTCAGGAATTTCAAAAAGGTACATTGTTTTAATACCAGTATAAATTTTAAATTTTATAAATTACAGAATTTACTACTTACTATTTTTGAAAATTTGATAAAGAAAACTTTTGATTGTATAAACAAATAACAATGAATAGAATTTTACAGAATTGAGGAAAGAAGTAACGGGTATTAAGGAAATATCAATGGATGGCTAGCTGAAATGTAGGAAATGTTATTTAGTTTTTTATTAATAAGTAATATACTGTATTTTTTCTAGTCAGTCAGGAATTACTTAAAATCATGGATCTATGTAACAATGTATAATTATAACTAATTTTGAGAATAACAAATAAAAAGATGTTTCATATTAGATGTTTCTTAAAATAAAGTTAAGACGCTTCTACTGAGAATAACACGAAGTTGAGTCAATGTGAAGATCATATTGCAATAGCAGATTATGCAAGTTATTACGAATAATTTATCCTTTTGACTTTCCTGAACAACCTATTATCTATTTTTCTAAATATAGAATTCACAGTGATATTTTTCATTTTTTATTTAAAGTACAATTCCAAAAACTGTTGATATCAGATTTAAGTATATCTTTAAATTACTATGCAAATAGTTTAAACTTCATCATAGAAACATTTATAAAAGAGGAATTCATTTTGATAATTAAATGTATTTTTGATATTCACTTCTATTCTTAAATTAAAACTTGTCAAAAAAATAATTTCTTTAAAGTAATTTTAAGCATTTAGCAAATTTAACCTTACATTTTGACATATGTCAAACAAATTTAAGTTATTAACACATTGAGTGCGGGTACATTTCGCGGCGGAATTGTACCGGGAGCGGGCGTTTTGCGCATAAATTTAGTTATTCAGATAAATCTCAAAAGATCGAAAATTATTTAATTTTTTAACCAACTTTTCGTATTTTATATTGAAATATATAAACAAATATATAAATTGAAAGAAATAAATAAAAAACCATAAGATTTTAGTAAACAAAAAATATATGTTTTTAGTGGATACATTTATAATTGTATCGTAAATATGAAAAATCAAATAGAAATATTAGTATATAATTTCAATTTTTTCGACTTGAGTTATATAAACATTTTTACAATATAAAAAAGGAAAGAAAACAATATTCGGCTTCGTTTTCCTGTATATATCGTCATTTTTGCACCCACAATCGAACCCTGTTGTTATACTAACCCTTACTAGTACGTCACACGATCTCAAGTATCAATCGTCAGAAAACGTACTAGTACGTGTCCCGCATACAATGTTTAAAATAACGTAAAGGTAGAAAAGCTCAAAATTTATTTCTAAAACATTTTAAAGCTTAAATTTAAGATACATTTAAAATTAATTAGAAAAGGAACATATTCACCCAATATTAACTATACAAAAATAGAAATTATATTCATGAAACATTTTTTTAGAAAATTAAATCTAATTTTACCTAGTTTACGAGGGAAAAAAAGATTTTTCACAGAGGAATTTTAAAAGATATTTAGATCCTGCCACAAGTGGTTTAAAACAAAAATACGGGCTCTTTGAGACACCGCATAATCTGAATACATAATATTGTGTTTTCTTTTCCTGTTCAAAAACTAACAAGGATCCAACCTAGTTCGTACTAAATTAGTACAAAACCTCGGCTTCTTCGTCTATGAATATGCATTTCTCCGTTGTTAATATATGCACGGATGTTTACTTCCTATTTACGATGTCCATTTTTGGCTGATGCTAATTAGACGCAAATGAGGTTTTTCCCACACAATTTCTCGGTCGTGAAACTTAATTGCAGCCGTAAAAGATTTTAATGAGGAAGCCGCTCTGAAATTCATATCACGTTACCGAAGTTATTATATTGGAAGCCGAGGCGATTCGCTCATCTTTTTTTAACTTTCTAATTTTACTCTCAGAATATACCTTGTACTTGAGAAATATCTTTTATCTAATGTAAATTTTAGAAAATTATTTTATTTCTATTAAAATGTAGATCAGTCTACACTATTAAGAGAAAAAAAAATAAAATGACTGCAAAGCGTTTAAAGTGTTAAAGATCTCAAAAATTTCTCAAAAGCATCGTCTTTAATTGCTACAGTTGAGAGATTTAATGTATGGAAAAAAACTATGAACAGTTATAATAAATGTATATGTTCAACTACCCCACAGACGTTTAAACAGCGTTTGACTGAATACTACTCAATTTCGAATTTCGACAGATCTCAAAAGCATTATCTTTATTTGCTACAGTTGAGAGATTTACTGTATTGAAAAAACTCTGAACCATAAGTACTGAATGTCTCCAATTACCTCACAGACGTTTATAAAGGTTTTGTCTATATACTACTCAACTTCGAATTTCGAAAGATCTCAAAACAGTTCTCAAAAGCATTATCTTTATTTGCTACAGCTGAGAGATTTACTGTATTGCAAAAACTATGAATCATTACAAGAACTGTAAAATCTCCAATTAAGGTCTCCAATTAAATCAAAGGAGTTTATAAAGGTTTTAACTAAATACAAATTAATTTCGGATTTCGAAAGATCACAAACTTTTCTCAAAAGCATAATCTTTATTTGCTACAGCTGAGATAATTACTATATTGAAAAAAAACTATGAACCATTATAAGTACTGCATGTATCCAATTACCTCAAAGACGTTTATAAAGATTTTGAGCAAGTACTATTCAATATCGAATTTCGAAAGATCTCAAAAGCATTATTTCTATTTGCTACAGTTGAGAGATTTACTGTATCAAAAAAAAAACTATGAACCATTATATGTACTGTATGTCCCCAATTACCTCAAAGACGTTTATAAAGCCTTTGACTAAATGCTACTCATCTTAAACAAGATTAAAATTATAAAGATTAAAATAATTTCTATTCAGAATCACAGTACGGTAAAAATAGTAAAATGATGCTTTAAATAGCTAAATCTTCTGAAAAAGCGTAAGAACCCTGCAGCAGTAAGATATCGCTGGACAATCACTAGATATCATTAATGATATCATTAAACAAGCATTAGATTTCACGTTGGTTGAAGATAAAACGTTATCAGCCTTTTTTTATTACAAAGCTTCTTTTATATTGTCTTAAGCAGCTATTCAATGAATAAAACAACAAAATCCGAACAATCTGTCAGTTCAAACAAATACACTTAAATGATCCGTTTACAACAAAACGACTCTAATAATTCGATTAACATTGCTTCGGTAATTCCTGTACATCGCCTGTACGGGAATTCGATACTGGAAAACTTCACACAGAAGCTCGTTTCTGTGATCACTGCGTCACTGAAACGTTGGCAGAGAGGGTATAAAGTAGCCTTATAACAATCTCAATAACCGAAATGATAAACACAAAGAAACTAAAAATAATTTTAGTGAACTATGCGATCTCATCTGAAATATTTACATTACGAAGAAAGCTACACGACAAGGTTTTGATTAAAAAATACATTTTATATCGGATAAAATTGTAAGTGTAAGCCATACTAGAATCGATTTAATTACATACACAAAATTTCATCAAAATTAGTCCAGCCGTTTAAGAGGAGTTCTATTACAAAAATACGGTCAGGAGAATATTATATATAAATATTAAAACTGTTTATATCCAGAAAATTAACACAGCTTAGTAAAAAATAGTAAAATGATGCTTTAAATAGCTAAATCTCACTAAGAAGCCCAAGAACTATACAGCATTAAGATATCGCTGGACGATCACTAGACATCATTAATGATATCATTAAACAACCATTAGATTGCACGTGAGGCAAAGATAAAACGTGATCAGCATGAATGTTTTTTTTCGATTACAAAGCTTCTTTTAATATGTTCTAAGAAATGTTTGCAAACTCTTCAATGAATAAAACAACAAAATCCGAACAATCTGTCAGTTCAAACAAATACATGTAAATGATCCGTTTAAAACGAAACGAATCTAATAATTAGATTAACATTACGTCGGTAATTCTACTCATCACTTAAACCTCAAAGAAATAAGAGGGAGATAAAAACAATCTGAAATCGCTTTTGAAAAGCGCATATGAACGAGGGGTGTGAATATGCCTTTAAAAAAAAATCCAAACAAAACGCACCCTAAACTTTTGAAACCCCTTTTCACGCGTCCATTTTTGCCAAGACCGCTTTTAATATTATTAATTTTAATAATATTTTTTTATTTAATCTTCATAGAATCAGCTTAAATACCCAAAATTTCATCAAAATCAGCCCATCGATTTTAGAGAAGTTTTCTTATAATCACACTGACAGAAGAATTTTATATATAAATATTTAAAGAATTTCTATTCGGAATATTAACACAGTATCGTAAAAATAGTAAAATGGTGCTTTAAATAGCTAAATCTCACTAAGAAGCCCAAGAACTATGCAGCATTAAGATACCGCTGGACGATCACTAGATGTCATTAATGATATCATTAAACAACCATTAGATGGCACGTGGGGCGAAGATAAAACGTGATCAGCATGAATGTTTTTTTTTTCGATTACAAAGCTTCTTTTAAAATGTCCTAAGAAACTCTTCAATGAATAAAACAACAGAATCCCAACAATTTGTCAGTTCAAACAAATACACGTAAATGATCCGTTTAAAACGAAACGAATCTAATAATTAGATTAATATTGCTTCGGTAATTCCTGTACATCGCCTGTACAGGGATTTGATACTGGAACATCTTTCACTGAAGCCCGCTACGCAGACAACTGCGTCACTGATACGTTGGCACTGGGGGTTTCAGGCGGCATAATAATAATCTCAATAATCGAAATGATAAACACAAAGAAATAAAAATAATTTTAGTGAACTATGCGATCTCAACCCAAATATTTACACCTTAAAGAAAGCTACAGGACAAGTTTTTGATAAAAAACATTTCATATCGGATAAAATTGTAAATCTAAGCCATACTAGAATCAGTTTAATTACACACACAAAATTTCATCGAAATTAGTCCAGCCGTTTAAGAGGAGTTCTATTACAAAAATACGGCCAGAAGAATATTATATATAAATATTAAAACAGTTTATATCCAGAATATCAACAGTTTAGTAAAAAATGGTAAAATGATGCTTTAAACAGCTAAATCTCACTAAGAAGCGTAATAACTATGCAGCATTAAGATATCGCTGGACGATCACTAGACATCATTAATGATATCATTAAACAACCATTAGGTGGCACGTGGGGTAAAGATAAAACGTGATCAGCATGAATGTTTTATTTTCGATTACAACACTTCTTTTAAATGTCCAAAGCAACACTATTCAATTAATAAAGCAACAAAATCTAAATCTGTCAGTTCAAAGAAATACCCGTAAATGATCCGTTTAAAACGATATGAATCTAATAATTAGATTAACATTACTTCGGTAAATCCTGTTCATCGCCTGTATGGGGTTTTGGTACTGGAACATGTCGCACTGCAGCCCGTTACGCTGACCACTGCGCTACTGATAAGTTGGCAGAGAAGGTTTTAGGCGGCATTAAAATAATCTCAATAAGCAAAATGATAAACACAAACCAATAAAAATTATTTTAGTGAAATATGAGATCTCAACCCAGATATTTAGATCTCAAAGAAAACTACACAACAAATTTTTGATAAAAAAAACATTTTATATCAGATAACATTATGAATCTGAACCATACTAGAATCAATTTATTACATACACAAAATTTCATCAAAATTAGTCAAGCCGTTTAAGAGAAGTTATAAACACACTGACAGACGAATATTATATATAAATATTAAAACAGTTACTATTTAGAATATTAACACAGTTTAGTGAAAAATAGTAAAAAGATGCTTTAAATACCTAAATCTCTTGAAAAAGCTCAAGAACTGTGCAGCATTAAGATATCGATGGACGATTACTAGACATCATTAATGATATCATTAAAAACCATTAGATAGCAAGTGGGGCAAAGATAAAACGTGATCAGCATGAATTTTTTTTTTTTTTTACAAGGCTTCTTTTAAAATGTTCTAAGCAACGTTTGCAAACTATTCAATGAATAAAACAACAAAATCCCAACAATCTGTCGGTCCAAACAAATACCCGTCAGTGATCCGTTTAAAACGAAAGGAATCTAATAATTAGATTAACATTACGTCGCTAATTCTACTCATCATTTAAATTTCAAAGAGACAGCCGTCAATAAAAACAATCTGAAATCGCTTTTGAAAAGCGCATATGCGTGAGGGGTGTGAATATGCCTTTTAAAAAATATCCAAACAAAACGCACCCTCGATATTTTAAAATCCTTTTCACGCATCCATTTTTGTCAAGACCACTTTTAATATTATTAATTTTAATAATAATTTTATTATTTAATCTTGATAGAATCAGCTTAAATACCCAAAATTTCATCAAAATCAGCGCATTCATTTTAGAGAAGTTTTGTTATAATCACACTGACAGAAGAATTATATATAAAAAGGTTTAAAGAATTTATATTCTCAATATTAACACAGCATTGTAAAAATAGTAAAATGATGCTTTAAATAGCTAAATGTTTTGAAGAAGCGTAAGAACTATGCAGCATTAAGATATCGCTGGACGAGCACTAGATGTCATTAATGATATCATTAAACAACCATTAGATGGCACGTGGGGCGAAGATAAAACGTGATCAGCATGAATGTTTTTTTTTTATTTCAAAGCTTCTTTTAAAATGTCCTAAGCAACTCTTCAATGAATAAAACATCAAAATCTCAACAATCTGTCAGTTCAAACAAATACATGTAAGTGATCCGTTTAAAACGAAACGAATCTAATAATTAGATTAACATTACTTCGGACATCACTTAAACCTCAAAGAGACAGGTGGTAAGAAAAACAATCTAAAATCGCTTTTGAAACTCGGTTATGTGCGAGGGGTGTGAATACGCTTTTTTTAAAAATTACAAACAAAACGCACCCTCGTCTTTTGAAAACCCTTTTCAAGCATCCATTTTTGCCAAGCCCGCTTTTAAAATTTATAATTTTAATATTATTTAATTTTGATCGAATCACCTTAAATACTCAACATTTCATCAAAATCAGCCCAGCCATGTTAGAGGAGTTCTGTTAGAATCACACGGACAGAAATATTTTATATATAAAGGTTAAAAGAACTTCTATTCAGAATATTAACACAGTATCGTAAAAATAGTAAAATGATGCTTTAAATAGCTAAATCTTCTGACGAAGCGTAAGAACTATGCAGCATTAAGATATCGCTGGACAATCATTAGATGTCATTAATAATATCATTAAACAACCATTAGATGGCACGTGGGGCGAAGATAAAACGTGATCAGCATGAATGTGTTTTTCGATTACAGAGCTTCTTTTAAAATGTCCTAAGCAACTATTCAATGAATAAAATAACAAAATCCCAACAATCTGTCAGTTCAAACAAATACACGTAAATGATCCGTTTAAAACGAAACGAATCTAATAATTAGATTAACATTACTTCGGTAATTCCTGTCATCACTTAAACCTCAAAGAGACAGGCGGCGATAAAAACAATCTAAATTCGCTTTTGAAAAGCGCATATGTGTGAGGGGTGTGAATACGCCTTTTTTTAAAAAATATCCAAACAAAACGCACCCTCGTCTTTTGAAAACCCTTTTCACGCATCGATTTTTGCCAAGCCCGCTTTTAATAAATCTCATTTGCCTCGGCAACGTGACATATTTCAATAAAACGAAAATTACCCTGCATTTGCATTTGTTTACTGTTAAGTTTTCTGTCGCGGACCTTTTATTCCGGAATTTTGTCATTCCGCAAAAGGAGGGGAAGAGAGATCGATGCTAATTATGCTCAAAATGAGGTTCGGTTCAACTAATTGCTTTGCTACCCGCGTCATTTGCAGCGAAGTAATGGCTGTTGTAAAATGTATTAGGGAGCGGCGGTACAGGTTGCAAATTGTTTCCCTGGACTGCGCTCACCTGTTACTGTTTTTCGGGAAAACCGGTGGAAAATTTAGGAGACTTATGAGCAAGATTTGGTTAACATCTGAAATGAAGAGAAGTGAAATATTTGAAGACAACTGGAAGAACTTATTATCTATGAAATTGGTTTAGTTTGGTTTAAGAAATGCGGTTAAGGTAACATAATATCTTTCTACCCCAAAATATGTAATACTTATCAGTACAATCTGCAGGAATGGGATTTGGTACAGAGACTTTTCGTAACCCCGGTGCCAAGTTTTATGAAGTTCTTTCTTTGAATTTGAATTTTATTGTTGTTTAATTTATTTAATGTTAAACTAATTATGACTTTATAATAAGTAACATCTTATTCAATCAGTTAGTAGGGCCGTAGTATTAGTAGGTTAGTAATATTTTAGTAGGGCATTTTAGAGTTACGTTTCAACAACGCTAACGAATGAACATTTTCCTTGCTTTGTATAATGCGTCATCGCAAATATTTTCTTTAACATACTTCGCAATTTTTTTATACATACTGTGCTTTTTAGGCATAAGAATGCACGGTATACTGTTCCTTGAAAGTATAGTACTAAAGGCTTTTAATATATAGTAAATTCAGTAAAGTGTTTAAATTTTTCCAAGCAATCCATCTTCCCTAGATTTCAAATTTTATTGTTGTTTAAATTTATTTAATTCTAAACTGATTATAACTTTATAATAAGTTAACATCTTATTCAATCATTAGGGCATTTTAGAATTACGTTTCAACAACACTAACGAATGAACATTTACCTTTCTTTGTATAATGCGTCATCGCAAATGTTTTCATACTTTATTAACATTACATGCTTTTAGACGTAGGATCTCACTGGATACTGTTAATGAAAAGTGTACTACTAAGTGTAATATATGGTAAAATTAGTAAAGTGTTTAAAATTTACCACGTATTCCGTTTTCGATCGGGAATCGTTTGCAAGAACTTTAAAGTCTTCTAAACAATTCCTGATTCTAGTTTCTAGCTGCCAGCCTACTTTAAAAAATGTTATAATTACAATAATTTTTTCATCACAAATTTTCATATATTTTCGAGAATTTCGTTCATAAATTTTTATTTCTGCATTTTGTGTTGCTGAAGTAAAAATAATATTTACTCCGTTCATTACTTTTTGACTATTTTACCAATATATTAACCTACTGCTACAGGATTTTAAAATATATTATTAGAACAATGTTTTTCAGTTTCTTCTAAAATTAAAAATTTGAAAAAGGGGATGCTTTTATTGCGTAATAAAAAATCATTCGCAAATCTAATTATTTCCAATGTACTGTTCTAATTCATGTTCTTTGAAAAGTATAATGACTGGATTGAAAGAACTAAACGGTTATTTATATCTAAAAATTTTGTTAAAACTACACAATTTACCCAGTAGAACTATTTCTACAATTAGAATTTTGATTTGAAATGTGTTATTTCCTTAAAGGTACTTTACAAGGAACTTGACAGTGATGTCTGTTTCATGTACGCACTAAAATTCTCAAATCACTTGGTGATGTCGGATTTTCTAATTCGATAAAATCTTTTCAACATATAAATGCTCTTTCACTCTCTGTGTGAATATTTTTTTGTATGTGTGCGTGTGATGTATATGAAAGAAAGAGAGATTATGAAAATTGGATCCACATCTTCATATGACATTGCCAAACACGTTATAATAATTTGTACTCTTTTTTAACTATTCCCATCAAAATCTTATTAAAACACTTTGTTCTTTATTTTAAAACAACTGAATTTTTTACAGACGTTTCTTTCATCCAATATCTGCAATAAGTCGGCTTATTTTAATTGAATCTATGGAAATTATGGTAAAGAATAAAACCCCTGTTTTACAAAGAATGGGAATTTATACGCAGTAGTTTTTGGTACTATATGTTTAAATAATTGGTTCTTAACTGGACTTAGTTTGTAAAATTTTAAGAATATAGTTGTAACGAATTAAAGATGGCCATATGTTACATACAAAGGAGGCAGAAAGGAAAGTGTGTGGAGTGGTGTCATATTTTCCTTGAAAGAAAATGAATTATATTCGTCTTGTACTTCCAAATTATGATTTAACATATAAAACACAGAATACTATTTCAAACCTAAGTTAAAGTTTAAAACGCTAAACCTATATATAAAATTATTTATAACTAGCATATAGCCCATCATATGACGGGATTATTAAAATTTTTAATATTCCAGAACTGTTAAGTACCCAATGAGACAGGTAAAAAATGGTTTTTTTTTGGCTCAGAACTATCTGGTTCACTCTGAATAATTTATTTATCGTCCTACTCGTCTAGAGTCTCCCGATCCTGTAATGCAGTTTAGAATCACATTTGAATTTATTCAGTCAAACTGTGTGATTACATATAATAAACAAACACATAAAAGAACAAACTTCTTAATTTTCAAATATATATAAATTAAAAGTTAGATATTTATTAGTCCATGTAATTGACTCCTAGACTTATATGATAAGAATTTATTGTAATACCGGTGGTAAAAGTTTCATTGCAACAAAAAATAATCGATGATTAAATTTAAAATTATCACGTATGCACCTAATATATTATTTAAGCCAAATATAAAAGAAAATCATTTACGTAATATCTAAGTTTAGTGATAAAAGATATTAAAATAGTGTAGACGATATTTAAATAGTTTAAAATATGAAATGATTAAATGAGATGTTTAAAGGAATAACGGTACAATAACAAAAAAAATTGTTATTTTTACCTATTTATTAAGTGATAAACGCAATCGCCTGCTCTTAACCGGGGAAAATAGGGCTTGAAATAATGGAATTAAACTCTCGAAAAGGAAGGAAGGGTTGGATTTCGAACGTTTTAAAGACGACAGTATTTTTTTGCTGTGAAATGAAGCATATATATACCAATTTATTTTAGAATCGGATCGATATTTTAGGAGAAGATAAACTTTATTCGCTTTGAATGGATGCCTCTATCCATTCAAGGTCCAACCGCTTCATTAATTGGAGAACAGACTTACAGATAACTTAGGCTATTATTATATAGCTGATTTTATGGAACTTTATTATTTACATAACAAAATTTTAACAATCTAGTTCGAGTAATTTCTGAGATTATACTACATTATGACGCAGTGCATTTAAGACAGTTTATACTGTAATAAAAGATGCTATGCAAAAAATCGTATACTATAACATTATATAGTTGGTACTTAGTAATATTAGAGTAAAATGTAAATTTTTGAAAGTTTTTAATATTTAATTTTCAAAGAACTGATAACATTAAATTTTACTCAATTTACAGGAAAAATTAAACACCAAAACGAAACTAAAAATATAGTGTATTATTAAATTAATTTTGATTATTATTGTCTATAGTAGCAACTTAAACTTACTGTGCAATATAAAAGAAAAAAATATTGTGTACTAAATATTTCTACGATATTTTTATTTATGTCGTCTTTGTAACTCGGAAGTTACATAGTGAAACATACGTGCCTGTTGCATTTCAAACTCTGGAGGTATTTCGATATCTTTACCTTGAAACTATGTTGGTTTAAAGGAATTTTTCAATTCGCTAAATCTCTCAATTTTATTAAAGGAAAGTAATGCTTTTATCATGTAAAAAACAAATCATTTAAGAATATGAAAAAATGCAATTTTTTTTAAAAATGAGCAGTTTAATTATTTCCAATGTACTGTTATAATTTATAATTTTTGAAAAGTTTAATGCCTCATTTGATAGAACTAAACGGTTCTTTGTATTTAAAATTTTGCTAAAACTATACACTTCACCTAGTAGAACTATTTTTAGAATGATAGTTTTGATTTCAAATGTACTGTTTTTTTTTAATGTTTCACATGGAAGCTGACAGTGATATAGACAGTTACACACTCAAATCATCGAGTGATTTGATATTTTCTAATTCGAAACAATGCAGTAAGCATATAAATGCTCCTTTGCACTTTGTCTGCATTTTCTTTTTTTGGGTGATGTGTATGAAACAGATGAGTAAGAGAGTATCAAAAATGGTTGAATAAGGGCAGGAATTTTAAATCACTTTTCTAGTTTTTTACATCTAAATCTAGGTATACATGTATAGATTAATCGGATGTTTGTACATGTATAGATTAATCGGTTTGCATTGGAGAACTAAGACCTACTGTTTTGCTAAACGAGGTTTCCTACTGCTTAACCCAATTATGACGAAGTTTGAAATTTTTCTGCTGATGAGGGAAATGTATGCTTGATTTGTAGGAAAATGTTTAAAAAAATATCTTGTATAAAAAAAAAATCATTTCATTTTTGAATCAGTTATTGCTTTTAAAATGGAAAAAAATATAACAAATAATACCTGTACTGCTCATAGCATACACAATCCTATTGTTTGCCTTCAGGACGTGCTGGTTGTATCTATTATTGATTGGGATAGTTTAACATACATCCACCATGTAAAGTCACATTTTCTCCTTAAATTAGAATGATGTTACATCAATGCTCTTAAACACCGCTTTGTAAGTAACTTCCATAGTACTACTGTTCCAATAATGAAACACTAGACATAAATGGGTTAAAGCTGATTCCGAACAGCTATGAAACAGCAATCTCAAAGTAAGATTCTAAACCATGATCTATGGTCCCGAACAGCAGGACTCTACCTATTAGGCTGCCAAACGATATCCGAATGGTTAGGGTGCTGGCCTTCAGAACCGGAGTTCGTGGGTTCGAGTCCCACTATGGCATGGATGTTCGTAGCCGTTCGGAATCGGATTTAAGCAGTAGGTCCCGGTCTCATTAGCCCTCGTGTTGCAAAAAGTAGACCGTAGCGCTCCAAACCAAAACCAAATTACCTATTAGGCATCGTTAAGCTTCAAGAAAGAATTTAACTTCTTTGATTTTGAAGAATAGATCGGTCTTTTATTGACTCTAGATTCCTATTCGAGTAATATATTTCGTTAATAATTTAGTCAAAAATTATCTCAGATAGGGATTTGATATAATCCGATATTCTAGTAACACAAAAAATAAAGTTTCGTTAGTAATAATAAAATAAATAGCGGAAAAGATCACATGTAAATCTTGTAGAATTTTTTGTCATTTCGAAGCATTTTACTTAATTATATTTTTATTTAACTACATTACACTGAACCATTTAGTGTTCAAAAATACGCATATCATCGGAAGTTCATTATTTATATAGAACAATAAATTTACTTCACTAAAATTCATACAATATTGGAAAGAAATAGTCATTTTATGTTCGGAAGACATATTTTACCTTTTCTTTCTTTACGAACTATTGTTTTAAATCCTTAGAAAGACAATGGAACAGGGTAGAATGAGGGCTATTCAGAGAAATTCACAAAATGTGACAGTGAATAATGATTATCTCAATAGCTAAAACTCTTAAGCGAAAATTCGATTAATATGCGTTATTTCCTTTTTTTTTCACATTTCTTTAAGTTTCCAACCAATCTACGTTTTAATGGGTTATTGGTTAAAACTAATTATTTCCGGAAGTTTTCAATAAAATTTTCTCGAAAATACGACAGTTTCATTTATCCGATTTCGTTATAAATGCAAAGAATTAAATCGGTAAAAGCAGTCGCAACATTTCGAAATGGTTATGAGTCCGGATGGTTATGAGTATAACTCATAGCAATCTAAGTACTGTGAAACATGCTAAAATTCTGTCAATATTTTTATACCTTTTAAAAATTAATTGTATTTTGTGAAGTCAACGGGACAAATAATATCTCATGTCTGCATCAACGTTTTAATTTAATTTTTTTTTTAATTTATGTCCATATAAAAAGCCTTAGAAATATAAATTAGAAATTAGCAAAAATAAAAAAAATAAATTAAAATATTGATCTACATTTTTATTCTTGCTAATTTAATTTACATAACTTTACACATTACGTTATCATCTAAATATACCTATAATAATCTGACTCTATAAAATGTAGAACATAAAATTTTTATCAGAGTCTATTTAAATATTTTACCTTTAATTCATTTTCATTAAATTTCTTATTTTAAATGTTATCTGATATGCAAGTTTTTATTCTTGCTAATTTATTTCACAAAGCGTTACACAGATTAGGTTATCATCTAAATGTACATATAATAATATGACTCTATAAAATGTAGAATATATACTTTTTATCAGAGTCTATTTAAACCTTTTACGTTTAATTCATTAAATTTCTTATTTTAAATGTTCTCGGATATACAATTTTTTATTCCTGCTAATTTTTATACATAACGTTACACAGAGTAGGTTATCATCAAAATGTACCTATAAAATTATGACTCTATAAAATGTAGAACATATAGTTTTTATCAGAGTCTATTTAAACATTTTACGTTTAATTCATTAAACTTTTTATTTTAAATGTTATCCAATATACAAGTTTTTATTCTTGCTAATTTACTTTACATAACGTTACACAGAGTAGGATATTATCTAAATGTACCTATAATAATATGACTATAATATCTAGAACATATCCTTTTTATCAGAATCTATTTAAACATTTTGCGTTTAACTCATTAAATTTTTTATTTAAAATCTTATCTGATATACTAGTTTTTATTCTTGCTAATTTATTTTACAAAGCGTTACAGAGAGTAGGTTATCCTCTAAATGTACCTATAATAATATGACTCTATAAAATGTAGAGCATATCTTTATCAGTCTATTTAAACATCTTATGTTTCATTCATTAAATTTCTTATTTTAAATGTTATCTGATACACAAGTTTTTATTCTTGAATATTTATTTTACATAACGTTACACAGAGTAGGTTATCATCAAAATGTACCTATAACAATATGACTCTATAAAATGTAGAACATATCCTTTTTATCAGAGTCTATTTAAACATTTTACGTTTAACTCATTAAATTTTTTATTTTAAATATCATCTTATATACAAGATTAAAAATATAGTTTTATTTAGTTTAAAATGTTCATCCAATTCTTTCAGAAACATTCTTTAGAGTTCACATTTAAAGTTTGTGTTACCTTTTCAGGCGTATGAATTTTAAGTACTTATTATATACTTCATATTTTCAAACTTGATAGCATTATATTAAAGTGTTGAAGTACTTTGGTATATTGTCATTGAGAGTTCTATGTAACGCTATAAAATATGTTTAAATATAGAAGATGAAGTGGTAATGGATTGATTAAAAATATTGCTCCTGAAAAAAAATCTATAAGGTGAAAAATGGAAATTTACTTCATAAAGTAGTTAAAAGTGAAAAAACATTTGCAAATTTGATTTATAGCAAAAAATCATTAAGACTTTTATATAATAATAAAATTGTTTAATGGAAATAAACTATTAGATTGGATATATTTATCTTTCAAATTTATACTTACGTACCTACCTATTTAATACAGAAGTTGTCTTTAAACCTATATAGTTTTATATTAGATTTGTGCGCATGCGTATTTGTTTATAAATTTTTTTTATAATATATTGTTTAAAATTTTGTATTAACTTTGATTTTTATTTGACTTTTAGTAAAATTGTACAGTAGACACTTTATTTGTGAATACAGTATATTGTTAGTCCAAAATAAAACATTAATTAGTATTTTACTAAAAATAGGAGATTGAACAATGTTTTCCTAACAGCTATCCATAAATATGTCAACATACATAAAAAGTTTCTAACGCATGTTCAAGTGCAATTTGATAATGAAGAAAGAACTGTAAAAGTGATTAAATCTCGATTTCACATTTTACAGAAGAGCTAATAATTAACTGTTTCCATTAACTGTGTATGCACTTGTGGGTTAGTATGCCTATCAGGAATAATTAAATGATTATTTAAAATTATTACAGTCAGTAGCTAGAACAAATTAGTGCAATTTATCTCTAAAAATGAACACCATGAAATAATAATCAATATTAAAAAATATTTTTGCTATTTCTGTATAACAAATACACCAAGGAACCAATGAATATGAGGAAGTATTAAACTGCAAAAAGAGCTCATAAAGAGCTATTTTTAGGGTCCAAGGCTATGCAAATAATAACATCACTTTTATTATTTGAAAATATTAATGTTAAAATGCGCAAAATCCTGAACAAAGTTTAATAAAATTGTTCTAATAATATTTACGAATTGTGTCTGCCTGTAAATTCATTTTTATACCTGTATTAATAGGAAATAAACTTAGAGTTTCACAAAGTTGGCATCATGTACACACATTATTATGCAATATAAATATATATAACATGTATGTATGTACGTATATAAATAAATAAATATATATATATATATATATATATATATATATATATATATATATATATAAAACGCACAAGCACACATATATATGCATATTACACACACACACATATATATATAGATGCATATTACACACACATATGGACATTACATACACACACACGCACGCACATTACACACACGCACGTACATTATACACAAGCACGCACATTACACGCACAAACGCACACACATTACACACACATGCACTCACGCACATTAAACACACATTATATATATATATATATATATATATATATATATATATATATATATATATATATATATATATATATATATATGCATTATTACACACACACATAACGTGCTCTGATACATATTTCAACAAAAGTTTCTTGTATACATTAGCATATATCACCCAAATTATTCAACCATAGAGGAAAATCCAATCAAAGCTTACTTTTTATCTATTTCAATCTACGCCTAAAAAAACCTTCTTTATATTACGTGTCTCCCTTCATTGATATTCATTAGAATTTTAACCCTTTCCCATTTGCATGCGCTTCACCTCTTAACCTTTGTCAGAACGTGACTTAGGGGTTATTGTACCTCCTGCTGACTCACCCTAATTTTGAACGCTGTCATCGGAGCAACTACTGTTGACGGAACGGCTACATACAGTTTCATCGGGATGAACGTTGGGCATTTTTGTCCTAGAGCAGATTCGTAATGGATTGCCCTTCAGGTAAACTGAGTCGGCAGGCATAATTTAGATGAAAATAAATGTTGAAAATAATAAATACGTAACAGACGTAGAGACTGCGTAACAGACGTAGACGTAGAGAGAAGTGAATTTTATATTATGGTGACCAAATATAGTAGAATCCATATATAGCATTTACTGAGAGCATTAGCTGTTAGTATTGAATGTTTATACACTTTCGAATGTACTCATTAATATATCTCTATTGGAATTCATAAATCCATATTTATGACTTCAAATCAGAATCTTGGTATATGTCTATACAAGTTTGATCAGTATTAATGATTCAAGTATTATTAGAATATGATTAAACGTCTAACAATTGCTGGAGTATATACCGGTTAATATAATTGTTTATGAATATATTCAGATAATGCCAATCTTCTCATTGATTTCTGATAATTTTGAAAGAGTTTTTTTCTAGTATTATGATGTCATTCCTTTAACCATCTCATTTAATCTTTTCTTACATTAATTTATTTATAAACCATCTGCATTATTTTCATACATTTTATCACTGAACTTATTTATTACGCAAATAATTTTCTTGTTAATTTGACTTAAATATTAGATTAGGTACATATGTGATAGTTTTAATCATCGATAATTTTATGTTGTAATGAAAATTATAACACCGGTTTTAACAGAAAATTCTATCTACCTCCAGCTTCTAGAGGAAATGATAGTTTCATTCCTTTACTTCCATTAATTACTGTGGCAAAAAAATTTGGAAGAACTCATCCACAGTTTCGACGTAGCTAAGAAGACTTTGAATTATCTTTCTAGATAATTTCAACGTCATTCTAAACTGCATTCACAGTATCGGGAGACTTTAGAGGAGTATGAAGATAAATTATTGTGCGTATACTAGATAATTCTCATACAAAACACAAGCCATTTTTTTATCTGCTTTATAGAGACTTTACAATTTTGGAAAATGAAAAATCAAATAAAAGTGTTAAAACACTATGAAGAACTAGATAATAATTTTACCATGTCCAAAACTTTTCGAGATAGTTCTAAACTTTTAAGATAATTTCATAATTCATTCATTTCTTATGGCAAAAAAACGTGGGAAGAACTTAACTATAATTTTGACCTAGCTATGAAAATTTTAAATTATTTTTTTTTTTAAATTAATTCAACTTGATTTTAAACTGGATTCACAGGAGATTTTAGAGGAGTATGAAGATAAACATATTGTTGATCGTGTACGAGATAATTCTGAGCCAAAAAACAAACCATTTTTTTTAAGTGCCTTATAGGGACTTTTCAATTCTGGAAAATTAAAATTTTATTGATCCAGTCATATGACTGGTTATACGCCAGTTAAAAAAAAAGAACTACCCCAAAAAGTTAAGACCAATTACTACAAAGGAATCAATTATAACAGTTTAGATACATAATTTTTTTCTTTCTTAAATTGCCATTTGTGTGTCATCAATTACGAATTATTGTAGACATTGAAATTTGCTTTACTGTTTAGTAGATTTGGTTTGGAGATCTACGGTCTACATTTTTAATGCACAAGAACTAATAAAATCGAAGTCTACTGCCTAAAACTAATTACAAATGGCTATAAACTCCCATTCTATCAGTGGATTTGAACTCATGGATTTCGGTCCCGAAAGATAATAGATAGTTTTTCTTCAAATTGCACACAGAATTTTGAAAACCTACTAAATAATTTAAAATTAAAAAAAAAAACATTGAAATTTTTTGAGAAATATAGATTACCTGTAAAAGTATTTTTTCCTTGCAGGTAGTGCTCGTACAAAGAAAATATCCAAATGTTTTGATTGAACTTTGCCTGTAGAACGAGTTTCTCCTTCAAATGCAATACTCTACAGTAAATCTTTTATCTCCGGTAATACGCAATGAACATATTGCATGATATTCTAAATAATTCTGCTGCATTATCTTATTCAGAGGTGACTATTTCTTACATACAAACGTGATTATATCTAAAGGTACATTTACAAACAAACAAACAAACGGTTCTGCCTTGTTTAGTTTAAGATTACACCTGTATACCCACTGTTTTTTTCTAGAATTTTATTTATAGAAAAATTATTTTTGTATACTGTAACTTTAATCAAATTTTAACTAAAAATGAGACATTAGTAAACAAATATAATTTTCTTCATTATTTTATTTCCTTTGAAATTTATTTACTTAATTGAGTGGAAGCCACATTTGGCGAGTTTTTAGCGACATTGCTAGCAACTATTCTAGAATTCGTGACAATCACTTCAGTTATACAGTTTTTCTAATGTAAATGGTCCTAAAATTATAGTTCTTAATATTCAAGTCTTTTTATCGTTTTACTTACATTTTTCTCTTCGACGCTAATTGTTATACAAAACGTCTGTAGTCAGTGACTCAAATTTTACAAATTTACATAAGTCATGTATGTTAACTCACAGAGTTTATTCAATTTGAAACTATAAAACTCAAAGAAAACCTTTAGATATTTTGAGAAATGTTAGATGATGCTGCTTTATATAAAATGTTTATAAATTTTCACAAGGTCTTAACGTTCAAAGCATTTTAAGCTATAATTTGTTTTTCAGAGTTTGTATAAGATTTTGAGTACAAAATATTTTTTTGTTGTTGATTTCATACATATTTTCAATTCCAGTTACAAAAAGAAAAACACATTTCCTCCTCTACTCTACTAAATCTTTAACTGTAAAAGCAATTTAACGTTTGCAAACTACACAAAAGTACCAAAATTGCATGAATTTGAGATCAAATTTTGATTTAAGAAGCAAAAGAATGTTGTCAGAACTTTTACATTAAATATCCTTTTGACGTTCGGTTTCAGAATTTCTCTTTTTTAGACTGAAACATATTTTTTCCTTTTTTTTGCAAATACTGTGCATCGTGTCAAATTTTGAATTTCTTTTGATATACGTTTAGAGAAAATAGATATATCCAATACAGAATTTTTTTCTCGATCAGACATTTGAAACGCTGAATAAATCCTTTTAAATTTAAATTCGTAAAGAAGTAGAATGAAATGTCTAGAAACAACTTATAAATAACAAGATTAAGAAGTAGAAATTTTATATTTGATAAAAAAAAATATTTTGACATAAGATAACTAAATATTTCACTGCTGATATTACGAAATTTCGTAAAGGTTTATCTTTTATGTTTCTTATCTCAAAAATGAATAAATATGTTTACATATGATCTAAGATTTGTATGTATTATTATTGAAACTCATCTTACTTTAATGTTCTTTTAATATTTGTTTCTTAACATTATTTTAATAATACATTTAAAATTTAAACATTTAATAAGTATTAGTGAGCATTTAATTTGAAATTTCGTTTTCAAAAGAGGATTCAAAAATGAATTATTTCAGAAATAAATTTAACGTTACTTATCAGCTTACTATAAACAGCATTAAAATTGTGCATAGCAATTTTCTATTTGCTTTTTTATGAATACAAAATAACAAATAAAGTTTTATCTCCAATTTTAAAATTTACTAAAAAATACTTAATTATTTTTATAATTTATAACAGTTTAAAATTTTCTTCACTTGCAGTTCACCTTTGACATAAGTAATCGCAGTTAAGGAAAAATAAATCCCTTACGGCAGAAAAGTCTTATTTGAAACATAATTTTTGACTTAAATTTAAACATTATGTTTGACCATTTTTTTTTACTTAATAAAATGCCGCATTTGAATAATTGATATTTTGAGTTATTTTGTAATATGGAGTTCAAATTCCGGTTAAAGTAATAGTGCACAAACATATATTACAGTCTTGCCAAATCTAAAATCTCAACATTGTACGTGTCATTGAGTTATGAGAGTTATATTCTTACATGCGTATGCACAAACGTCATGACAAAAGAATTTGTATTGTTCTAAAGAAGAGTCCAACTGAATATTTTTAAAAATTTTAAAAATTAAAGAATAATTGCACTTATTCAGAGTACATATCTAGTCAAAATTTATATTTCTTTTGGAATATTAAGACAAAGTTTTCATGATTACTATACTTTCTCTACTTTAAACTAATAAAAATGGAATTGCTCACAAACAACAATAAAAAAATTGAAAGTTTCCAGGCGTCTCTAATTCAGGGAATTTTTAAAAAATCAAATAATTAAAACTAAATTTGGGCTACGTTAATGCTTCAATGATAAGTTTATGAATAGTTTAAGGGGTAATATGTGCACGTTTTACGTAAGTGTTTTGCCGTATTGATGTGACTATATACATAAAACTAATTAAGTGTATATATATCTAAATGTATGCAAATTCCGCATTTGTAAGTGTTCCTCTTGTCTACATATGCACTACACATTAATATATCCATATGTGTGTTGTTAATATACCTAAACATACTTTTATATTGTAATATATGAAAAAGTAATACAAGCATGCATATTCTTACATATTAATCTCTTATTCAAATTCTTATCAAATATTTAAGTTAATTCTTAAATGTTGCTCTAAAAATGTAATTGCTTATAACATCGTATGAAAAATCACAATCATGACATAGATAAGTAATATTTTCTTTTCGATATCTTATTCTTCATTATTATTCTCAATAATGCTTCATACTTATTCTTCATAATGCTTTGAAGAAATTTTTAATGAAGAATATTATCATAAATAGAATTTTATAACTTTTACAAGTATCTATATACGACTCAATAAAAATTCCAACAGTTTTTTTTTTTTTTTTTTTCTAAATTAAATCATGTGCTCCTCCCTCAGATTAAAATAAATATGACCTTCAAAAATTATCGTTTTTACTATTTTTTAATGTTTTCTCTCGTGAGCAAGCAGCAAAAAGAGAATTCTAGAAAAAAGAAAATTAAAATATTTTCGGTTTTGTTTAACCCTCCGAGTGGAACACACGGAGGAAAAAAAATTATTGTGTCAGTGGCCAAAGCGATCTATGAATTTTTACTTCATCCATTGTCGACTAGAATGAAATATCTGAAACCCACCCTCATTATTGTTCCTTTACTTCCGGTTATAAATAGATATATAAATAGGTATTATAGATTGTTAATTTTTAATACATTTAAAGCTCGTCAAGTCTCGAAGAATATCGCATAAGAAATAATGGATTCTAAAAGTACAAATAAAAATATTCTTTAAGAGAATTATTTATATTTTTTTACGAAAGTCATCCAACATATTTAACTGGTGCAGTTAGAGATCCATCTGTTACCGCAAATGAAATACTTCGAAATAGAAATTTACAAATCCATGAAAAGCTATCAGCGTCTTTGTGCCTCAGGCAGTAGAGGTGCATTCTTCAATAAATTTCAGTCAAGGAGGGGTGCAGTTCCTAAACAATCCACCTGACCCTCCTATCTCAAAACTCCATGGGGGGAAACACTGTCAGAAATGTACATTACATCCATTTTCAGAACGTTTTGAAGGTCGAAAATTGTACGTGAAACCACTTTGAAGACATCATCGGTTTGGCGGAATTGTACGTGCAAACCGCTTAGAGGGTTAATGGAGTATAATTCATGAAGGGAAATAACAGATTTTGTTAAATCTTCCTGGAATGTAATATCTCTAAAATACTCATCTGTTTTCATTTCAAATTTGATTTTTAATGATTTTTATTGATAATATATATTTGACAGGATTTTCCATGAACTAAAAAAACTTACAGAAATATAAAATACAAACAGTTTTAGGGAATGTACATACAATATGTACGTTTTCATGTTTATACACATTCAACTATTCAATAAATACACAAACACCCGTAATCCATGCCTCATTCCTCTAATTTTAAGATCATTTTATTAGTTTAGTTCTAGAAAATAAATTTAACTACAATAGTGAAATGCCGAAATAAAAGTCAAAAACTACTGCGTTTCTTCCCTCTCTCCGTAATAATTCAAGACTTCTGAGTAATCTACAATGCAGCAGATCGTCAGAAATTATTTTCTTTCTGTTTCTTCAACAACTTCTAAGTACTAGCAGGATTTGATTAAACTTCGTCGCAACACTTCCTCGACAAGATTAAATCCCGTTTCCCCCAAGAGTCAAATGAACATTAAATCCGAAAATTGGAACATCTTTAAAAAATAAAATTAATTCCTTCGGGACACCAACTTAAAGTCGAGGAACTCTCGAGAAAATGCAAGCTAAAAGCTTTTACTTATCTACGTTAAAGTATTATTACATAAATTAAAAGTTTGTAGTTTATGAAATTCATCTGTAATTATATCTCGATTAAATGGGTACATATTTAAAATTAAATAAATATGTGTATGATTATATGTATATAAATGTATATTATATGCATATAGATGTATGTGAGTTAATGTTGCTTGTATACCTTAACACGTTGACTGCCAGACGCATTTTCGATGGTTTGTACAAGACTTAAACGTTTCGTTTTTTCTTTAAATGATACTTTCAATGATGGCTATTGATCTCCCTCGACCTCCTCTCTAGTCACATCTGTCACATAAAATTTTATTATATAAATCGTTCATCAGGCCGATAATGAACTACAGTTTAAGATACGTTTGAAGACTTATGAGAGTTCTCTATACTTAAAATTTTTGAATTATGCCTCCCCTTTGTAGGAGTATAAGACGAGTAACGACTTAGTTAACACTAGATTTACGGATGTTGATCATATACCTATTTTTACTGAAGTGAACCAATTTGACTCATACAAGGAAATTGAAGTTTTTTGCGAAGAAAATAGTTTCAAATTAATTTAAATAAAATGCTTATTATCAAAGAATTCATGCAAAACATTTTTCCCATGTAAAATATGTTTTTGAAACAAATTTTAAGCAAACATTTTTATTACATCTGTTTCTTTTGAATGATTGTTGAACTTGACAATTCTTCCGTGTGTCAGTAGCATGAATTTCTGTCATTGGAATGAAAGTGTTCTCGACTTTTTCTCTGTATTTACTTTATACTATACTTTATATTTATTTTATACTGTTTTTATTACTATATTTTCATATACATTCTATGAGTGAAATTGGTACACAACCGTAAAATAGGTATACCACATTTGATAATGCGAAATGAAGGGGTCTGCGGGGAAGAGGAATGAAAGTTTACATATATTTTATTAAGTAACTAAAAACCAACGTATGTTTTTGAAAAGTGATATTAAAGTTTTATATATAGAGAGAGATCAAGTTTTTAATGAGTTAAATTGTCTCGGTCCGTAAATCTAGTGTTAAAATATGCAGCTTAGTCCAAGAATAATAGAATTTAGGTTACGATACGTTTGCCGACCAGATGTGCAATTTTTTCTTTAAAGAGAAAAATATCGATTCGTTATTTATCCTCATAGAATTTGGTTATATAAATACCAAATTCCACATGTAAAAGAATGTTTCTTCATACACATTACGATTTAATTTTTTACTTTACCAATTTCTTGTTCGTTTGTAAATAGGTAGCTGTAGAAAAATTAATGATAATTGAATTTTCTTGATTGAATCCACTGTATCATTATTTTGAAATAATATATTTTTATTTATTAGTAATGATATCTATTGATCTATTTGCTTACTGTATGAATTTTAAAACTGATGGGACATTCTTCAATATCCTTAACAAACGGTTGTCATTTTTTTAACACGTTGACTGTCAGATGCATTTTCGATGGTTTGCCAACGTGAAGCAGAAATCGAAACAGAAATCCCCTCACAGAAACTAAATAATAAATTATCCAGAAAGCGGTTCCAGTAATAATTTTTGATCTAGCTATATCAAAACTACAAACATTGGACTTACCTTTGCAAGACTAAGCAATCGCAATTACAGAATAATACTTTATCTATAGTGATTAGTCATTGACATTTGAAATGTAATTCCATTTCTAATCGGGAAGGTAACAGAATGCTGAACTAAGAGAAGGAAAATCCTTTTTACATATTCACGACCACCGACGTAAATTCACGACATTCAAATTTTGTACCTGATCACATGTGTGTGCTATCATAAGAAAATAGTAATTTTACACAGAAACAATCTATTATATTCAATTATTGTTTAATTTAGTTTGTATTTTGAGCTTACTACCATTCAATATTTATCATTGCCTTCACGTAAGAAATATGAGGCAACGAACTTCAAAGTCTCATATTTGTTTCCAGCACAGAAAATAAAAAAAACTCCTTTGTCGATCACGAATGTGTCAACAAAACAGTATTTTATTTATTAAAGTGCTTCGACGTAATTTGTTTTATTTCATGGGATTTAAATTTTATTTTCCTGCCCCTTCCCGAAAGGAACTTAAAAGTCACCGAAACAGAAACCACCACACAGCTGCTAAATAACCCATTCTCTGGAAAATTGTCCCCGTGACGATTTTCCTTCCTTTTCAAAAATCTCCTACCACCAATAAGGAGCGATTAAACTTTATCGCAACATTTCCTCCCTTAGATTAAATCCAGAGCCCTAGGAGTCGGGGGAACATCGGGCTTGAACATGTTGGTATCGCTAGACAAAAGGTAAAAAGAAAAAAAATAAACAACGGGAATACTTTTAAAACGAAACCCCGAGAGATTTTGCAACCAAGATTCTTCGGAAAGAGTTGAGAGAAATGAGTTCCTGATGTTTTTGGTGTGGTGAGGAATATGAAATTCATTCTGGAAATCGGCTTTTCCAGAAAGTAATCTCTTAAATGAAGTATAACTCTTTTTTCTTTTCCTTCTATATTTAAAGAGCTGAGTTTAGAACCGATTTTAGTTCTTATAAATTTAATTTCATACAACGCTTTTAATATTAATCGCCTCACAATTACCTAACAGGAAAGGAGGGTAAATCGATATGGGTCTCACTCTCTATCAGAAAGAGGTGAACCCATGAGGTACAGCATGTACTGCTGAGATTGTAACGGACAAAATTCTGTATATATTTTTCAGAAAATATGCTGCACGATTAAAGTTGAAACATTGAATTTTTGTTAAATTATATTTGTAAAATTTCTATGATAGGAAAAGAGGGTAAATCGATATTTGTCTCACTCTCTACGAGAAAACGGTGAACCCATGAAGTACAGCATGTGCTGCTGAGATAGCAAAGAGACAAAATCCTTTATATATTTTTAAGGAAATTTGCTACACCATATACAGTTGAAATATGGAATTTTTGTTAAATTATTCTTGTAAAATTTCTATGTCCGGAAAATTGGGTAAATCGATATTATTCTTACTCTCTACGAGAAAGCGGTGAACCCATGAGGTGCAGCATGTGCTGCTGAGATTGTAACGGGACAAAATTCTGTATATATTTTAATAAAAATATACTTCATGATATAAAGTTTAAATACTGAATTTTTGACAAATTATTCTTGTAAAATTTCTATGACTGGAAAAGTGGGTAAATCGATATCGGTGTCACTCTCTACGAGAAAGCAGTGAACCCATGATGTACAGCATGTGCTGCTGGGATTGAAAAGGGACATTATTTTGTATATCTTTTAAAGAACTACATATGCTATTATGCACTATGCTAGTATTTATAGGCTATACGATATAAAGTTGAAATATTAAATTTTTATTAAATTATTTTTGTAAAATTTCTATGACTATAATTTGAAATCCGTAATGTCTTGTAGCATCAGTCATATGGCTAACCTAAATAAAAATATAAATGGTTGAATGAGTATTAAAGTAACGTAATCATTTTGGTAAAAGTTATTTCCTGCATATATCAATAAATGTTCTCAATTCGTAAATTCAAACAACAGTCTTGGATATTATACCTGAAGTATTTTTGCAATTATTATTTCATTATCTCATCTTTGAACTGTAATAATTTTATTAAATTATATTTTTCTATATTTGAAGTCTGCTTAAAAGGTATAAAACTGTAATTAATATTCATCTATCATATCCTAATTTTAACGTTATCAATAATACAAGAAATCATTTAACCCTTATTATAACAAGAATTTTCATTTATTGTTTACGACTTGTTAAACATGCATTTTAACCCCTTAATGCATTTTTTAAAAAAGGCTAGACAAAAAAATAATTTTTTAAACACAATTTAGAACGTTGAATTTAAAAAATATATATGTAATTTATACATGAATAAGTAACCAATATATCTTACAATCCCATGTAAAATATAAATATCAATAAAACATTTTTTTTTGTTTTCACATTGTTTTTTCAACTGTCGATTGTATTCGAGAGTGAAAAATTATAGCAACATAAAGTACAACGCGCTCGAATTATCTCGAGTGTGAACAGTTTATCGCATTCGATTTAACTCGAGAGTGCTCGTTAAGGGGTTAAAACCATTGTTATTCCCTTAAATGTATTTTATTATTACATCTGTATTACAGGACTTTAAAAGTGTAATTACTTTACATTAGTCAAAGGATAACCTTCCAAAACATCATACAAGAAAAATACACCCTACGGTAGTCACAATATAATCTGCATACCAAGTCCCTTATATTTTAAGGGTAAAAATTCATTTGAGTAAGAGCGTACTGCGTAACCTTATTTATCGTTAAAAGGTCATTCATAATAACTGTATGAAATGCTTATAGTTCTGCAGCTACGAATGCTTTTACAATAAGAAGACACATCTGAACTAAGTACAAAAGATTCCACGATTTTCCAAATGGAAGCATGAGAGTAGTTAAATTCTATGCAGACTGACATATTTCAATAGAATCCATTTTGCAATATTCCCCGGCAAATATATAACTTAAATGTGAATCTATGTCAGCTTTCAAACCGTCTATTCGCTTCACATTTTATGTCAATTCTGGTTGCACAGCGTTATTCCGAGGGAACAATGCCAAAATGGATTATATTGAATAAGGCTCGAATATAAAGCACAGGAGAATATCAAAGGATAAATGGTCGAAATAAAGAGCAGTTCATAGAATTTCACTTACCTGGTTTTATTTGTTTTCAATTTACCCACGCCACGCTTAAAAGAGCTTAATATCATGACGGGAAAGAAAATAGTCACCATATATTCTATTGAATGTTATGAGATGGGAAATGGCCGAGCTTTGGAGTTCCAAGTTCTGTTAAACCAATCATGTCATCTGCTCCCAATTTGTTGGCATAAGGACATGTAACCACTTTATAGATTTATATTTTTTTCTGAGTTTAATATTATTTAAAACACATTTAGTCCTTAAAGGTATATTTTGGTATTTATTATTGAATAGTTTATTTACATTTTGATATTTGATTGAACCAATTAAAAAATATGACTTAAATGTAATAATTTCGATTTGTTACTTCTTTGTTTCTCTTAATTGAATATTTATATGCTGATTTGAAAGGGTAGTTTGAATTATAATGCAAAAATGTTATAAAGAATTCAAAAATGAACTTCTTACGATGTTTAAATCATCTATGTATTTTAGGGATATCTTCAAGCTATTTTAAAACTCTTCTTCTCTAAGTATATCAGTTTATATATATATATATATATATATATATATATATATATATATATATATATATATATATATATATATATATATATATATATACATACTAGACATACCCGACACCCTTTCCCGCTATATACGTTGTAAACCCAAAAATTGTAAAATGTTTTTAGATAAATTATAAATAAATCCGTTTTGATGGAAATGTTTTGAAGAAAATAAAATAGTCTAAAAATACTTGCCGTCTCCACAGTTATCACAAACGTAATTAAATAAAATTGAAAGTCCCACATCTATTATATGGGGATTCAATGCTTGGACTTCACAAATACGTTGCAGTGAAGCGTTTCAAGCGGCATCATAAAAATTTCAATAAGCGCAAAATTCTGAATTTTTAATAAAAACATATTCTTTCGCATCAAATTGTGAATCTAAACTTTTCTCGAATCAACTTAGTTACATACAAAAATTTATTCAAAATTGGTCCAGCCATTTAGGAGGAATTCTATTACGAAGACAAGGACAAAAGAATTTTATTTAGAAATATATAAGAAAGTTTTCCAGTGTTCTATAGAGAAACTGCTTATCATTTATATGTAACTATCTTTGACTTTATGTACAATGTGTATCAAACTAAAACGAATACGACGCTGAAAGAAAACATTAAAAAAATCAGTTCATGATAATACGATCTAAACATCCAATTTAAAACTTTTAAAGTTCAATTTACTATAATATTTTTAACTATATTTCAGAAAAACCTTGTGATATTAACTAAGTTTTATTTTACTGACTCAATGATATCTTATGAAAAAAAAATGGCCCTATTGTAGTAAGTGTGGATACGGAAAATGTCAATAAATCTATTTTTAATATGAATAAAACACACTTTTAAAAAGATCTTATTTTGGAATTGCAAATGCCATCAAACCAATCTATGGCAAGAAATATAATTTGAAATCTATTAGTTAAAAGCACAGTAAAATAATTTCGAATAAATTTTATCCAATTAATAAGATAAGATACTTTTATGCAATTCATATAAGACATTTTGATAAGAGATTTTTAATATCAATCTGGTAGATATGCATACCAGTCCTCTTTGTATGGCCTTAAAACTTTTCTTCTATAACACAATTCTTACGTTTATTAACAGAGATAGTTTACAAAAATATAAATCGTCAGAAAAGATGTATTAAAATATATATAAAAGATATTTTGAATTTATTCAGTATTCAGATTCGTTTCCCTTATTCTCAATATGTTTTTATTATAAAAGCTTGAATTAGTGATTTAATTATCTGATGTTTTTCCCTTTACAAAGGGAATTGAAAATTTATTTAAATACTTTTCAGAGAAAATACACACATTTTGAAATTTGAGTATTGTATAGCATAGTTCAAAAATATAAATGAAAATATAAACTCAATCTACAAACAAAATAATCTAATACAATATACTGCATATATTTTCCTATCAAATTAAAAATATTCATATTTGTATTTTTAATAGTTTATTCCTATTAATTTGATAAAAAATACGCATTAATTTGGTAAATGTAATTACGAAAGCAATAGAGGTTCACGGTATATTTTAAAAAGTATTTCAATGTACAATTAAATTAACTTACCTTTCAATATTGCTTGAATTATTCAACCTTTAAAAGACCTATTAAAGAGAACGTAAAATAAAATTTAATATAAATAGCAACATTATATTATTAAACATTAATTTCAAATTAATTTGAAACTCAAAAAAGAACTTTATTTCAAATGCAGATGCAATTAAAAATATTGTTTATTTTTACATTTCACAGTATGATCTTATTAAAATTTAATACGTTTTAAGTAAACGTACATTTTAGAATTATACTTTTTCTAATTATTATTTAAAGATTAATTTTTGATCGTATATTGTTTTAAACACCTTTTATTTGGAAAGTATTTTAGAATCATAATAATGTGAATTTTATATCTGATTTTAAAACTTTCATAAAATTTCAAAATTTATTTTGAAAGAAATATTACACGTCCATTCATTGTTTTGACTACAAATATATTATAGAATATATTTTACACTTAACATTATAAAATATTAAATTTATCTTATAATTACAAGCATAATTATTTTATGCATAAAAGAAATGCTATTAAACAATGTGAAATGTAATAATATAAATTCAGATTGCTAAAACACATGTTTTGAATACTAATATCAAATTTCGATTTGATAGTTGTGATATATTTTAAAATAATCCATGAAAAATTCGAACTATCTATGTACACTTAACACATTGAAGACGGTGTGCGCTGAAAAAGTGTCTAGCCTCAGTTCCCATACATTTTTTTGTTAAAGTGATAAAAAAAAATCCAAAAAACGTGAATTTACTGTCATTCGTCGCCAATGGTTGAAAAAATAAAAGACGGGAATTACCGTCTCCCGTCTTCAATGTGTTAATAGCCTAAATAGATTAAAATAGAAATAAAATTTAGCAATACATATGTATACCAACGTTTGATTATATCCCAGCGTTTCTGTTACGGTCTACCTAACTTGGTACACGAAAATACATATAAACAAGAATGATAAATGAAACTGATTTTAAACGTTACAAATATGATTGGATGGTAACCACAGGCTCCATCGAAAAGTTTAGCTAGTCTATGAAAAGTGACTTATAATCGGTCCAAAGAGAAAATATGAAATTTTAGAATTTCGGGGTGTTCTAAAGATTCTGATTAGGGAATTCTTTTGATTAAGGATCATATATCTTTTTTTTCAGCATATATCACAAGGAGCTATTGATATGATGTATACTTTGTTTTGAAATGTAGGCAAATATTACTATCATTTGCAAAGGAACAAAAATTACAGAATACACAGATGTAACCGTTACATTAGAAACGATTATCTTTCAAAAGTCGAAACTAAGCGCAGTGCATAGAAACAATCAATTTCAGGGTAAAACTCTAGCCAGACTTGACTACCCCTCCCATAGGGAATATTTTTGACCTTCTATATGGTTTCTCATACTAAATGGTCAACAACTTATAGGTTTCTTATGGCGAATGCTAAAATAATAGTGGGTGACCCTGATTTAACACATTGTATGCGGACACATACTAGTACGTTTTCTGACGATTGAAACTTCACCGTGGGCCACGTACTAGTACGGGTTAGTGTAACAACATGGTTTGTTCGTGGGTACAAAAATGATGGTATATACAGGAAAACGAAGCCGAATGTTACTGTCTAATACATAGATTCTGGATAAATTTAGACAAATAAAAACTAGTTTATATATCAGTCGATTCGGTAAAGAATATTCGAAATAATTTGAAAAAATTAAAATTATAAAATTTTATTTCTATTTGATTTTTTATATTTACGATGCTATTATAAATTTATACACTGAAAAATATATTTTTTCCTCACAAATATCTTATGGATGTTATTTAATTATTTCTATTTATATATTTGTTTATATATTTCAATATAAAATACGATAAGTTGGTTAAAAAATCAATTAATTTTCGATCTATTAAGATTTAACTGAATAACTAAATTTATGCGCAAAACTCCTGCTCCCGGTACAGTTCCTCTGCGAAATGTACCCGCCCACAATGTGTTAAAAGAAGAAAAAATTCTATAACTTCACGCTAAAGACTTCAATGAATTTTTTTTTACTTTTTTACAAATGATTTTTATACTAAATTAAGTCACCAAAATATGTTATTTATTTTTAAAGGATTAGTTAACCAATCTGAACAATAATGTTATTGATTTTCATATCAGACACTGAAGTCTGACTATACCTGGCGCGATCGCATTTATCATTCTAACATCAAGCATATGTCCCCACATGTTAATCCTCACTAGCATTGAAACATGTGGCTTTGAAAATTACCTCCTATTATTACGTAAATGTATGTTTCCTTATTAACTTCCACTTAAATGATGTATAACAACTTTAAAAGGAATCTGTTAAGGTAGTTGCCCCTTGGTACATTAAATACACATAAACAATCCTGATAACTGAAATAGATTTTAAACGTTACAAATATGATTAGTTGGTAACCACAGGTTCCAGTGAAGAGTTTAGTGTGTCTATAAAAAGTGACCTCTAAACGGTCCAGTGAGAAAATATGAAATTTTAGAATTTCGAAATGTTCCGGAGATTCTGATTAGGGAAATTCTTTTGGGTAAGGAACATACATTTTTTGCAGCATACATCACAAGGAACTATTTATATCGCGGATATTTTATTTTGAAATATAGGTAAAAATATTACTATACTTTACAAAGGAACAAAACAATTAAAAAATACACAAACGTAACTATTACATAACGTATGATTATCTTTCAGCAGTCTAGACCAAGTGCAGTGCATGAAAAGGTAATGAATTTTAGGGTCAACTTTTAGCCACATTTCACTTACCCCTCCCATAGGGAATATAATTTACCTTCTATATGGTTTTCTCATACTAAATGGTCAAAACTTATAGGTTTCTTATGGCGAATGCTAAAATAATCGTGGGTGCTCTGAATTAACACATATGCGGACAAGTACTAGTACATTTTCTAACAATTGATACTTGAGCGAAGGACACGTACTAGTACGTTTTCTGATGATTGATACTTCAGAGCATATCACGTACTAGTTCGGGTTAGTGTAACAACATGGTTTGTTTGTGGGTACAAAAATAACGGTATATATAGGAAAACGAAGCCGAATGTTCTTGTCTAATAGATCGATTTTGGAAAAATTTAGAGAAATAAAAACTAGTTTTTACGTCAGTCAATGCGGAACCGAATATTCGAAATAATTCGAAAAGAATAAAACTATATACTGCTTTGATTTTTCATATTTACGATACTGTTATAAAAATATCCACTAAAAATTATATTAGTTTACATAAATGGATGATTTTATATATTTCTATTTATATATTTGTTTATATATTTCAATACAAAATACGAAAAGTTGGTTAAAAAATTAAATAATTTTTATCAACTGAGAATTAACTGAATAACTAAATTTAAGAGCAAACCGTCAGCTCCCGGTACAATTCCGCTGCGAAATGTATCCTCATACAATGCGTTAAAAAAGAAGAACTAAAGACTTAAATGGATTTCACTTTTTTACAAATGACTTTTTACTAAATTAGTTATAAACTTTGTTAGGATTAGATCACCAATCTGATAAATGAGGTTATTGATTTTTATATCAGACACTGAGGCTGACTATACCTGACACAATGCATTTATCATTCTAACATAACGCAGATGACACCACGTTTTAATACTCACTAGATTGAAACATGCGGCTGCAACAATTACCTACTACTATTGAGTACTTAAGTCTGTTTCCTTATTAACCTCCACTGAAATTACATATAACGAAAGGGATCGGTTTAACACTTCAGAGTACTAAATATTAATAAATATCTCTTCAGTGATGAATACTGTCAAAGAGACAATAAGCAGGGAAAAAATCCTAAGTCTTTTAGAAACCTCAAAGTTTATAATTTTGCACTTTAATAGCGTTCGCAGGAAGATCTGCATACGACCTTTTCACCAGAAGAAAGTCAATATTTACACCGGCGTTTTACGTAAAGCTCTCATTAGTAAACTGGAAATATTAAAATAAAAGAAAAAAATGTCGTTTTAACACCCCCGTTAATTAAGTAGTGGTCGATTCGGGTATAGTGCAGGAGAAATAGAAAAAAAAAGCAACAACACTATTTTGAATAAAGCTGAAAAGAGGGCATTTTGAAAAATTTGTTTTAATTACTCCGAAGCGTCTTCAAGCATGTTGGTTATTCTTTTTGGGATAAAAATAGAGTGTGGCAGGATTTCAATAGTTTAACGAAGCGTTCAGAGAGGGATAAAGAAATCTCGTCAAGCTGACGTTAGCTGAGGGTTTTAGTAATTTTGCGCAGCCGCCGGGGGTATTGTGGCACAATGGAGTATGGTTATAAGAAGTCTCCGGCTACTGACAGTCAATGGATAATGCTTGTTAAAACAATTAAAATATCATTATTGGTAAATTCATTTAGAACCTAATTGCTTTGACGGATAAAGCTAAGTATTGTTCGAAAATATTTGGTTCGGAAAAATCTCAACATTACTGAAGATTATGGGTTAAATTATTTAATATATAGAGCGAAGTGAAGCAAATGTTTTAATAGACATTATTTTGTGATTTACATTGCCACTTATGTAAAATCATGGAAATTGTATAAAGAAGTTAACTTATATAAATATAACATGGTATATTATGTAAAATATGTTAAAATATTCACTGTACTGATTTACATGATTTGTATTAACAGATTTGTATTAACATCGATGTATTAACATGATTTGTATTAACATCACTGGGGATTATGGGTTAAATTATTTAATATATAGAGCGAAGTGAAGCAAATGTTTTAATAGGCATTTTTTGTGATTTACATTTCCACTTATGTAAAATCATGTAAATTTTATAAAGAAGTTAACTTATATAAATATAACATGGTATATTATGTAAAATATGTTAAAATATTCACTGTACTGATTTACATGATTTGTATTAACAGATTTGTATTAACATCGATGTATTAACATGATTTGTATTAACATCACTGGGGATTATGGGTTAAATTATTTAATATATAGAGCGAAGTGAAGCAAATGTTTTAACAGACATTATTTTGTGATTTACATTGCCACTTATGTAAAATCATGGAAATTTTATAAAGAAGTTAACTTATATAAATATAACATGGTATATTATGTAAAATATGTTAAAATATTCACTGTACTGATTTACATGATTTATATTAACAAATTTGCATCAAGAACATTTTATTTTTAACGACACCCTATGATATTTAAAATGACAGCTAATCATTAAAGCAGACAAACTGCAGTATTCGATGTAGTTTAAATTTCACGTTTCTTTCGCTTTGTGCAATCTGTAATAACTTAAATTCAAGATATTCCTTACTACAGATTAAACAGAAATGAAAAGAAAATTTTGAGTTAAAGGAAAATAGAAGATGACTGAGGAAAATATTAACTTTTCAGAGTTATTGAACATCAAGAAATGTCTCAAGTGCACCCCTCTACTTTATTTATGCATGCATGCATTTGAGAAAGAAGCGAACTTATATAAATGTAACATGGTATATTAGGTAAAATATATTCGTTGTTTGTTTTCTTATATCCATGTATCTCTAGTTATGTATTAATTTAATTCACAATGAATATCATTTGTCATCATACAATAAATAAATAGATTCAATAGTATGTCATAAAATACTTGTAGAACGTTTCTATGGCATTACGAACAATAGGATTTTCTTAAAGGCCTTGTTTCCGCTTTACAATCGAATCTTTTCAATTTAAAACCTTTTTACCAATACATATGGCCAGACTTTCCTGTTCGAATCTTGAGGCACATATAAAATACTCTCAGAATACTGAAATATGTATTTATTCATGGATAAGCTTATACAAGTAGAAAGGCGTTCAGTTTATGTAAATTTCAGAGACATACATTTTTGCGCCAACGTTAGGTAGTGCTTTTAGGCTACTAACTTATGAAATATATAAGAATGTGTAAAATAAAAGCAATGAAACAGATTTAAAATTTTTTAGCGGAGGAAGGTTTGGAACAATATTTCTCCAGAGTAACAGAATCCCCATAATATTTTTTTAAAATGTATATTAGAAGGTGTATTTGTCTATTACAACTCGCGTATACATACATGGTTTTCCTCTTTTCTCTCTCACTATATATCTATCATTCTATATCTATTTATTTACCTTTTTTACCTATCTATCTATCTATCTACATATATATATACATATATACATATATATATATATATATATATATATATATATATATATATATATATATATATATATATGTGTGTGTGTGTGTGTGTGTGTGTGTGTGTCTTCATCTATCTATTTATCTCTACCTCTATCTCTACCTCTCTATCTCTACCTCTATCTCTCTATATATATCTCTATATCTCGATATCTATCTATCGCTATATATCTCTATATATCTATATCTATCTCTATATCTATCTATCTATATCTCTCTATATCTATATAAAATTCATCCTTATAGTTCTTAAAACTCTCCGAATTTACTTTTTTTTGCTTTCTCTGTCACTCAAAATAAATCAGATACGATTCTTTGAGATTCCGTACTTTTCGAGGTTCTGTAAGTTAAAGACTCAAAAATAATTGCTAAGTGCAGCCTTCTTAAACTTTCTAAACCGACTGTTATTTCTGTCAGGAAAACTGAGAAATTTTTGTGCCATTGTTTGCACTTTTCCGATCACATTTGTTTAACAAGCCAAGAAAGGAACCGTGGACTTATATCTCTCTTTCATGACAAATTATCCACATGATTATCTTATCCTTAAGTAGGTTCTTTCACAAATCAACAATTGCATTTTGACTCTTATTCGTGATAGCCTTTTCGTGTTTTGTTTACGTTTGCAGTGAAAATAAAGGATTTTTGTTAAGTATCTGGCTCGTCTTATAGTTTCGGAGTTCAATCCTTCCACGAAGTGACTGAATAATGGTTCGGTCAATGAAAAACATGGGCTATCTCTTTTGAAAACGGATAAAAGTATTTCTTACCAGTTACATACATACATAAATAAACATAGATGTACAATAAAATAGAAAGGCCTATTTCGACATTGGTCAAACTTCAACCGTCTAATATAGCCCTTCCCTGTGTCATAGAAATCAACTTCTGATAACAAAATGAAAGTTAAAAGTCGAGCATTTAGCATATATGTATTCTGATCTTAGAAATACCATTCCTTCCAACTTGTCCAATGTGTTACGAAGCTTTATCATTGTGATAACCCTTCTTGGAATCCAGTATGTATTGCCATCAATGTTGTCGGTATTTCAAATATCCCCAGCTAAGGTGTATAGTAATCTACATTAAAGTAGAAGCAGGTACAGTGCATACCTAGACAGTAGGTGAAAGTTCAAAATAACCAAGTGGAATAGACGAATTCTGTAAAGCCACAACACATTTACTCTACAGTAGGTAATTTCTGAGATACACATCCACCTCCAAAACCTGATAATTACCAAAACTTTACAGTGGTCATTCATGATAGATAAGACATTCGAAAGTTGGTAATGTCAACCCTGAATGCTATTTTGGGGAAAAATTTGAGAAAGTCAGGAAAGGTAACAGATTATCTGGTTTTCCCCAGTCAATATATCCATTATTTTAGACTACCGGACGTGTAATGATTCTTGATAAGAGCATTTCATGTTAACTGTAGTTTTTTATATTTTTCATAGCTAACAGTAATCATCTCTTCGTAAAGAAAATAGAATTAAAGAAAATGTTAAGGTATACATACGATTATAAACAGAGAAAGACTGCCCAATGTTAAGTAGATTAGCTTTCTGTAAGTTATTCCTGTAGCTTCGTAATAGAGGATTGTAAGGAAGGCATGTAGATTGAGATTCCAAATATGTTCTGCATGATTCATATTCCACTATCTTTCGGTGAGTTTGGATATACGCAGTAGCAACGCGACCAGATGCCAGTGAATTGAGCAATAGTCAAATCTTTCCAAGAAACTCAAAATACGATACCATCTAAGGGTAGTAAACGCTTTACTCTCATGCTAGTAATAGGTAGTAAGGCTGCTTGTAGCATATTAACACAACATTGCTGTATTGTTTTAAGTGGTATGGAGCATTTCTGTTAACACTCAAGGAAATTCGCATGCACGCTTTCCTCATAGGAGAGGGAATGATGCCTTACACTACACTAGTTGCTTAGGTAGAGATATTTACTATTTAATCACCCACAGTAGGAGTACTTTGGTGAATCTGAATTCATTTTGAAGTATGATAATATGCAGATATAGTGAAATATTTCCCATGTACTGATACCATAAATAGTGTCATCAGTTAAATATGCAGTAACCCGTTTATAGTAACTACAATGATATTTTGCACAGAATTATGTTTTTTTAACTGAAAAGTTAAATTTAAAATATCTCTACAATGAGAAAGAAAAAAGCTCTTCATAAAATCCCATGTGTTTTATTGAAAGTTTCAGAAATCATAGATTCGAAAAAAAAATATTGAAATAATACTAATTCAAATTATTTCTATGTAAAAGAATTACAGTTGGGAATTATAAGTTTTATTTTTGAAAAATATAACTGATTGGCCATATCAGATTAAAAATTGAAATGAATATCAGCCTACCCCAACTTCATCTAAACTATGTTTAACAACTCTAATGCATTGCAGCGTTGAGTCCCTCATCGTCCGCAGCACGGAATGTCATGTCTCTCTTTGATATATGACCTTTCCATGATGTATTATTCTGCCACTGAACAAGATTTCGTGACAGAATGTACTAAAATCTTATTTAATGCCATCGATGAATGTCATGAAGCTTCTGAAAACAGTAGAGCTGGAGTAACGAAGCCTTGTAATGAAGTTTTCTTCAGTCGTCGTATTTCTTCTGCATTGCATTAAAAGAAAATCCTTTAGTCTTGTGATGCACAAATGAAACTGAAGTGCATATTAGGCTTATATACCAACCCGGAGTAAAAAGACTGTCTTAAAGACTTATTTTATTCCTTACAAAAATAAATATTTCATAAGTTCAATAGTTCTTAATAATGCTACTTTAGTAATAAACATATTTTCACAGTAAATATACATTTTAATAACTATAAGTACCGGGTGGCCATAATTAAACTGACAGTGCTCACAGTGTTCTGTAGTGCGATCTATTTTCGAGAATGACGCCACATTTTGTAGGAAGATTAAACAAGACGGGGGACGAAGGATTCCACGAAAAAACAAATTAGTTAAAAAGTCACCGCTAGGGGAATATTTGGCGCTGTGTTATAGAAAATAGAGTGTTAACAAATGCAAATTAATACGGAATAAAATTACCTTTTATTATGCACATTTTCTGATTTAGTTCAAGTGCAATATGGCAACACATTTAAAAAAGCGTAAAATCTACATAAACACCGATAAAGTCTCGTGATCTGCAATATCACGTTCGCTGAGCAGAAGAAGTTCTTTATTCTAATTTCACGTTACATCCACTGGCACAGTTAAGAATTTAATTTCCGTATGGATTTGCATTTGTCAACACTCTATTTTCTATTACACAGCGCCAAATATTCCCCTAGCTGTGACTTTTGGAACAAATTTGTTTTTTCGCGGAATCCTTCGTCCCCCGTCTTCTTTAATCTTTCTACAAAATGTAGCGTCATTCTCCCAAATAGATCGCGCTACAGAACACCGCGAGTACTGTTAGTTTAATTATGGCCACCCGGTATGTAATATATATTAACACATTGTGTGCGGGTACATTTCGCAGCGGAATTGTACCGGAAGCAAACGTTTTGCACTTAAATTTAGTTATTCAGTTAAATCTCGATAGATTGAAAATTATTTAATTTTTTATCCAACTTTTCATATTTTATATTGAAATGCATACACAAATATATAAATAGAGATATATAAACAGTATCCATAAGATTTTTGTAAACAAAAAATATTTTTTTTAGTGGATAAATATATAATATTATGGTATATATGAAAAATCAAATAGAAATAGTATTATATAGTTTCATTTTTTTCGAATTATGTTGTATATAAACATTTTTACATTATAAAAAATTAAAAGTGCAATAAAAAAGGTAATAATATAAAACTGTGTTTTTATTTGTCTAATTTTTTCAAAAATCTATGAAGTAGACAAGAACATTCGGCTTCGTTTTCCTGTATAAACCGTTATTTTTGTACCCACAATCAAACCATGTTGTTACACTAGCCCGTACTTCTACGTGACTCTCGCCCGAGTATCAATCGTCAGAAAACGTACTAGTACGTTTCCCGCACACAATGTGTTAAGACCTGCAGCTCAAAATAGCTGAAAACTGAATTAAGGAATGAGATTTTAATTACAAAGCATTCATTTGAGTGAAAAAATATTAAAGTATCATATAAATATATAAATAACAACCATAAGATTTTTGTAAACAAAAAATATATTTTTGTGGTTAAATTTATAACAGTTTCCTAAATATGAAAAATCAAATAGAAATAGAAGTATATAGTTTAATTTTTTCCCGTTTTGTGGTTCAGCATCGAATAATGTAAAAACTAGTTTTTATTTGTCTAAATTTTCCAGAATCTGTGTAGTAGACAAGAACATTCGGCTTTGTTTTCCTGTATATACCGTTATTTTTGAACCCACAAACAAACCATGTTACACTAGCCCGTTCGTGACCTTCGCTAACTAGTACGTGACCTTCGTTCAAGTGTCAGTCGTCAGGAAACGTACTAGTACGTGTCTCGCGCTCATGTATCAATAGTAAGAAAAAGTACTAGTACTTAACCCGCTCTCAAGTATTAATCGTCAGTAAATATACTACATATAAATAACGTAATACATACCGCATACATTGTGTAAAAAATTAGTAATAAATAATAGCATAAGAAAAGACACTAAAAATATACTCATCAAATGTAGTCATATTTAGCAAAATGTTTAGTAACAGCACTTTTGTTGCAATATACTAATAAATGGTAAAATGACAATTTCATGGAATAAATAGAAAAATTTAAACTTAGTTGTTTCGCAGTTATAAACGTGCTTCAATATCAGTTCGACTGATCACAATAGCTAGAAAAACACACTCAATTGACTTTTATTCATAGAAATGAATATTAAATCCCCAAATACATTTTTGTTTGTTTAAAAATTATCTGTTTATTAGTTATATCTTAAGACTAATTTATAACAACTTTGTTTGGGTATTTAAGGTAATACAGCTTAGAAACATATACACAAATATTTGTGTATTGTGTATATATTTTTAGTATATTGTGTGATGTTTGTGTTTGTAAAATTAAAAATATTTTGTTTAACTGAAGATGACTTTTGAAGTATGCATATTGTATAATTAAAATTTGTAAATGAAATTAAAGCTAAATTTTATTATTCAATGAAGCTATAATAAAGATATGATCTTTTACGAATGTTTTCTAATTATTTTAAATTGATATTTATTAAAACTACTTTCTTACTTTTTAGATCTAAAAGTTTAGAGATATCTGAAATTTAGGTTTATAGAGAAAAAGTGAAATTTTATATTTAACTTCATTTTAATGAAAGTTTTCATCTCATATAATAGGTACATATGTTACTTTGATGGAAAATTTCACTTGATATGTATGTATACATATTTTTACTAAAAATATTACAATAAAATACAAATCTAATTACATTTTTAAAGTTAAACTTTAAGTAAAGAACTTATAGAAATCACATTACAATCAACCAAAATTTTATTTTATAAAAAATTTTTTTATAAACAAATAACTAAGACATAAAATAATCCACTCACTGATTGATCTTCAGAATAATTACTATAATTTTAAAAAATAAAATAAGTAGAGAGAAACCTTATAAACCAAAAAAAAAACTGCCATAATAAAGATTTTTCGAAACTGATCATGTGCTCCACAACATTCTTTATTCGATTATTGAATTTATTGACGTATATAGTTCATAATTTTAAAGGAATATGTTTAGGATATAAAACTATTAGAAATCATGAATCCGTTCAACATTATATTATGCGAAAAATTCTACACAATCTATTTGAGAATTAAAGTTTCAAATGACTTTTTTTATAAACAAATAACTAAAACATAAAATAATCCACACACTGGTTAATATTCAGAATAATTACTATAATTTGAAAAAAAATAAGTAGAGAGAAACCTTATAAACAAATTAAAAAATGCTATAATAAAGATTTTTCGAAACGGATCATGTGCTGCACAACATTCTTTATTAGATTATTGAATTTATTGACGAGTATAGCTCATAATTTTAAAGGAATATGTTATCTATATAAATCTATTTGAAATCATGAATCCTTTCAACATTAAATTTTCCGAAATATTCTACACAATCTATTTGAGAATTAAATTTCCATATGACTTTTTTTTATAAACAAATAACTAAAACATAAAATAATTCACACACTGATTAATCTCCAGTATAATTACTATAATTTGAAAAAAAATAAGTAAAGAGAAACCTTATAAATAGCCGGGTTCGGTTTTTTATCCTATCACAAAAGCATGGAATCTGCAAACACACGTCAATTTTCTCTCTAGTCAAAACATTCTCATTAAAGTATTCTTTCCACTTTCGGCTAAACTTGTTAGGTTATAAAGAAATAAAAAACAAAGAATAAAAATTTAGACAAAGAATGTCCATAAGCTTTGTTTTGGTACAATAGAAGTTGCTAAGTAGTTTATAAGTATCATGTAGCATATTATACTTTGATGAGAGCATATTGAAGATTTTGCTGTTAAAAGTTTAAAAAGTATTTTTAAGTAATTAGGCAATTCGCTACATTAATTATAAATAATTCTTTTTATGTTAATATTTTCTCATATGCATAGTATTAGTCTTTTTTAAAAATTACGAAACTTGGCTTCTCTCTTTACGTCGTCTTTAAAAGACTCATTAGTAGACGCATATTTTAAAAATTGAACTGCCTTCTTTCCTTTATTCAGGTTAATTAAGTAAATCCCGATTGTGTACCAGTCCCAAAAAAGAGACGACTAAATGCTCTATTAATAGCTCCATCTCAGCTGTATTAAAATATCTTTAATTACAAAGTGTCTGGTTTAAATATTTATGTAAGATTTTGTAAAATATTAGGAAGAATATTAGATTGTCTATGAGAAGTTATTTAAAAGATCTCATGCATATATGTTTTCGTATATAATTTTTTAATGAGATATTTGTTCTACAGATTGCATTAAATATAATAAATATAGGTTATTCAGAAGGTCTTTTGCACTTCATGGAAATGATTTTGATTGTTAAATTTTATGAATAAATGCAGTATAATTTGCTTCTCTCTGACAGCCGTAGTTCTTTACTATAGCCATAGTTTAAATTTTCCTGAAAATACTTGTTTCTTATTACTGGCTTGACAAATATACACCATTGTTATTGGACAGTTTTTCAACGTCCGTTCAGTGTTCTTGGATGTCATTTTTAAGGTGTACTTTAACACTTTAACCCTTAATTTGGTGAAGTCCGACCGCTACAATGGACATGTATATTTATAACTACTATATAACATGATTTCCAGTGTTCGCCACAGCAGACAATAATTATCTCGAAAATGGAAAAATGATATATTTTTTGCTTATTTTATAGTGATCGTAATGTCTATACAGACATGGGAAAATAACAGAAATTAAAAAATATTTGAAAAAAATTCTTGACAAATTAAACGTTAAAGCCCCAGTCATTTCTGCCGATTGCAAATTGATGCATATCTTAAATCTAAGTTATTATTGAAGGCATAGAATAAAAATATATGAAGTATAAACAACTGTGAATACTACGGCACATCACGTTAATTATGAACTATTGTTTTAAACATTGTAGAATGACTATCAAGAAAAAGAAAAATCACTTCTTGAAAAAAGAATTAGTTGGAATTACAGGTAAAATAAGTACTGCAAAATAAGCGTTTATAATAGATAAAGAAATTTGTTTTAACAATGTCAGAATATTTAACTACCTTAAAAGTCAATGTACTTGCGCTGTTCAAAAATCAAAGCGTCGTTGCAAATGGAAAATTTATAAAATATATGAATTACTTAAAATGTTTGTAGATTGTTTATAATATTTACCTTTACATAATTCAAAAAGAAAACTCATTCTAAGAAGTCTTAAAAATTCTAGAAGTTAATTTTAAGAGGTATCTAAAATGAGACGATAGACATTAAAGGGTTGGGTTTATAATCAGAAAGTATAAAAGTCCTTCGGATATGTGTCAGTTTTTGCATGTATTTCATTAAATGAAATACACTCTAATTCTGTTTTTGATTATTTCTTTCTAAGCAGTTTAAAAGTATGATGTAGAATATTATGCTTTGATGAAAGCATATTGGATATTCTCTTGTTAAAAGTTTAAAAAGTATTTTTAAGTAATTAGGCAATTCGCTACATTAATTATAAATAATTCTTTTTATGTTAATATTTTATTATATGTATAGTATTAGTCTTTTTTAAAAATTACAAAACTTGGGCTTCTCTCTTTACGTCGTCTTTAAAAGACTCATTAGTAGACGCATATTTTAAAAATTGAACTGCCTTCTTTCCTTTATTCAGGTTAATTAAGTAAATCCCGATTGTGTACCAGTAGAAAAAAAGAGAAGACTAAATGTTCTATTAATAGATCCATCTCAACTGTATTAAAAGATCTTTAATTACAAGTTGTCTGGTATAGATATTTAAGTAAGATTTACTAAAATATTAGCAAGAATATTAGATTGTCTATGAGAAGTTATTTAAAAGATCTAGTGCATATTTTATTTCGTATATATTTCTTCAAATGTGATATTTGTTCTATAGTTTGCATTAAATATTATAAATATAAGTTATTCAGAAGATTTTTCACACTTCATGGAAATGATTTTGATTGTTACATTTTATGAATAAATGTCGTATAATTTGCAGCGATTTGTTTGTCTATGATATCTGTAGGTTTCTTCTTATAATGCATTTTTCTTATTATTTTCATGACAAATTTATACCATTCCACTTGTAGAATCTTTCAAAGTCCGTTCAGTGTTCTCGGATGTCATTTTAAGGTTTATTTTAACCCTTTAACCCTCTGACTGCTCAATTTTTAGACCGAAATCGCTTTAAAAATTACATATTTTTTTTATTGCCTATTTCAAATTTATATATTTTGGAGAATTGAAAAATGCATGGTTTTTTTCCAGGAAATATTTTTTTATATAGAATTTTATCCTTAGAAAATAAGTATCATTAGAAACTAATTTCAGATGATTTCACCAAAATAATTCTTTTTAAAATAAATTAAAATTGAATTACTGTTAGTTTCTATTTATTGAATAATATAAAAAAATAAAATATACAAAATTTAAGAACATATAAATGACTGACTAAAAATATCTTAGAAATGCAGTTTAGTATGATAGAGTTTGAAGCAGGGTTCAAGGCAAAGTCCAACATACCAGTCTTTGCACCAGATTCGTGTTTCTTTGCAAATTTTTTTGCCATTTGCATCTTTTCTTGAACAGCATACACTACACTGTCTTTCAGGTTATCTTTTTATGGTGTTAGGTGGTATGTGACTTGGAAAATAAGGAGCTATCGATATCAAAGGGTTCCAAGTAGAACTCGGTCTTCCAGGAAAACCGCTTTGTGTCCGAATATTTTTCGATATTTTCTTCAACAAATTTCAAACGAAATGCCAAAAGTTTTATAGTTTGTGTAGGGTTTTGCTTTTTGTAAAGTACATAGGCATTCCACAATGATTGATCTACGAACCGCCTGAAAATTTTGATATAATACATCCCCTGTTGTTTTCGGAGCTTAGGGTAGTAAGGATTCCTATCAATTTTGCACCACTGCCTAACGCTTTGCCCGTTTATTGAATCATTATCAGATTCATCGCTATATGAGAAGCAGTCCAAAACTTCTATATTAATATCACTATCTCAACGAAAATCGCTTTCAGAATCTGAATCAGGAATACTCACTCTGTCAATCGCTGAAAGTTTTCTAACAGTCATTTCTGATAAGAAAACAGCGGCAAAATGTGAGCGGTAATACTACGCGCCTTCAAATACGGCAATTAAATTGATAACTAATGGTATCTGTTGGTCAAAACGTAAATTAAACGTCTAATACTGTATATTCTTTATTTAAGAGCTTAAACGGGGAATAAACAGGATGCGCTCATCGATAAAGGAAGAAAAACACATGCCCGTGGAAATCGCGGGATGAGCAGAATTTGCTACATTTGAGTTGCCCGTGGAAATCGCGGGATAAGCAGGCAGAGGGTTAAACCTCGAGTCATTTCTGCGGATTGCATATCGATACATATCTTAAATCTAAGTTATTATGGACTCCACAGAATAAAATAAACATGAAGTTTAAACATTTGAATACTACGGCCTATCAAGTTGATGATGAGCTATATAGATTTAAACACGACAGGATTCAATTCCCGAATAAGAAAAAACACTTCTTGAAATAAGAATTATTTAGTATTACAAGTAAAATAAGTACTGCAAAATGGATATTTATAATAGATAATGCAATTTGTTTTAAGAGTATTTTAGAATATTTAACTGCTTATAAAGTCAATGCATGTGCGCTATTAAAAAATCAAAGAGTGGGAAAATTCAAAATGGAAAATTTATAAAATGAATTACTTAAAATGTTTGTAGAGTGTTTATAAGATTTCCCTTTACCTAATTCAAAAAGGAAAATTCATCCTAAGAATCCATAAAAATTCTACAAGTTAATTTTTAGAGGTATCTAAATTGAGACGATAGGCAGTAAAGAGTTGAGTTAATAATTTAAAAGTACAAATGTCCTTTGAATAAGCGTCAGTTTTTGCATGTATTTCATAAAACGAGGTAGACTGTATTCCTGTTTTTGATTATTCCTTTGTTAAGTGTCAGGGATTTCGACGTAGTACTAGATGCCTTGTGCATATGAAATTCAACTTTATCAATATCGTTTACATAATAGGATTTCTTCTTTGAAGACTGGTTTGAAATTGCTCTAGTGATAGTATTGTGAATTTATTTTGGCATTACTTGACTCTTGATTTTTAATTTGCTTTTCTAACAAAATCCTGCAACTATCAAGAAACCTTTTGGGTAACTTTTCTGTAGACTGACGAAGCTATTTCTTGAAGTGATTCACGTTATTTGATTAATAAAAAAAACAATCCCTTTCAAACTTACAGTCACTTAAATATTTCAATGCTTCATCGAGTGTTACCACAAATTTCCATTTTTCCATATCCATTACCTTCAAATTTTTATGAAATATTTAACAGTACCAGCAAACATTCCTATTTACGATACAATGGGCGGTCTTTTAGGATAAAATATTTCCCTTTATTTTATATTTACCAGTGTTCGAACTCAGTTTTAAAATTATGTTTTGAGGCATGTTTTCATTTTTACTTCCAGATAGGCAATTTTTACCTTTCATATTCAATTTATTATAAATACCTTTTTTGAAATTCAATATGTGTAACATATAACCCTCTATATAGACATAAAACATGATATTTCTACTATTTTCGTATGCTTATAGCCACTACAGTTTCCCTATTACATCACAAATATTACTTATGAATCTTAACTATAAACGGCCCAACTCAAACAACTTTGCCAAAATTTATTTTATATCCTGTAGAATTTTAAAATTTATACATGGTGCCCTTTACTTCCCATATACAGATTTTAAAACAAAGTATGCGAATCTTGCTTGTCAAACTTTGTTTTCATACATTAGATATTTTTAAGTAGTTTATAAGTATAATATACCAATAATGCTTCAATAAAGTCATACTGCAGCTCATAATCCACTTAAAGATATCTAAAATCTATTTCGAGATGCATGTACTCTGAAATTAATTACTGCTAAAAAATATTCTTCTATAACCAGTTAACACGTATCGACCTAATCCCGAGTGTCACTCGAATTAGCTTATGGTGAAACCAAACTAAAATAATTCTTCGATAAAGTAATACCGGAACTCATAATGCATTTAAGGGTATCTAAAATATACGTAGTGATATATGTACTCGGAAGTTAAATGCTACTTAAAAATATTTTACTGAAACCACTTAACACTTTGCGACCTAATCCCGAGCGTCACTTGAATTAACATTTTGTGGAAGCAAACTAAGTCAGGATGTCTCTCCTGGTCAACTTTTAACTTATTGAGCTATAAAATTTGGTCTAACGTTCGTGTTTTTTTTATCCGAAATTGTCTATTAACCTTCTGTTTAAAGAAATACAAGAATTTGAAGCAAACAATTTGACTAAGAAAGAAAAAGTGAAGGAATTCATTATTAGCGAAAGCTGGGGTATTCGAAATTTTGGTTTTAAGTAGTAACTAGTTTCCGAACCCCAGTGGCGTTGGGATAGCTCTTCGCAATTCCACGACACAGGTCCGAGGTTCGATTCCCGAACTGGACAAGGTTAACTCGGTCTTTCATCCCTTTACTGGGTAGAAAAACTGAGAATCAAGCATGCTTGAGAACTAAACACTGGGGGTTCCGCGTAAGGTTGACTACCTAACCGGAACATAGACTTAGCACTCCAGGGCCCATAGTCTTAAAATCGGAAATTGGCACCGTAAGAACTGGCCCCATAGGGGCTGATGGGCCAAGGAGTAACTAGTTTCAAAGCATTTTTTTTCAATTTTGATTATATTCAAAAATTCTTTGCAAATTGTTTGAGAAATATATTTACAAAATCGTGAGTTAAAAATTTGTTTAAGTATGCGTATTTTTTTCATTTCAATAATTTCTCATTAAATATCTCTTTAAATATAATGAAGAAATTCCTACATTACACATGAAATCGATTTGAAAGTTTTCTTTAAAATATTTGTTAAGACATATTTAGAGTACTAAAAAATAAAAAAGCACTCAATCTCTACCTACAGGAAGATACACGGTCTAAACAACTGACCCGTTAAAGTGTTAATTCTTTGTAGAAATGTACTTACGTACCATCAAAGAAAAAACCTGTCAACATTTAAGAAACCAGTTTCTCTCCCCCCTGTTATAATTCCCCGTCAAATCTTGATTATGACTCTTCACTCACATTAACAAAATCGTTTAATCGTCGTCCTTGAACTTTTGACATTCAAAATGTTCTTTACATATGTTTTTACTTTCCGTAAAAATGAATCAATACTCCCCCTACTTACAGAAAGAAGTTTCAGTCACCTGGAAACGAGAGAGAGACGCAGATCAAAAGAGATAAGGAGAAAAGGAGAAAAGCAAAGAAACCAATTCCTTAGGGGTAATTAAGTTTCACCAAAGTTTCGTGACCGCAGAGTTGTAGGTGCATGACCAGACGGTAATTGATCGCTTTTGTCTAGAATGGATTTGGTATAAGAGGTTTTTATTGGATTGCAAGAAATCTGGAAGTGATAAAGAGATTTGAGCCCGGAATTTATGCTCAGATTTAAATAACTTGGGCCTATTTTTATTGAAAACAGCGGTAGTCAGATGATCGTGGAATAACTTCGTCCTTTTTTTCTTCCTTTTCTTCTCGATAGAGGTAAAGATTTGAGCACGTAATACTCCCATCAAAAGAGGAATATTTTATACATTTAGATTTAAATTGCATTGAATTGTAATGCTGACACGATGATAAATTGACTACGTGTTTCCAGCCGGACAACGCTTTCCAAGGAAAGGAGGAAAAGCCTTAAATTAATTTTAATGGCTCAAATCGGAGTGCATTATGCTAAGTAGACCATTCTTTATTACGTGAAGTATAGGGGATCAAATTTAAATAGGATCATTTACCCAATCATGAATTGACTGCAACGTGAATAACCTTACGTTTAATGGACTCTAAGCTCTCTTCATTTTAAAATTTACCTAGAGAAAACGATGCTAATTTTAACAACGAAATCATGTTTCTTTTTATATAAACTCTTCTATTCATGGGAAAATCAAAGAAAAATAATTTTGAATTTTTATATTATGTCATTTTAGATTACATAAAGACATTTTAGCATGAAAATATTCAATAAAATTTAAAGTCTATTAAACAGTTTATAAAGGAAGTTACAAAGAGTTTATGGGAATTATTAAATAAGAGTTAGGAAAATTTACAATCCTACATAGAAGCACTAAATAAAGTCTATAACAATCCAATTTCAAATTTTAAAAATATTTTGTTCAATTTTAGAATTTTCCTTGTCAAATAAAAATAATATACTTTCTAGGCATTTTTTTACCTTATTACTAAGAACCAGTTTTCAACGTATTTATATTATTCTCTTCACAGAGTGAACAGTTAATTTATATAAACGGACTTTATAGTATTTTCATGAAATTTTAAGACATTTAAAAATCTAAATTAGTTTTATTATTCTGAATAAGTTTGAAATTAAATACTCATATTTAGATTTATAAGAATGTATAGTACGCTGTTTGGTAAAACTTTTGTAGTATAATATAAAATATTAAACTGAAAAACATTTCGAAAAATTAAGAAATATTTATAGAATTAAGATTTTTTTAAGTATCTGATAAAATATGCACTGTTGGTAATTTACTTATACTTTAATTTATATGCTTAGGAATTCCTATAAAAATCTTCTTATTACGAAGTTTTATTTCATTGAAACTCTTTGCAAATACCGGTAAGAAGTTTAAATACTTGGGACAATGATCTCATTAATGTAGTTGGTAAGATTTTTAAAAGGCAGGGTATTTAGATGAAACATTTTATATTCGTATTTTGAAATTTTACATTTGTATAAATGATATTTTAGAAGTCATAAGATTTTGTAACAAAGGATTTTTATAATATAAATATGTATTGTTTATACTAATGTTAAACGTTTCATGCTTAAAAAAAGTATATAATATAACTAATCGTAAATACTTAACACTAGATTGCCCGAGATTTCTTGTATACCTATATTGCCCCAAAACAGTCAAAATGACTGCATTGTGAAAAAATAACAAGTATGTAAAGAAATTTATTTAAAATTAATTTTTAATATTATATAATAAAGGAGGGCGGAAGTAACTACAATTATTCATAAACCCATTTATATGTTATAGAAAAAGTCACCAAATTCTAAGAAATTGTGTCATTATATTTCATAATTTTTTTTTCTAATTGAAATTAAAAAACAGTCAAAATGACTGCCTTGGGAAATCTAGTGTTAATATAAGTATATTTATACTCAGGTTACAGTAAAAACTTGCACTTAAAGTTCGTTCAAAAAATATATAAGTCACATTTATATTACAAAAATAGTTGAAGGAAACAGAGATGCTAATTAAACTTAATGCATTAATTAAAAATCCTATGGTAGAAAATACCATACATTTATAACGTTCAGCATAAAATAAAAAAAACACTAAGGAAATTATCTTTGAAAGCATGAACAGCTTGATGGCCAGAAATGATTTAGTCATTATCTGAGACTGTTTTATTAAATATTTTTAAACATCTCTAAACAGTTAATTAAGAAAAACATTTATTTACAGTTAAGATGATTTTTGACATTTTAAAAAATCAGTGTCTGACATTTGTCAATTAAATTCAGTTAGTTGTCACGTTTTTCTTTTCTTTTTTTTTAATTCACAGAAAGTCTTATGTTTGCAAATGCTATCGGTATTGTATTCCTTTTACTAGTTAAATATATCTACATTAAACAAAAGCAAAAGACGCAGAATTGACTATATTCTAATGTAAAACACAATGGGACATATTGTGCTAACCACCTTTATTCCTCTCTTAAATTCATCCTATATTTAGGATTTTTAATCAGTAAACAATAGAATTTTTGGAAATATTTTGTAGAATTTTATGTGTATGATTAAACTGTAAACACCATTCACGATAATACAGAATGTTTGTATTAGTTACCATTATTTGCCATGTAAATTTGAAAAGTATGTTGCATAACGCAAGGGCAGATTACATTCTGTACACATATAGTTGGTCCTTTTTACTAGAGCATCAGTGCTACATTTCCTACATCATATGTAAGAAAGCTGTGTATGAACTGTATGAAGTTTGGTGTATGATTTCGCTTACAGAGTGAACATATATCATTAACACTAGATTGCCCAAGACAGTCATTTTGACTGTTTTTTAATTTCAATTAGAAAAACAGTTATGAAATATAATGACACAATCTCTTATAATTTCGTGACTTTTTCTATAACATATAAATGGATTTATGAATAATTGTAGTTACTTCCGCCCTTCTTTATTATATTATATTAAAAATTAATTTTAAACAAATTTCTTTACATATTTGTTATTTTTTCACAATGCAGTCATTTTGACTGTTTTGGGGCAATATAGGTATATTAGAAATCTCGGGCAATCTAGTGTTAAGAACAAATACTTTATTAAGAGGATTTTTTTTTTTTGAAGAATATCTGTCTATTATTTGGAAAGCTAATAGAACAGGAGATGTTCTTTGATCTTAATGATTTGAAGGCGTATTTCGCCAAATCATATAGGAAATAAACTTACCAAGGACAACGAAAGAGTTAAAGTATTACCAGTTTAATCAGAGAGTAATATTATAGTCACTGAAACGCCATTCTACTCAAAGCGTTTTGTACTTGTGGTAGATATCGAAACATTCCAATTGGAGTACTTATATGTCAACCTGTTACGTTTCATTGCTTAGTACTAAGAATATTTGAATCCTGTCTATATTTTTATCACGTTTACGTAAAAGGAAAATAGGAAAAATTGCGTAAACGTGATGTAACTTACGGCACTCGAGTGCAGGCAAAATTAAAATCTGAAACAATTTTGTGGCTTTGTAATTTAGTGATACTTGTTGTATTCTGTCCAACACTGATTTATTAATTGCATTTTGGCAAGCGTTGTTTTACTTATTTGGCTATAGGGCTCCTTAAAAGTGCTTCCGGGCAATTATTTCACAATAATTGGTTGATTGGTTGATTAGTTTGATACAGTATACTGTTTAGTACACGAGGTATACTGAGATCGGGAAAAACTTTGCATTAATTTATCAACAATTTTCGCTGTTGATTTCTATTTTATGTTAAAACTTGCAAGAAAAGAGTGACATGCCATATAATTTCATAAGAGTATTTTTCCTTAGTACGAGAAAAATTTAATAACCAGATTTCTTTTTATATTTACTTAAATATAAAATCATTTAATTTACTATAATAACATAAAAGTTGTTTCGATACTGAGACCGGAAACTACTTTGCATTAATTGGTCAACAATACTTGCTGTTGATTTCTATTGTATGTTAAAACATGCAACAAAAGAGTGACATATAATACATACTTTAATCGTAGTATTTTTTCTTAGTACGAGAAAAGGTTAATTAGAATCAGATATTTTTTATATTCTCCTATATATAAAATTATTTAATTTACTCTAACAACATAAAACTTATTTCAATATTCCGATAGTTTTTGTCTTTTTACCTTCTATTAAAAAATAAAATTAATTCAATGCTGTATGCATAACTTATACTCGTTTTGCATGAGATGGAATGCTAAGGTAAAAGGATTTAAAAGATTAAAACCTGTAAGTATAACTGTAACAATAAACCAGAATATGTATCAAATTTAAGTTATATACTCCCAAGATATATTAAATGTCAACATGTTTCATACTCACTTGACAAAATTCCAATTTTTCAATCATTAAAAGGATAACATTGTTGAAACAAAAAAAAAAATCCTTGTGCTTATAAGTTATTAAATATGCATCCAATATATCTTGAAAATGATTAAAAAGGAAAAAACTAACTCTTGTCAAAAGGGTATCAAATTTATATTTGGCATATTCACTACATCACATTTTCATGTCCTCGCAGAAAAATTTCCTCAAACGCCTGTTAATAATTTCCCTGCCGGATATTCAAAATAAAAAGAATAACGTTCGCAACATGCTTTCCTTCAGCAACCAAATTGCATGTCAGATTTTCAGATGTTTCAGTAAAGATTTAGTGCATCGAATAATGTGATGTTATTGAATTGTCAATGGTATTGGAGAGGCGGTAATCGATCTTTAAGCCATACATTCTGAATACATACTAGGCTCACAGACGTTGAATTTAATTAATCTGATCTGATTGTAATGCCATGTTATAATTTATAAAATGGAACTGAACACTGAGATTGCATTCCAATCAAACAAATTAAACCAATAAATTGGTATATATACGTTATAGATATATGGAAACATACTGCGATAACGAAAGTGCTTAAAATTACAAAATACAATGACAAATAAACATTTTCTCAGATTCAATTACTGAATTAATTTGCATACATTTTATACTGACTTCTGTTTTCCTGACAGTGATGTTTCATATAAATATCAAGTTATGTTTTAAACTTTATAAATGATTTTGTCAGAAATGTGTACCTGCAAATCAATGCATATTTTATAAAATACATCAGCGCAAACTAATTTACTAAACCTTAATTTAAATTTTCTAAACCTGGCAAGAAATAAAGCATTTACAGAAAACATTTAAGCTACCAGAAATACAAGTTTAATTGTGGATTGGGCAACCTATAAAATTTTCTTTACTGAATGATGTTGAATTAATTAAAGATTTACAGGGAAAAGAAGAATTCATTACAGGAAGTTCTCGTTACAGAAAAATAACAGTAACTTTTCAGCGATTATCCAGTTTCTGAATTCGTCTAAACACCACATAAAGAGGAGTATTAAATAGCTCGCAGCTCTACAGTGAGGGAAAAGATGCACGGATTAGTATACATAGGTTACCCATGCCCCAAAAAGATTTACCTCATGTACATGGATTCAACATTATGATCATTAACGATAAAATTATGGTGTCTGTTTTTCATATCTGAATTGTTAAAGCATCTAAAGTACACTTCCAATAAGATTAATTAAAAAAAAAAATGTTATCATTTGTCTATATCTATCTTTAATCTATATATATATATCTATCTATATATATATATATCTATCTTATCTATCTATATATATATCTTTATCTATATATATATATCTATATATATATATATCTTTATCTATCTATCTATCTATATATATATATATATATATATATCTGTCTATATATCTATCTTTATCTATATATCTATCTATCTATCTATCTATATCTATCTATCTTTATCTATCTATCTATATCTATCTATCTATATCTATCTATCTATATCTATCTATCTATATCTATCTATCTATCTATCTTTATCTATCTATCTATCTATCTATCTATCTATCTATCTATCTATCTATCTATCTATCTATCTATATATATATATATATATATATATATATATATATATATGGCTGGTTTAGTTTTAAACAAACTGAACCAGCCTTTTTCCGTAATGTTTTTCATTTTATTAAATCAGTTAACTTCATTTAATGGCATCACTTATTTATCGTTATAACTATTAAAGTGTACATTCAGACACATGCACTAGATTAAAATCGTATTAAATTTCATCATAGATTATATATTTTATAACTTTTCAAAGCAGGATTTTGAGCTCTAAATTGAAATTTGAAATCTTATTGTTCGAGAAATAACCACTTGAAGTGTGCAAATTTAAAACGACTAAAATCTTTCAATCCAGTATTATCTATGTTTGAATGTATGCATATCAGAACCCGCTTAATCCAGCGTTAAAAGTTAAAGCTTTGGTGTTTAGGAAGTATTTAAGAATTCTGAAGTGTTATTCCATCAAAAGCTTTTGAAAAACCAGAAACCTGTGTTCTTATTTTAACGGCGTATCTAAAACAAATCTTTGATCCCAAATAAAACGAAATCTTTGACTCTTCCAAATACTGCTTTACCCTAAGAAAGAGTTGTTACCAAAATCTAAAGCAAGCTATGATTAACGGGCATAAAATTTATGAATAATATATACGGGCTGTACAAGCAGTGTAGTTTGCACACGATTGTCAGTTACTTATCTAAATTACCTAGAACAGAAAACTCAACAAAAGCAAAACTTCAGATTTTTTAGTAAACTTTTTTCTCTTTCTCTTCCCTGCAGGCTCCGAGATGGCCTGTTTCTCTCCAGAAAGATGATAGAAAGTCTCGTAAACTTTTAAAAGAAACAATAAGATGGAGCTCCGGGGCGTATTGAAAATCTATTCTTCACAATAAGTAGCGATACATGGAAAATGAATGGGGGGGATATTGACTTTTACAAGGAAAGGAAAAGACAGTAATGGACAAACTTCAGGGACGCATTTCAAGATAATATTTTTTTCACTGCATTAAGAGCGCTCTCAAACTTTCATGTAATGAAGGTGTTTTTTATTTTTCGAGGAGACAGGGGTGTCGCTCTTGAAAGTTATTTATGGGTTTGTTGTGCTAGATAATATAAACTGCAGGCATATACCGTTTTCTTTTATGACATGATAAAAACACCTGTCTTTAACAAAAAGGACAATAAGTTGTCGTGTTACTATTGGCATATGAAGCATGAAACAAATATACAATATGTTACCTGTCTATAACAAATAAAAACTTTATTAAATTGTATGCATATTTAAAAGGTCTGAAAGTAGTTTCAATTTGAAGGCTCATAACTCTATCAAGTGTTAAGGATTAAATGTAATGCCGGACAGTTAATGCAGGGCAGTTTCACATATTTGAACATATTACACACTATACCAGGCTGTAGAGCCTGGTATAGGCAGGGCCTAATTTCCGACAGGGCAAACGGGGCACGCACCCGGGCCCCAATCCAAAGGGAACTCACAAATTAACTGCCATTTCAAGCTAAAAATCTGATGCGTATGCCTAAAATTCACTTTAAATTATTAACGATTTCTTCTTTTAATTTTTGACTTATTCAGTATCATTATAGAGCTTGTTCACAAATGTAAGTGCTGGCCAAAAAATGTACAGAACACGCAGACATTCTGTTTTAGGCAGGAAAATTCCTCGAGTAAGGACTTATAAAATTCTAATATATTCTTTACCTTCCAGGATTTATTTTTGTAACTTTTTTTTATAATTTTACTTATTTCATAATTTTTTATTTTATTTTAAACTAATATTATTTCACTTTGATGAGTCAACTTTAAAGTCTCTGCGGGCCGCAGTTTAAGCATCACTACATATAACAATCACCCCGTAGACACCACCTGTGTACAGCAGAGTGAGGGGGTCCCGGATGAATGGGTTTGCCCTGGGCCCCCATTTCTGTAATTCGGGCCCTTAGAAAAGGAAGAACTATTTCAAATAAAACATTACACCTGAACCAAGAGAAGTGTAGTCACGTGACGCAGGAGAGGTTCAAGTAATTTCCATTTCATTAAATAGTGTATACTTTTGAATGTATACATTAAAACTTTTAATGGTGAAATTCTAAATTAAGCTCAAAATTTCATACACCAATAAAAAATTACTGTGAAATATTAAAACAAAAAATACAAGGAAGAAATCGAATAAATAAAACTTTGACAAAAATATTATTAAACAAAAAAACTTGAAAAAAATGGCAATTCTGGTATATAATGTAAGAGATGATAGAGGTGAAGGAGACTTATCTTACTATTCGAGAAAAATCTAAAACGTATAACTGAGATAAAACATAGATATACGTTACATTTTGTATTATCATGATTAAGCTTTTTATAACATATTTTCCATCTCATAATATAATTGGTACGACTTTGTTATTACATAGTGTATATGAATAATTTAAGAACAAGAAACATGTATGTTTGTATGTATATATATATATATATATATATATATATATATATATACAATCTCTCGATATAATATATATATCTTTCATCTCCATTTTCTACAGATATACCATATAAAGTTCACGTTTTAGCTATGATTATTTAATAATTTTTCCTTAATCCAGCCCATAAAATACATAAAACTTCATTTTATTTGCCGTTCTCTTCCTGATAATCTAAAAAGAAATACGAAAAGTATGAAAGCTATTTAGAAAGCCTTTATTGTCTATCGGTTATCCTTTTATGGACACTTTGTTACAAATTATCTGTTTTAGTATCAGCTCAATTTAAAAGCTTATAAAATCTTTTAGTTTGATGTCATATATACTAAACTTTATTTTCATCCATTAGGTGTAAATCCATTTAATCTATTTATAATTGTTTTTGGCTAATAATTCATTTTCAAAAACTTTTGATTTTTTTTATCAACCAGTGAGTATGTACATAAATGTTGGTGAATACCAAGTCGTATACCAAAAGATCGTATAAGTCACGAGCATTTGCATTATCTTGATATAACTGCACGTGTACGGTGGCATGCCTTCGAGATCATAAAACTCCCTTCTCAATCATTAATCCTCTCGCTGCGCATGCCGGGATTTCTACGGGCAACATAGATGTAGCAAAATTTGCGTAATCCGCGATTTCCGCGGTCATGCATTTTAGTCGTCTATTTAATTGCGCAATCCGTTTTTCCCCGTTTATTCTTTCATTTAGGATTTATTGTGTTTTTTAATTGTTTATTTAGCTTTAGACTAGTAGTTGGCTTTAATTGTTCATTTTCTGCAAAATATAGAAGAATATTTTGTAGCCTTTTGAGCACTGTTCATAGCTGAAAGATGTCTGTCAGGAAGCGTTTCGCGAGTGATATATAACCTATACTCCTGACGATATTTCTGCCACTGATAGCACTGACTCTTATTTCAAGTATATTGAAGATAGTTATAGCGAAACTGATGAGAATTTCTTGAATTCCTCTCCGGATAGTGATGAATCTGAAAATTTATTTTTTATTTAAAATGTTCAACAGTGGTGCAAAATTGATATGCAAAATATTCCACCAGCTCCTGCTTCATTTCCTTTCCTTGGAAATCCCGGACTAAATTCCATTATGGCAAATAATGCAACTGTTTGGACTATTTTGAACTTTATTTTGACGGGGTTATGTTGCAAATAATAGTAAAAGAGACCAACAGTACGTGAGAGTAATAGACCAATGTGACTAACTTCTCGACACTTTGCTAGCCATATATACCCAAATTCCATCAAGAAAGAACCTCGTAGGTAGTGTGCTGTCTGTTGTTAAAAAAACTAAAAGTGGAAGAAAAAATTGGAAAATAAACTTGAATTTGGTGCAAGAATTGCGATATAGGACTTTGCATCCATCCTCGTTTCGAAATACTAGACTTCATTTCTATTAAATGTTTTGTAAGTCTTTTGCATCTTTTGTTAGTATATACGTTTTGCTTTTGTATTTTATAAAATAAATGATAATTTAACCAAGATTAATTTTCAAAATTGAGCTTTTATATCGTTATTCTACAATTTCATTTTTCTGAACACCTTTTTTTTAGGACCTAATTCTATATTAAAAAAACTCTTTTACAAAAATTTTTTGTATATTTTAACTCTAAAATGTATATAGATTTGAAATATGTAATAAAAAATACGCAATTTTTGAACCTATTTTGATAAAATAAATACGCAGTGAGAGGGTTAATCCATGTGTCCTCAATCAAACTCATGATTGTATTGTGCCTTTTAGGGAATCGGACTAATGGAAACTGTTTGACAAATAAAAAGTTTTTCCCATTAGAATTCAAATATTTTAGTTGGTTGGTTGGTTGGTTGGTTGGTTGGGGTTTTTTGGCATATGACGCATCAAACAAAGAGCGAAATATTAAAACAAAAAATATATATGATTTGAAAGTAGAATAAACTATCAGTCAAATATAAGGTATCAGTTATGTAACATTCCGTTACGACTCGAAAGGAAGGTGACCTTAAAGGACCTTCGCATCGGACAATTATTGTTAGCGGTAGATAGGAACGCGCGGTCCGAACAAAGCCTTTGAGCTCCGTCAACAAAACAGAGGTTTTCGCTTGAGTTGAAGTAAATTACAAACTGCCAGTACTCCGGATCCAGTGTGTCTACGACTTTATGATGTCTATTGTCGTCAAGAGACTCTGATAATAAATATAAATCGAGTGAAAGTGATCCATTATCCCCCTCCCACATATGGACCAAATTAACTGTGCCGCGAATGTATTTAAAATGATTGGTCGGTTAACTTAAAGAAGAACTTCGGCTTCATCTGGAAACGCGTCAGCTGAGCCAGGCGGATCATTTGACAAAACAAATTGCATCCCCATGGATCTGGAAGGTTTTGGAAAGAATAACGCGAGGGACAACCGGGATCCATATATAAGAATATTTACTGAGCGGAGAAAAGACGGCTATTTTTGTGGAGCTCGAGAAGAGTCCATTTGTCTCTCCGAAGTGCCGGAGTTTGTTTTTCTTCAGACATCGCCATCGGCTTCAATCTATAGGTCCCGGTCTCATTAGCCCTCGTGTTGCAAAAAGTAGACCGTAGCACTCCAAACCAAACCAAACAGACATCGCCAGCTTCTTTACTTTCAGCTAGGAAGTCGACTTTCGACTTTGGGATCCTATTCCCATTACATTTAATAATTTTTTACATCGTGCTTTAAAGTAGGTTGCTAAGAGTGCTTACTCTCATTTTGGATCGTCTTGCAGCCTTTGATTCTCAACGAGCTCCAACAAGATACGTACTCTGAGCGTTTCTAGCCTCAGTGTAGAATTCAACTGTTCGGATCAGCATAACAGTAGATTATAGAATATATATATTTATGTATATATATGTATATATATATATATATATATATATATATATATATATATATATATATATATATAATCCATTTTTTATAAAACTCCTTCACAAGGAGAAAGTTCAACAGCTAGCATTCATAAAGTACAAAGATGCAGTCGGGTCTCATATTCAAGAGAACTCAGAAGTCTAATTTAAAACTTTATTTCAGAGCGGCAACACGGCACATCTGTCCTTCTGGACAATATACAATCAAAAGCCACATAGTTCACTCTGCTTTCACACAAGTACACCCAAGAGCGCTGACAACAAGAATTTTCCCACAACAAAAACAGCTTAATAAGCGAATTGACTGCAATATCAGCAAAACGCGAAAACATGTTCCGCCAACACCTGGGAAACTGCTGTATAGACAGAAAGTTTACAGTTTTATGACAGAAAGGAATTGTTAGTTAATGTTAAGTGGAAAATACTCCGTTGAACACACCATGTTGAGACTGGTAAAGATATTTAGATGAATTAAAATGGAAGAGAGGAGTTTTTTGAAGAAATATTAAAGTTAAATAATTTTGATATATTACATATATATATATATATATATATATATATATAATTTTTGCAAGGATAAAAGGTTAATTTTAAATCTAAATTGAATTTTTTAATCTACTTTCATGTTCTCTGGTTCTGCATCACTGATGTAAAAACTAGTTTTTATTTGTCTAAATATTTCCAGCATCTATGTAGTAGACAAGAACATTCGGCTTCATTTTTCCTGTATATACCGTTATTTTTGTACCCACAAATAAACCATGTTGTTACACTAAACCGTACTAGTACGTAACCATCTCTCAAGTATCAGTCATTAGAAAACGTACTAGTACGTGTCCCGCATACATTGTGTTAATACGACTTTGTGACTTCCCAATAGAAATCTTTCTAGGACTGTTTCGTAGGACATTTTTTGGGGGGGAGGGAGGACATGAAAGTGAATCATTGCGAAATACATTTAGGCCTTCTTGAATATAAATTACATAACGTAGTTTATATTTCACAAATGTTCAGAAATTATATTTCAGAATTTTCTTTTTTAAGCAAAAATCATACACAATTTTCAGTCTAGATTCATTTATTTATTTCATGTAAAAAAATTTAAAAAAATCACAGTGTAAATATTTTTAAACTTTTTACTCACAAAATATCCCAAAACTGATACTTATTTTCATCAATACTCCCGCATGCATAACCGAAACAGATCTCTGGAAAACGTGAAAGTTTCCAGTGGTTCGAATACTTAAACTTTCTATTATAAAAATAACCATTCTTCGAAACATACGTGAATATCTCTCGAATAAAAATTTTATAACAGGCATTCTTTTGAAAAATGTTTCAGAAATATTTCCCCCTCCCCCTTTCCTCGAAGCTCTAAACGTTCATTTTACACTTTGTTCTAACATGCACTTTTTTTTACTAAAATGTTCTTTAAAAAGTCTTTACAGGAAAAAACGCAAAAATATAACCTACTCTTTTAGAACATAAAACGGTGCACAAAACTTCTAACAGTATGCTGATCATCAACATTTTGGAAACAGTCCAAGTCTGTCCCATCTTTTCGGTCGATTAAAAGATCGGAATTATAATTTTTTCTTTAAAAAAATTGAAAGAAAGCTTACCAAGAACTAGAACTTTTTGACCTGCTGCAAGAAAACTGCTTTATTATCGAGAAAAAGGTATAAAAAGAAAAATTATACTTCACCCTACACTTTTCTTTTTGCTTTAGCGCTCGAAGAAATTGTGAAAAGGTTTCAAAACTTTTAAGGCATTCCATTTCATCAGGCTGGGAAAATTTCGCTTATTCTGAGCATTTATTCGGCATTTTCTCTTGTTAAAAATGTTTTAGTATGTTGTATAAATTTTAACCCTTTTCTGCCCATGTGGATTAAATTCAAATTAAAATACTTCCGTAATAAGAAAAGCAAATCCCTCAGCTTTCTTTAACTACATTATCCACAAACACTATTATACAATAAAGAGGGAAAATACCATAGATTTGCAGAAATGCATAAAATGCGTATTGAATGAAACTTAATACGCAAATTCTTAAAGATATTTCGGTTTAATATACCAATTTTAGCTACACAAGTGGTACTTAGATCTAAATGTAATCATTAATGCCGATGTAGTATAGCTATAGACAAAAGCGAAGTTCAAACTCGTGGACTTCGAACTCGCCCTAGCAAATAATTTATCGTCTATCTGGATTCCGAATGAATTAATAAAAGTAATTCACAATTTTATGGCTATTGTTGTACGTTTGTTTTCAGAATGGTCATTGAATGGTCATTTCAATTTTAAATAAAAAGTCGTATTGATTATTGGATGGTAATTTATTTTATCTCTACAGTAAGAAAAATTAGTATAACATAAATTGCAATTAAAATTGCAATTTGATTGCATAAATTGCAATTTGATTTGGTTTAGAGCTCTAACTCTGCTGATTTGTTATAATAGATCCAAAGTAACAAGGATCTACTGCTTACAGCTCAGTTTGAACCTATAACAAATGCGCAGTACGAACTCGTGGACTTCTGAAAAGTATTGACCTGGCAATTAATTTATCGCCTTTGTGGACTGAGAATGAATTAATAAAAATCAATTCATAATTTTATGGCTATTGTACGTTTTTGTTTTCAGAATGGTCGTTTCAATTTTAAATGAAAAGTCGTATTAATTATTGGATGGTAATTTATGTTATGTCTACAATAAGAAATATTCGTGTAACATAAATTGTAATTAATGTAGTCGAAAATGTTTCTGATTTGGTTTAGAGCCCTCTGATCTGCTGTTTTCGTATAATAGATCCAAAGTGACAAGTACAGCTCAACTTGAAGCTATGACAAAAGCACAGTACGATCTAGTGGACCATGGAGTAGTATAGTCCTAGCTATTGATATCATTATATTTCAGAATATTTCTAGCTATTCATTATATTTCTAGCTATTATATTTCAGAATAGTCATATCAATTCAAAGAAAGAATTTATTGGTTATTGGATGGTAATTTATATTATGTCTAAAATAAGAAAAATTAGTGTAACATAAATTGCAATTAATTTAGTTGAAAACGGTTTTGATTTGGTTTAGAGTTCTGTGTTCTGATGATTTGTTATAATAGATCCAAAGTGACAAGGATTTACCGCTTACAGCTCAATTTGAAGTTATGACAAAAGCGCAGTACGAACTCGTGGACTTCTGAAAAGTATTGATCTAGCAATTAATTTATCGTCTATCTGGATTAAGAATGTATTAATAAAAATCAATTCATAATTTTATGGCTATTATTGTACGTTTTTGTTTTCAGAATAGTCATTTCAATTTTTAATAAAATGTAGTATTGATTATTGGGTGGTAATTTATGTTTTCGCTACACTAGGGAAAATTACAACATAACTTAAGTTGCAATTTAGTTGAAAACGTTTTTGATTTTGTTTAGAGCTCTCTTCCCTGCTGTTTTGTTATAATAGATTCAAAGTGACAGGGATCTACTGCTTACAGCTCAGTTTGAACCTATGACAAATGTGCAGTACTAACTTGTGGACCTCTGAAAAGTATTGTCCTAGCAATTAATTTATCGTCTATGGATTGAGAATGAATAAATAAAAACTAATTCACAGTTTTATGGCTATTGTTGTATGTTTTCGTTTTCAAAATTGTCATTTCACTTTTTAATAAAAAGTAGTATTGATTTTTGGATGACAATTTATGTTATATCTACAATAAGAAAAATTCGTTTAACATAAATTGTAATTAATTTAGTTGAAAATGTTTCTGATTTGGTTTAGAGCTCTCTGCTCTATTGTTTTGTTATAATAGATCCAAAGTGACAAGGATCTACTGCTTTCAGCTCAACTTGAAGCTATTACAAAAGCGCAGTACTAAATGGTAGACCTCTGAAAAGTATTGTCCTAGCAATTAATTTATCGTCTATCTGGATTGAGAATGCATAATTAAAAGCCAATTCATAAATTTATGCCTATTTTTATATGCTTTTTGTTTCAGAATAGTCATTTCAATTTTAATAAAAAAAGGCAGATTGATTATTAGATATGTAATTTATGTTATCGCTACATTAGGAAAAATTACAGTGTAACTTAAGTTGCTAATCTGATCAATTTTTATTTCATAAAAGAGCTAAAGTGACTAGGATCTACTGCTTACAGCTCATTCGGACTATTACAAATAATCACGCTAGAAGTGTGGTTGGAAACCAAATACTTTGCTACCTTGCCAGTACAGTATGTTCTAGCATTGTTGAAGGCGGAATCAAAAGACAGTATTTACCACTTTCGTATAAGAGGACACAAATCTATTAATTAGAAAATATTTACAACGAGTATTTGCCTCTTTATTCTAAAACACACCTCGTATGCCGGTTGTTAGCACAAAAATGAATGTTTAATTAGACTATGTTTTGTGAGGGAACTTCCACAGCATTTCCTCCGATGAATTCTACAGTTTAGAGAGTCTGAAACCTACTTGGTATGCATTCCCAAGGATTGATGGAAATATCTAGTTTATAAGTAAATATGGTTACCTAGTTTAATTCTTACATTCGTATGTAATAATTTTTCTGAATCATGTGTAGCTTTTTAATGCATTAAAAATCTTAATGCATTACTTTTGCGCATGATCCACTAATATAATAAACTTCAAATGTACCTAATGCTTTAGATTCTACTATTTTGAGAATCTACTAAAATATTTTACCTAAATAATTCAATTACGGCTCCATGTACCTCCAGTCAAAGTAAATCTCTAACACTATATTTTCCCTTTCATGATTTTAAATTAGATAAATACGAAATTTATACACATTTTTAATTTTTAAAAACAAGTAAAACTCTTAATAGTTATTTCTATACAAATAACTATGCTTATTAAATTATTTAAATAATGTAACATTTAGATTAACATGAAAAATTAGGGTCCAAGGAAAAACTTGTACATTATATAGAATTCTTAATTTTGGAGAAAATAAAAATATTTCTTTTCAAACTCGTACTTTCATATATTATATATCCCTTATGTCTCTAAATAGATTCCAGACATTATGGCCAAGATTGGACGAGAATTTTACAATAATATTGAGTAAACATGAAATTTTTTTGTGCAAAAATATCTCGCAATTTTTTTACTAGTTATTTAAGTGAAATACGAGTGGAAATGCCACGTTTATGTTCTTTTAAAATCTCAATTTGAACAGGTGTCGAATAGAGTGTCGAGTTCACTTCTACTGTGTAATTAATAGTAGAGATAGATCTAAACTACTTTTAAGAGCAGATTAGTCATTATTAGTGTCTTGAAACATCAAATTTAATTATTTTTAATTTATATGCTAGAATACAAATACTATAATGTATATAAAGTCTAAAAATGCAAATGAAGATTTTCGAATATTCATTAAATGCAAAAATTCTTGTTTTGTTAAAATAATATTCGTTACTATTACCAGTCATTTTTGTTATTGTTGTAGTAATAATTATAATTTAGCGGGAATTGTAATCTCCTGTTTTTAAAATTTAAACAACAAGAGGAATTATTGGTTTGTATGCAATATGGAATGGTGTCTAAAAGGTTTTGAATTTTTGCATGGAAAGTATCTTTCATATTGTTTGTACACATGCCTAAAGCTTAGATGTTGAATATGTAGATCGAGGATTACGATCGAAATGCTGAACAACGGTATCACACATATGTGTAATAGGTAATACATCCGGAGAATAGGTAGGTCATGGAATAATCTGTATGTGATCTGCTAAAAAGTCTTGAACAATCATTGCAAAGAATGGATGCCTATTGCGTTGTTTAAAGAAAGTGCCACGAATCCTCTGAATGAAACGAACAACTTCGAGCTCCAGCACTTTACTGATGGACCTGTTGCGATTGGGTTTTCCCAAATTTAGTAGTAGGAAGCTCTCGTTCTTCTGGATAGCACCAAATATGGAAGCAGCTATCATGGTGGCACAAAATAAAACGGGATTTGTCAGGTTAAGAACTACCTGTTGTCAATATTTACACAAGTTTATGCTCAAGAGCCCATTGCTAACGCACGTGTCTATGGTTGCATACATAGTGGCTCTTGAACACTCCAGTCTGCTGCAGACGTTGAAGCAGACGGTGCTATGCCTGAAGTAGTGAACATATAAGCTCCATCTCTTGTGATGATGCTTTATGGTTATCAAGTTGCATTCTGACCAGTAGTTTATCATTCGTGAGTGGACGTCATGTTTTGGCACAGACTGCCGGATTTCCAAGTCATCCGATTTTCGTCCACTCTATTTATTCAACAATTGTCTCATTTTCATGATATTATTCTATAAGCTATTATTAGTCATCTTTCTTCAAGGGGATATAATTGAGTATTACCTAAAGTTTACCACTAGCAGATAACTATAGCTCCATATATCGCCAGTCAAAACAAATCTCAAACACTCTATTTTTTCTTTCATGATTTTAAATTTGAAAAATAAGAAATTTAAACGCATTTTTTATTTTTAAAAACAAGAAAACTTTTAATAACTATTTCTATACAAATAACTATGTTATGTAAATTATTCAAACAACGTAACAGTTAGATGAACATGAAACAGTAGGGTAAAAGTAAAAACTTGTACATTATATGAAATTCTGGAGAAGACAAAAATATTATTTTTTCAAACTCATACATTCATATTATGTATCTGTAGCAATGAGTTACATTCGGTTCAGATTTTTTTTTACCTCTGCCCGTCGTTCACCGTCAAAGTCTTACCAAAACAGGAACTAGAAAGAAACTTCGAACTTCTCCCACTCTGCAACATACTTTAAAGAATTGATGAAGTAGACTCCTCTATGCCTGAATCAGTGAACATATGAGCTCCATTTCTTGTGATGATGCTTTATGGTTATCCAGGTACATGCTGACCTGCTGTCTATCATTCGTACTTCGACTTCATTTTTTGACCTAGACTGCTGTATTTCCAAATCGTCCGATTTTCTTCAACTATTTATTCAATAATTTTTTCACTGTCATGCAATTATTCTGTAAGCTGTTATTAGTCCTCTTTCTTGAAGGAGGCATAATTAAGTATTACCTAACGTTTACCACTAGCAGATAATTATAGACCACTACAGCCCTCTGTGTAATCGTTTTCAACAGAAGTGCAAAGAAAGCTGTTTAGATCAGACCCGCGTAATAACTATAACGCTTTTGTCAGTTTAAAATATACTAAGCGTAGTATTTTCAAAAAATTTAAACATAATGGCATCATTTCGTTTTGGTGTTGCAGTTTTTGAAAAAAAAAGAAACTATATCAACAAAACTCCTTATGATTCTAATTAATTCTTCTTACTTTTTCTAATTTATGAAGATAAAGATGTTGAATTTTTACTCAAATTTTGCCCATTTGCATGTCCACTGTTTTGTTAAACAATTTATGCGTTATTAAAATTTGAGATCAATTCAACAGGTTTAAATGCATCAAAAGACAAACAATTTGAAGATTACTTTTTCCAATGATCATTACATAACAAAATATTAATATATAAAAGAAACAGTTTTATATTAAAAATACATTTACAGCCTTTAAGCACTATAATACAAAGTTCTCCTTAGGAAAGTGATAAATTATGAGTTATCATTTAGCAAATGATATCATTCAGGGATTTAACCCTGCATAGCATCAATTTAAGTGTTTTATCGCAAATAAGAAAATCCTCGAAGAAGAGTTAGACCTCTAATTCTATGAGGGAAACGATCAAAAGTCAATTACGTATGCTTTTGCTAGAGAGAACACGGCAACATAATTATTGATTTCGCATTAAACTGTTTCTGAATCCGCAAACAATTCACCGAATCAATATTTTAATTATCAATAAACTGTTTGTTTTAACGTTGGCTCGAAAAACATTGCTCTTCAGTAAAGGGTTTTCGTGATATAGTTAAATCCACATGTGGTAAAAGTATATGCCTATACCCTCACGCATGAAAGTGGTGTTTGTATATACATATAATTTGTATATATGAACAAGTTTTTTGCGTGTTGGGATAAATTCTGCAAAAGCCAACTCAGTTATTTGAAGACCAGGTGAAGAGGATAATTTTTTGCTCTGTCTTTGTCAATAGTATTTGATGCTGTTTACATAAAAGTGAAAAGCCTACTCTGCCTTTTTTTCTTTAATAAATGTAGTTAAAAGGCATGAATGATATGCATATTAATATCTGTATAATATAACAATATTACAGATTAATTATAGTATTAAGATTAGAATATTAAATAAAGAAATGTTGGAATTTGTTATATACACAAGCAAATACAGCGAACAATTTTTATAAAAAAATTTAATGCAAAATAATATTAAATTTTTAAATATTAGCCTAATGGTAGTTTTACTGGAAACGAAAAGTAATTCTTATTACTCCATATTTCGTATAACTGATCTTATATGGGTCAGTTTATACATTGTATATATTGCCACATTGAAAAGAAGCATTAGATTCTCTATAGCCGAATAATCATCACTCTAGTCTCGTAATCAATAGGTCGTGAATTCTAACCACGATAGCGACAATAGGATTAAAAATCCTTGTTAATATTTATTTAATACCATTATGTCCTACTTTATTTCGTGTTCCAAGACATTCTGGACCTTTCTTTAGTTTGCCAGAAAAGTGTTCTGGAATATTCGCTATCTCTGCGTTGTGTAGTAATACTTTCACCGCCTTCCCAGACTTCTGGAATTTTCCCTGCTGCTTCAAAGCCCAAAGATCTCTCAGTCAGAGAGAGTTCTGAGTTCAAAGTTGTGCAAACCTTGCAATTGTACTTCACTCTTTGATTTGAGTTAATAAATTAGATTAGCTGTACATCCTGTGTGTGTTATTGTGTTCTACATTAAATCATTACTGCTCTCTGACAATATATATACTTACACTAGACGACACGACGGACGTAGTACTTTTCAACGCTGCAAATCCAAAATTGTGAAATGTTTTTAAATAAACTATATAGTGAATCGTTTTAATTAAAAATAAGGAAAAAAAGGCATAAAAATACTTGACGTCACCACACGTAGAGTCATCACATACGTAATTAGATTAAATTAAAATTCCCACATTGCCTGTACGTGGATTGAATAGTGGATCTTAGAACTTTTCGCACTGAAGCGAGTTGCTGTAACTACTTCCCCACAGGGAAAGGTTTAAAGCGGTATTATAATAGTCTCAATAAGAACGCAATTCTAGATTTTTATTAAAAAATTTCCAAAATTTCCCAGTACTTCTATTACAAACACATGGACAGAAGAATTATATATATATATATATATATATATATATATATATATATATATATATATTTATATATATATATATATACATATACATATATATATATATATATATATATACATATATATATATACATATACATATACATATATACATATACATATACATATACATATATATATACATATATATATATATATATACATATATATATATATATATATATATATATATATATGTGTGTGTGTGTGTGTGTGTGTGTGTGTGTGTACACACTATAATACATAAACACATTTTTAGATGATTGGAAATGCATGTGTGTATGCATGCATATGCATATACTTGAATATGTATTCATATGAATCTCCATGGTCAGAAACAAAGACCTTAAACAGCCTCTTTCTTCTCAATTGTTGGTCTTAAAGTATTGACTTTAAAAATTTTTAAATAAAATAGGCATTCATATTATATAATTTTAAATTAAAAAATTAACTTTTATAGAAAATACAAAATCTAAATTGTTATACGTGCTTCCATTTCTTATCATAACATATAGTAAAATTTTAAACTAGTCCTAAAAGTGCGTAATACAAAAGTTCCCTTTTCCTGTGACAAAAATTGACCGAAGTTTCAAGATTTCTTTTCTTTTTCTTGAGGGATATACTAAAAATCTAATTACTCTAATTCTAGGAATAAATCAGTCTTTTTCAAGGCTAAATTAGGATGGGATTAAGAGCTTGTTTTACTAAAACATACAGTTTTTATTCACTTTTCTACGGATATACCATCCATATATAATTAGGAACCCTTTAGTCATAATGAAAGGGAACTATTCATCCATCCTCTCCCTTATAAAATAAAGAAAATTTCTTTAAATTTCAGCTAAATTTGAATTTAAATATGACATTTAAATTTTTGTCTCACATCACTTTTAATTTTTTTTCAAGTTTATATTAGAGATTTTTTTCAATTAGTTTAAATTTTTGATAAATATAACGATATTTAAAGAAAAAATATAAAAATAGATATTTTTTAATCTCTGAAAAATTAAAATTTATATAAAAAATCAATAAAATTATTGTTTTCTTAACTAAAAGCATGTGTTTAAGTCACACGGATACTGAAAAAAATCTGGTTAAGTACTTTACATTCCGTATATATGTTTTCTTTAATTTATAATTTTTAAAATACACCATACTGTCTGACAGTGTCCTGTTAAATACAAGTAAATTAATTTCATTTCAAAAAGACTGCTGGATATTAAAAGCAAAAATCGGAACAAAAACATAATTTCGATAAATATCAGAAATCCAAAAAATGATATATTTTGAAAAAAATGTGTATAAAATGGCCTGAAACATTTCAGTATTCCCGTCTTAGTAATAACGTGTTTACGAACGTGTAAACATATTAATGTGCATATGTGTTGTGAATTTTAATTATCCAGAGTAATTCTTAGACATTGGTAGTGGAGTTATAACTCAGATAGGATTTATGAGCTTACAGTAATAGTATACATGTAACTTTGGTGTATAACTATCGCTGTTCTGTACAGAAGTTTTATTTCGCCAATTATCGGAGAAAAATATTTAAAGACCTTGATACATAATATCTATGACTATTGTGAAAGTACATATGTCTATCAATGAAAGTAAATGTAGTGATGGCAAATGTTAACATAATAGAAATATTACTGCACAAATGAGAAATTATGAAATCAAAATGTACAATTTTACTTAAAGAAAGCAACTGTACAATGTACAAATATTTATACTTTAAAGTTCATAAAGCGTTATTGGTTCACAGTGAAGTTAGTTTGGTTTGATTTGGTATGGGGAGAACTACGGTCTACTTTTAGCAACACGAGGGCTAATACACACAGTGAAGTTGGACATCATGGCTAACTATAGTTAAATGCAGAATAAGATTCTAGGTCGTTGAATCTGTAACAAAAAAGGGATCCATATTAGAATATAACAGAAATATAACTGGGAATTTAATTAGGGCTACTCGAAAAGGCGTTTTTTGGTTTAAAAAAAGGACGATTTTCTGAAAAAAAAAAGCTGCTGAGTCTTGCCTCATGCACAAGAACTCATGGTCTGAAGAGAAGTTCTGCTTTTCTACATCCACCGTTTGCGAGTTGATTAAATTTTTAGATTACTGGCCATGAGGTTTGTTAACACATGTTAAATTACTAAAACTATTCAGAATCGCAAAAATATGTACGACATTGTGGCTACCACACCACATATGATTATAATTTATATTTCAGCATGACTTTATTACAAGTGCTAAAGCCAATTTTTGCCACTCTAAACCTAATTATAATTTGAACTTCTACTTATAAACCTCTTTCTCAAAGACTTCAAATATTCTTGTGTGAGAAAGAGCGTGCGAACGTCCATATAAATGTCAAGTTTCGCATGTTATTGCTTTCACGCAAATTAGACTTCATTTTGGATTCATTTTTCTGTTTGCCTTTTCCTCAGAAGACTGACGTGATTCGACACATTTCTAATGAGGGCACGTTACAGAACTGCATAAGACAGATGTTAGACTCTTCAAGATTCGTTCAGAAGTTAAATGTCAAATTTTATGAGTGGCTAGGTCCAAACAATATTCTTGTTTTGTATAAACTACCATACAGCCCGTGATATGGAGGGGTCATTAAATTTTTTAATTTTCCTGAATTGTAAAGTACCCTATAAGGCAGATTAAAAAAATAGCTTGTTTTTTGGCTGAGAATTATCTGGTACAAGCTCAATAATTTGTTTATCTTTAATAAAAGCATGTTTGTTTCCAACTCGGTCTAAAGTAAGTGTTGTCAGGACATATTCAAAACAAGAACAACGGAAATTGGTAAATTTGAATGTGCCAGAGGTCGTACAGCACGAGATGTCATCTAGGGCTTCAAGAGGCTTGCGGGGATTCTGCATTGCCTTACAGAACTGTGGCAAGAGGGGTAAAAGACTTCAATGAAGGATGCCCAAATGTGGCAGATATGCATCGGCCAGGTCGTCCTAGTGTCAGCGGTGCAGAAGTGCATGCTGTTGCCACACTAATGGACAGTGAGCGATGCCAAACGATTCTTGAGCTGGTCCGAAAGGCAGGATTTGCCCATAAGGCTGTGCCCCAGATCTAAGCCCTTGTGACTTTGCCTTAATTCCTATGATGATGAAACTACTTTGTGGCATTTGCTTCAGAATTATTGTAGAGATTCTTGCGTTAACATACCTGTCCATTCGAACTATCAACAAAACAGGTGCTGCTTCAGGCGTTTTGTGACTTCCACATTGTTGGAAATGGATTATACACAATTCTGGTGACGATATTGAAGGAATTTAAAACCTGGTGACATAAATGTATTTGTATTCCATGTAAATAAATAGTTGCGGTAATTAAAATTCCAACCCTCGCATATAAAGGTGATTATACTATAATAGTGGACAAATTTTAAGAGGCTGTAGAGATTAATAACATACATTTTTATGTATAAATTATGTTTATAAAGCTCTTTTTGATGTCTCATTTATTATGTTTGTACCTCGTAGAGTACAAAAAATGTATACTTCACCAGCGGCATGACCCATGACCACAGATTAACCCTGTATATAGATAAGTTACAAAATTTAGAAACTGAAAATGTATTAGAGAATAAATTTAGTACATTTAGTAAATTTAGTAAATGTGTGTACATTATCTATCTGCGATAAAAGAGACAACAAATTCAAAATGCATTGCAGGAATTAAAGTTGGATACTTACTGTCCAAACATCAAAAGATTGACTAAAACAATATTGTATAAATGCCTAATAAGACCTGTTTTGACTTATTCAACTGAAACCTGGGCATTGACAGAAAGAGCCAAGGAAACCCTTGGAGTTTTTGAGAGAAAAATATTGAGAAGTAGTTTTGGTGGGATTAATGTAAATGGTATATGGAGAAGAAGAACAAATATTGAATTATACAGAACATATAAAAACCCAGATATAATTAATTTTATTAGCTTACAAAGATTAAAATGGGCCGGACACCTAGTTCTACTTAATGACAAAGATCCACAAAAAAAGTTTTTACGGCCAAACCAATAGGAACCCGAATGAGAGGACGACCAAAACTTAGATGGTTAGACTGTTTTGAGAAAGACATAAGATACTTGAAAATTTCAAATTGGAAATCCAGGGCCAAAGATAGGACTGCCTGGTATGGAATTCTAGAGAAGGCTAAGGCCCATCCTGGGCTGTCATGCCACTGAGGGGGGGACTTACTGTCCAAAGTATATTTCTCAGAATAAAATATAGGCATTTTGCTTTTCTTTCCAGTAAGTGCTTACAGTCGTAGATAAACTATCTTAATAGCAGAAAAATTTAGTCGTTTTTTTGTAACAGTTAATAATATAGTATAAAAAATTAATCCCCCCATCCATATGAATTCACTTTAATTTTATTTATTTGAATGGTATTTCTCAAATGTAATATGAAACACTTATGCAAATTTAGTATATTTTCACAAAATGCCTTACATTTACCTTAATTTGATATGCTTTTTTAAAATGTTTGTTACTTCTACTGCACATTATACCTTTTCCTGAAAAACTTTTCTCCCACAAGAAAGTTAGTACTGGCTTTAAGGATATACTATAAAAGAAAATTATAAAGATAAAAAGGCCCTTTATGATAGGATTCATTACATTCATGAAATCTTCCTTTTTAACAAACATAGTACATGAAACTCTAGTACCTCCCTAGTCATCAGTTTAATGACGCACTCGACTGTGTCTTCCTTTAAGCTCCTTTTGACTAGAAGGTAATAGTTTCTAACTAGTAAAAGAATATCCCACTTTATTTCTATGGGGTATATTACCCCTTTTATTAACACAGCATCAAGTGTAGAATTGGATATTTTATTTCGAAACCAACTACAACAATAAAGAAAAGTATTATGTGCTTGCTCTCAAAGTGTCTTCTCTTCCTAGACGCATTTCAGCCAAAATATGAACATATATTCAGAGGAAAAAACATTTTTTGTGATTATTTCAAAAGAGCTTCTCTACACTGATGTAATGTTTAAATATTTAAATACTTTGCCAGTGTCTCTTGATATGTTGTTTTATGAAAGAAGTTTTAAGTGGTCTGGTGCATTTTAAAGACACTTTATTTATTCAGACGTCTTATTGCATGAATTTTATTTATATAGGTATACATATATACGTCCCGGTTTTGGATGTATATTTTTGACATTTTTTGTAAAATAAATGTTTTTATATATTTCATATTTATAAAAGGTTTCAGTTTTATGACTTATTCAAGTACATTATGATGTTGATTTTGCATGAGGGAAATTAATAAACATATTTGTACAGTTTCATAAAAGTTTAATGTTATCTATTTTCTGTCTAACCTGTATACATAGACAAATGCTGATAAAATAGAGCATTTAACAAAATAAGGCTTATAAAATTTCTTTTACTGTAAATGACAAACTTTGTACAGTAGGCCCTACATGACTCTGTTTTAAGAAACAAACCACTAGATGATCTAAAACATCGTATCCTTTTCCGTATTATATCATACAAACTAAACTCCGTAACAGTCCAAGTGGACTGTTACGCTGGGACTACGTTGCCAATCTCCGTTCACGAGACAAAGGGCCCTAGGGTATGAAGCATTTGTTCTAGTTAGGTGGTCAATCTTACGCGAAGCCCCCAGTGTTTAGTTCCCAAACAGGCTTGGCCCACAGTTTTTCTACCTACTGTAGGGATGAAAGGCTGAGTCAAGCTTGTCCAACCTAAAAATCGAAACATTGGCCTACGTGCAGGGAACAGGAAGCTCTACGCCAACGCCATTTGACTTCTTACATACACTGCTCATAATTATTTTTTTCTTAAAATATGGAGTGCGTATACTTAGCCATTTACCTGTCCTATAAATTAACTAAATTATACACATGATTTATACGCTTGTATATCACATGTGATACACAATGAAATATATAATTTTCGCACAGACATTTATATATTTTTTATCATTATGTGTCACACATGATATAAAAACGTGTGACAGTCGACCATCAACATGATCTTCATACTGCTTCATTTATTTCTGAATTTATAAGTGAAGACGACATATCAAAGAAAGAAGAAAATCTTAATTCATCTTTACGTCGGGAGTTTATGATACTAATAAAAAGCGGGAAAATCAGACTCACTCTCGCCATATCTTATCCCTTCTTAATAGAAAAACCGACTACAGTGACAACAGAGTAACAACTTGACCTGATTTGTATGGTCATGTATTATTTTGGTTTATTTAACCTAAATTTACGCTGCTTTAATATTAAATTTGAAACTTAATTTCACTATCTTTTACATTAAACGTAATTTCTATTTTCTTACTTCTAATAAATATATACTCAGACGACTGTGGATTCAAGCTAACCATAGCTAGGAACCTCAATATATGACATTAGATGTGTATATTATATGGGGTGAAAAAGGCAGTCAAAGGTTTAAACACATCTGAAGTTTTACAAACTATACCAAACATACCATGAAAAACTAAGTACAAGTATTTGAAGAATACAGTACTGCAGAAAATTGACAAGTGACCAAAATATTACAAACGACTGCCAGAAATCAATATTATGAGATCACGTTTCCTCATTTTCAACTTCATTGTGAGGATTTAATAACTCCAAAATATCAGAGAGAGATAGGGAGAGAGAGTATGTACGTGTGTGCGTGCGTGTGATGAGATTTTTGTCCCATCACAAGGGAAGAGTTAACCTTGATTCCTATGTATTCGGATGCAAAATGTACCTCAAGGAACAAAGACAAAAGTATATTTAAGATCACAATGAGCAGAGTTTATTGAAACAATTTCTCTAATGAACTTATGTCCACACAACATGTACATCTCGGTTATATAGTTCTCTGGGCCAACCAATCAGAAATTTTAATTGCCAATCACGGGGAGATGCCGATTAAGTAGTTTAAGCGTCACGAGTATTAAGCACTTATGCAACAAACTGCTTGGCTATTCGAAGTAGCCAAATAAGTATGAAAAACAAAGTTATCCCCCCCCAAGTTGCAGTGAAAAGCATGACAAAAAAGGATAGAATATCCAAAAATTATTTTAAGGTAGATATAATTAAGCTCGTTAATTTTTACGCTAAATATATATAAACATACACAAATATATACATACATCATTAGTACAGCAGATGGTGTATACTGCATCGTAATGCACAGTATAAACTATTATCGTTGTTCTATTAATACCAAGGGTGTCAAGTAAATTGTTGTGATCGCCTTCCACTTCGAATGCTAAACCAACTTAGTATTAATAGTATGATCCGAAATAACAGTTAGGGTCTAATGCATGTAATGTCGTACCTTAACAGCATCAGCCGTATATGACATAGGCATCTCACAGATTTCTACTTACATATTTCCAAAACCGGTAAATTGTCTTACCATGTTGTTGCTACAAATTACATAATCTGAGATTACTTTACATTTTGCATAAAACACTTTTAACCCACTGACTGCTCAATTTGTAAACCCAGATCTCTTTAAAAATTGCGTATTATTTGCATAGTTTATATATATATATATATTATCTATATATAAATAAATTATATATATATATATATAATATGTAATATATAATAATAAAAATATATATTTATAATATATATATATATATTATAAATATATATATACAATAAATATATATATATTTTAATATATATATATATATATTATACTATAATTTTATTTATATATTTAATTTTAATTATAATAATATATATATAATTTATTATATATATATATATTTATATATTATATATATATATATATATATATATATATATATATATATATATATATATATAATATATATATATAAATTGGAGAATTGAAATACTAATTTTTTTCTAGAAAAGATTTTTTTTATATTGAATTTTATCATGAGAAACTAAGCTTTCAGAAAATCTAATTCCAGATGTTATCATATAAAAAATTTAGTTTTTAATAAATCGCAATTGAAACACAGTTAATTTCTATTTATAACATACTATCTATAATTCTATTATCTAATTTAACTATAGTACCAGTCATATAATTCTATTTATTACTTAATTAAATGTCCATTACTATATATAATTTATTCACTGGTTAAACGGCGAAAAGGCGGAATGTACTTCTTATTAGAGGAAGAAAAACACCTGCCTTCGAAAGTCGCGTTATGAGCAAATTTTTCTACATTCGAATTACCCATGGAAATCGCTGGATGAGAAATCAGAGGGTTAAAGCTTTCATTTGTTTTCAATAAATGCATGAACAATTAAAAGTTTATCCATATGTATCTACAAAGGAAAGTCTTAGTCCGCAATGGAAATCAGTTATTTTGGACGTTTTATATATTCATTCGTAACGGTGCTTCAAGTTTGTATTTTTGAATAAAAAACTGATTTTAACTAATTTTTTCCATACAAAAAAGCATTGCAATTTACTACGTCGGGGTGATTTTAAACAATAGATTTTTATACCAATATTTGAAGCTTTAATATTTCAACTGTGATCAAAACCCCGATATTTCCGCAATAGCTTACCATACGGTTTACCATCCAAGATTTTGATTTTCTCTATACATGTATTTTTCTATTCATTTAAAACTTTTTCATGATAATTAAAATTGAAAAATATAAAATTGTGAAGAGAGCTGTTTTAGTTTATGTACATATAAACTAAAACACAAACGATATATAAACTGTTCCCAATATATTTACATATATATTTACATACATTACCCAATATATTTACATACATTTTATATAAGTCATTGATTTTTAGATTAGTTTTTTTTCCATGTAAGTTTGAAATGAATTATAAGTATAAATAAATAATTACTGAATCGATCGATGAAGCTGGGCTTTGCAAACTTTCATATAATTCCGAAGGTAATAAAATCCTACAAATAACCCTCACTAAAAATGGAACACTTCATGTCTAACTATACTAATAAGAGATCAATTTCTAGAATAAAAAAAAACGATTACTTTTTCTTTTTCTACCAAATGATACAAAAATTATTTATAGAATACTAATATATAAGTTATTTGAATTTTGCAAGCACTGAACATAACTTAATTTTACTATTCTAATCAGCGTCAGTTCATAAAATATTCAATGTTACAATCAGTGATATTTCGGTTCTACACCAGATTGCTCTTTATTAACACATTGTATTACACGACTATACATTTTCTACAATTATATTCTACACGTACTAGTACGTTTTCTAATATTGATACTATCGGGACACTACTAGTATTAGTGTAACAACATGGATTGTTTATTAAAAAAATTAGGTATTATAGAGGAAAACTAATGACCTTGTCTACTACATAGATTCTGGAAAAGTTTAGATAAATAAAGTTTTTACATCAGTGAATGCGGAACTACAGAATGGAAAGGTTGATTAAAAAAATCAATTTAGGTTTAAATCTAACTTTTTATTTATCTATCTATCGAATATTCTATCTATATATGTAATAAGACGATATGGTTGCTATGGCCCATAAAAATGGCACCGTTTTAGCTAAACACCTTATTATAACGTTGAAAGTATCATTTATCATAGGAACAGGACAAACTGAGATCAGCTAACATAAAGTGATATGTAAATGTCCTTGAACACCTGGGTCAACATCTCATTTAAAATTTCTGGGAAAAATCTGCCTCCGACAGCATGCATCTCCTTTTTGTTTAGAAATATACTAAATTATCAGCTAGGGCAATGTAGAGTTATAATTGGTAGACTTCTCTACGTTAAACTATAGCCCTGGTCAATTTAGGTTAGGGTACAAAAAATATGCATAAGAGATTTTCAGCCTTATTTTAGAATTGACCCTGAGAACTCGGGTGTTTTAGAGTTTATTTAATGCTAATGTTTCCCGACTAGTTACTTTTCTACTTTTTATCTATCAACTATCTTTCTATATCTATCTATAGGAATCTAAAAGTTTACGCCGAAGGCTACTATCTATCTATATCTATGATAATATCTTTTTTTTTTTATATCTATATTTTATTTTAGGATATCTAATTTTTTTTATATTATATTTATATATATATATATATATTTATATATATATATATATATATTATATATATATATATATATATTTGAGTGTGTGTGTTTATTTTTCTATTTATATATTTGTTTATATATTTCCATATAAAATACGAAAAGTTGGTTAAAAAATTAAATAATGTTTCGATGTAATGAGATTTAATTGAATAATTAAATTTACGCGCAAAACACCCGCTCCCGGTGCAATTCCACTGCGAAATGTTTCTTCACACAATGTGTTAAATGGAAAATCAGACGTCAACAAATAAAACTCCTATGCGAAAATATTTTTCTTTAATTATATTACTACCAAAATGTTCTTCCGAATATCTTCTGGAATCCGGAATAAGATAAACGGTCCCTCTTATTCGCAGATGGTAAGGACTTATAGTATAAAAATATGGGACAAGGGGAAGGCTTAGTGAGAATACTGAAATAATTAAAGGATTTACTGAAGTATTCCTCACAGAACTATTCGAATGAGGAAGAATAAACATGAAACAGAAGGCTTCAGATGGATTTATAATTCTTTGCAGGTGGTTTATCAAAGAATTCCTTTTTTTTACGTAGCTAAAAGTAATTATTCTATATCTAGAATAAAATTGGTAAAGGTGTATAATAAAAATTGCTTTTGGGATATAGTACATAAATATTTAAAAAATTGTATTTATATTTTGCATAAATAATTAAAAATTTTTTAACTTTAAATTATAAATTGAAAATTTTAAGCAAGATTTTTTGAGCAAAGAAACATTTTAAATTAAATTGAACAAGTTGTTCAAATTTTCGCTTGCAATAATTTTAATAATTAAAGCATCTCAAATTAAATCTCTAATAAAATTCTAAAAAATCTCAAATGTAACACGTTTTGTTGCAGATAAAATACGTTGGCAAATTTTAATGTAATTAAACGCTTCAAAGACGATTAGATAATCTCAAGTGAAAAATTTCTTGGTGAAAATTTTAAACTTTTATTAGAAAAAAGTTGAGTAACTATTTAAACTTACCAATTATCGTTCTGTATTTTTAAATTTTCTCGTTAAAGTTTCGGCATATGCAGTAATTATTAAATAAAAAGTAATATTTGTTGATGTAATTTTCATAAAATGGAGGCCTTTTATGATTTGAAGAATGATATTATTTACGGAACAAAATAAACCAACCTTTCAAATATTGCCAACATAAAACACATTACTAACAGGAAATGTTTTCCAGCAAGTTTTTAAAATTTAGAGGGAATCTACGAGTATAATGGTAACACTTTATTAATATAGAAATAAATGCTTTAGTGAGTGTTTAGTGTTGGTATAGTATGAAATATTCGTATTTTACACTGAGCATTTCTTGAGCTGTACTGAAAATCAGAGATAATATTTCAAAATACAATTATTACAATCATAATAAAAACTTGATAAAAAAATTCACACACGATGGAATATTATTAAAGAAAATTTTTACACTAGTAGAATATTAAAGAGTCTAAGAATTTTCAATTATACTGAACTTTTATCAAACAACCGAAATTCAATTTTGAAATATCAACATAAAAATGTAAATTATATTGAAACTTGTAACAAATGAATTATAGAAATGCACCTGAGTTTTGCATCGTTCGTTCATAATATTGTCCTTTAGAATATAGATTTCAGAAGAAAAATGTACTAACTCAAATTGATAAAATGTAGAAAATAGAGAAAAAAGGCTTACTCAATTTGGCGATTTATTGCAGATCTTAACCTGTCTCATGATAAAGTCAACACATTTGTCAATTCCAAAAAAAATTACAAAAATTGCGATATTATCGTAAAAAAGGAGGATCTTTAAAAATTTTAAATAGTGTGGATATACCCATCGTATTTTTCAAAATACTAAAAAATGAGAAGGAACTTTTAAAACATTTATTCCTTTTAATTGACTTCATTAAATGTATCATTAGTGTTAAATCTATATAAATTTGTTTAAGCAGAGTAATATTTCTGGAAATATTTAATTGTTCGAAAATGTCTGTATTAAAAATACTTGATACGCAATGACGTTGCATATAATACTATCCTTTTACATAAATATACAAGCATCAGAGTAATTTTTCGTTTTTAGATTGATTCAAAGAAATCATAAAAACAAAAATTAATTACAATAACTCAAGTATTTAACTTTCTACGAATGCTAAAACAATGTTTTGAATTTCGATATTGCAAATTTGGTTCTTCATAATGTTAATTTCAATGTGTTTCAAGAGATATAAATTAAATATTTCATAGATATTTAAAAAAGGATAGAATGTGCCTGAAAAATTTCCAATCTTTGTAATACTCGGACCTTTATATGGTTTGATTAAGTAGCAAATATATGAAAAGGTAATAAGGTCCATAAGGGCACCAGCACTGTGACCTAAGGCCCATAAGGGCAACAGCACTGCGACTTAAGGCCTATTGTACTAAATGAAAAGGTAATACTATTTATGATTAAATGATAAATATTTACAATTTTTCTCCATTTAGTTAGGTTCCTAATTCAAATTTTTATTAATAAAAAAAAAGGAAATTTGCCATCCACTGTTGCCGTAAATGTCTTACAGCATAACCTGCTAACAGTTCAAAGCAGTGAGAAACATTAGTATTTAAGATTGTGCGTCAAGTAGATTTTTTTCCCTAAAAATTTTGAACCTTTTAAATAAAAATTGTTCCTTAACTTTCTCAGTATTTTAACGCAGTGTTCTATCTAGAACTAATATCAAGTTCTAAGATAGTTAAAAATTAATTAAAATTGACAACTAGAAACAAAATTCTCAAAACAGCCACTTCGAGACAAACATTGGCTTTTATTATGCTTTCCAAATGAGAGTTAAATTTTTAACATTTTACGTTAACAACATAAGCAGTTTCAAAAATAGAATACCTCATAATGACAAAACGAATAACGCATTTATTTAAATTTAATTTTCACCATGAATTTAAGAAATATAACCCAAATAAATTAATTGTATTTTGTGATTTAAACTTGCTTAAACTAGCAGTTTTTAGCCATCAATTAAGGAAAATAAATTTATCTACAAATAAAAACATTAAAAAACAGCATAAATATTAAATGTTTTTTTTCCAAATGATAATTATAGTAATGGAATAAAATTGCCGTCTAAACAAATGGATTTGAAAAAAATGGCACAACGGAATTCAAAATGATAAATACAAAAAATTCGAAATAAGTTAAATTTTGTCAAAAATCTAGATACATTTAACATAATTATTCAAATATCTAAAAACAATTATTAAAATTATACTACTATTACCAGGAATAAAAAGTGGTATTCCACATTACCAGAACTCACTCTACATTCTCGTCTATCTAAGAACATTTATTAAATAATGCATAAATATTATAAAATGTTACAATAAATTTCTGAAAAATGAAAATGAATTTTATCTCTAAAGAAATTAGAAATTAGATTCAGAACAAGAAATTAGATTCAGATAGCCAAATAACATCTCTTTATTCTCCAACCTTCAATAGCCGTAAAGGCCTGTACTGTTTTTTCAGTTTTCCTTCTTTAATCCTAAAATGTTGGATACGGGCCAGAAAAACCGATGCTAAGAAAAACGTAATAGAAAAATGGATCAATGAGGACAACAAAACAAACATTTCTTACACAGAAGCCGATTAGAGAGTTTATAGCACAAAAAAAAAAGAAATAGAAAAAGCAGAAAACTGCATGCGATACAGCGTATATTTGAAAGAAATTTGTTTCTCATTTTTTACGCTATTACGGACGTGAATTTTAAGTTGACAGAAATAAAATTGTCAGCAGGACTGTTTTTATTGAAGTTGCTTGCTTATTTATAGTTTGTTTAGAGATTGTACCGTTTTTAATGATGCCACTTCTAATAAATAAATAAACACACATTTAAGAATCAAACATTTTTGTCGGTAGTGTATATTTCTTGAATAGCAAAATATTTGCATGTGGTTTGCAGCATATTTTATAATTTAACGTTAGAAGTTTGCTATGACTTTGGCATCAAAAGAACTATTGTGATAATGCCAAGTTTGTGCATAATGTAATATGTTTTTATTCTTGAAAAGAAAATCAAAAGCCAACACAAACCTACCGCATATATTATAATATTATATATATTATCTATATATATATATATATATATATATATATATATATGTATATATATATATATATATATATATATATATATATATATATATATATATATATATATAATATATATATCATATATATACATATATATATATATATATATATAATATATTATATATATCATATATATATATATATATATATATATTATATATATAGTATATATATATATTTTGTATAAATAATAAAACAAATAAATATATATATATAATATATATAATATATACAGATATATTATATATATATATATATAATATATATGTATATATGTATATATATATATATATATATATATATATATATATATATTTATATATATATAAATATATATATATATATATATATATACACTATATATATATTATATATATATATAATACATATATATATATATATATATATTTATATTATATATATATATATATATATATATATTTGTGTATATATGCATAATATAGTCATAGCAATTTCTAACATCAAATTTTAAAATAGCATAACAAACGACATGCAAGCACTTTATATTCAAACATATATACCGACAAAAATGTTTGATTAATATATATATATATAATATATATATATTATATATATATATATGTTTAATATTTACAAAATTAGAGCATTTATTAAATATTTAAAAATAATAGTATTGAATAGACTTGTATGATGATAATTATATTTATAAGGTGATAGATATTAAAACTCAATTTTTTTTATCGTTATGCTTCACAATTGAGCGAGACCAAAACACGGAATGTTTTGAGAAATTTCGCCCTTCTTAAAGTTCATTGAACTTTAAAGGATCACAGAATCCGAAGACACTACTAAAACCGTGAAAATAAGAAAAAATAACATTCTGAAGTCAATAACCGTTTAGCTAGAAACAACATTTATTAAAATGGAAGAATTTTAAACTCTTTCTGGAAAAATTTTAGTAAGTATTTAAAATAAAAGCATAGTTTTTTTAGCTAGTAATAACAAACTATTTTGTTAGCTTCGAATTTGGTAGTTTCTTTTATTTCAAAGTATTCTACTAAAGATTCCTCTGCTGCCCAAATTTTTAAAACTGTTGTTCTAGTTGATTGTTCTCCAATTTCTACGCCCGTTTCTAAAAAAATTATTGTTTTTAATTTACAGAATTTTAGAGAGCTAATTAGAAACAGAAATAATTAAAAATGGCATTCAACTTAAAAACATTGATTTCATGGTACAAGAGGCAGAATTACAAATAATACCAAAGTGCTGCTTTGTTAAAGGGAATAAAATACTTTATTTGCGCTCAAAATTATATTTTAATTTATATTTTATATTTATATATATTATATCATTTTATTTATATATATGTTTATATTTATATATTATATTTATATATTACGTGTATAATTATATATTATATTTATATATTACGTTTATAATTATATATTATATTTATATATTTATATATATACGAGAATCATCCAGAAAGTAAATTTCCCTATTAAAAAGAAAAAAAAAGAACTCACAGTCTCATGGACATATTTATTGGTAACAAGTACAGCAATGTTTCAGCTATTTTTCGACGTAGCCACCACTTGTCGTATTCTGCGATCAACTTTTGTGTACCTCTCTCGTAGAACTCTGTCGCCTGTGAATGGAGCCTTCCTGTCAGAGATAACCGTGCACATCTCTTTCCGTACCTACAGCGTCTGTTTGAATTTAACCCTGACCGAAGATCCACTATGATGCCAATGCATTGACTGCTGCTTGGTTTCCGCTACAAAATGCGAAATCCAGTTCTCATTGCCCATGACGATCCTGTCGAGGAACTCGTCGCCGTTGTCGTGATACCGTAGCAGAAATGTCAGTGCTGATCCTAAGAGTTGAATTTTGTGTTCTGGTGTCAGTTTCGGCTTATAGACTTGACAGAGCTTTATTGCTTTTAAAGGGTGAAAGTAGTCTTTCGAGTGCACTTAGAATACTGAATCAGTTAGTTTTTACACCTGATATACAGCACATGTGTACATACTGCACATTAGGAACAGTTAGACATATTACCCAATTGTATTTTAAAATTCTTAAAGTTAAGCAATATTTAACTGTTAAAGAAGATATAAACATTTTAGATGGCTTAAATGAGGATAACTGAATATAGCGAATTTGTCAGAAGAAAAAAAATAATAGAATTATAAAATGAAAATAATCTTACGGAGCTTAGATCAAAGGTATAAATTTTTGGATCACTTATTAAATTTACTTCTATCCAAAGTAATAGGAACAACGCAATAACAGTTGGGATAAAAAGTTCGTAGGCTAACATAGAAAAAAAATTCTTTTTTTTATAATATTTGATTTTATTATTCAATGTTGATGCCTTCGAGGGTGATAAAAGGATTATAGCAGTCCTACAATTTTTCGATACCATTTTTGTAATACGATTTGTCTATAGCCTCAAAATAGGCCTCATTTTCGGCGATTACTTCTTCATCGGAGCTAATTTTTATTCCAAAGAGCATTCCCTTGATGTATGAACACAGGAAAATGTGACTGGGGGGGCAGATCTGGAGAATACGGTAGATGTGGAAGCAATTCAAACCAAAATTCGTATACTTTTTCTATAGTTTTCATTGACTTGTGACACAGTGCATTGTCTTGATGAAACAACACTTTCTTCTTTTAACCCCTTCCCTGCGGGCACAGCTTTCGGGCCTTTACTGATTTGTCCGTACGCCTTACGGGCAATCTGATTTTATTTCAATTGCACTGTTTTGGCCGTATTTTTTCTAATTTTAGTAACAAATTATTCGTATAGTTGATAAATAATAGTTTGCAATTTATTGTATTTTCTACTCGGATTTTTTCAAAAGCGCGGGTTTTTTCTCATGTTTTGTATCAGAAGACGAATTGTTATCTTTCAGTGTATAGCTTTCTGGTTATATTATAATTTTATTGATGTAAAAGTTGAATATTATATTTTTACTTTTAAATAATGGATAATTCAGAGCATGTGGAGCTAATTTCCTGTGATTCGAACTGTGACTCAGAATCAGAAACTGAATTATCTGTAAATGATAGTAGCGAAAGTTTACTAGAAGACCTGGATAGTAGCGACTCTGATAGTAGTACAGATGGAATCAGTCAAGGAAGACAATTTTTTTAAATTTATTGTGATAATCCTTCAGATCCGTCTCTTATATTTGCTTTAACTGGAATTCCAAAAATTAACTTGGATATCGATGAGACTAAATGTAAACTTCAGTTCTATGATCCTTTCATAGAAAGAAAAAAAGTTAATAAAACATTAAAAATGTTAATTTTAATAACATATCTTTACTTAAAAGTGTAAAATGAACAAAAACATGCAATAAAAAATGTGACGTGTTTTGACCGAATTATGGAATGGGGCAGAGATTTCGTCCTTCAAAAGCTCCATTAAATCTATGCAATAGTCGCCGTTGAAGGTTTTTCCCTTTTCAAGATAGTCGATGAATATTATAACAGACGAATCCCAAGACATTGATGCCAAAACCTTGTCAGTCGACTGTTGAGTCTTTCCACGCTTTGGAGTTGGTTCATCACGTGCAGTCTACTCGGTTGACTATCGATCGGACTCCGGTGTGAAATGATGGGGCCATGTTTCATCCATTGTCGCATATCGACGAATAAATTTGGGTTCATTACAATTAAACAGCTTCAAACACAGCTCATAATCTTTAATTCGTTGTTGTTTTTGACCGATTTTGAGCTCGCGAGGCACCACTTTGAGCAGAGCTGATGCATATCCAAATATTCTCTTACGATATGTCCAACACGTTCCTTTAATATCTTTAGAGTCTCAGATATCTCTATTAACTTCACTTTACAGTCATCCAAAATTATCTTGTGGATTTATGTTTTCGTCGGCAACAGCCTCTTTCAGGCAACCTAGTCGGTGTCTTCCCTTGGTTTAAATTTAGCAAACCAGTTTCCAACTGTTGATT
>CM063510.1:111194689-111277189 GCA_032207245.1 Pardosa pseudoannulata | reverse complement strand
ATATATATATATCATATATATATTATATATAAATATAAACATATTATAAAATATAAAAACATATATTTATATATATATATAAACAAATATATATATATAGAAAAACATATATATAAAATATATATATATATATATATATATATATATAAATAAACATATATATATATATATATAAACATATATTATATATAAAAACATATATATATAAATAATAAACATAAATAAAAAAAATTAATAAACAAAATATATAATATATAAACATATAAAAATATATATAAACAACATATATATAAAATATATATAAACATATATAATATATATTATAACATAAATATAATATATAAAAAAATATATATATATATATATATAAACATATATATATATATATATAAACATATATATATATATATATATAAACATATATATATATATATATATAAACATTATAAAATATATAAATATAAACATAAATATATAACATATATATAGTATATATAAACATATATATATATAAATAAACATATAAAATCTTATAAAAACATATATATATATATATAAACATATATATAAATATATAAACATAATATATATATATAAACATATATTATATATATAAACATAAATATAAATATATAAACATATATATAAATAAATAAACATAATATATATATATAAACATATATATATATAAACATATATATATATATAAACATATATATAAACATATAAACATATATATATATATAAATATATATATATATATATATTATATATATATAATATATATATAATATTATATATATATATATATATATATATATATATATATAATATTTTAAATAGGATAAACAAAAAGTTAATTTTAAACCTAAGTTGATTTTTTTCATCAACCTTCCCGTTCTGTGGTTCCACATAGACTGATGTAAAAACTATTTTTTATTTGTCTAAATTTTTCGAGAATCTATGCTGTAGACAAGAACATTCGGCTTCGATTTCCTGTTTTTACCGTTATTTTTGTACCCACAAACAAGCCATGTTGTTACACTAACCCGTATCAGTACGTGACCCGCTCTCAAATATCAGTCGTCAGAAAACGTACTAGCACGTGTGGCCCACTCAAGTACCAATCTTAAGAAAAAGTACTAGTACGGTTCCCGCAAACAATGTATCAATATGATAGTATATTTATTGTATATTGTGTTGACAGAATAGTTATATCTCACTGAGAGACTACACTTTTGCCTAAATATACATAAACCATCTAATAATGTCACGTATCATATTGAAATTGTTTTTATGAACAAATTTCTTCGCTAATAAATATAAACCTCAATTTATTAAAATCAGCATATTTATTTCCTGCTATTGTTCTGAAAATGAATTTTTATTTCAAGAGACCAAAAATAATAAAATAAAGAAAGCTAAAAAATGATATGATAATCTTTACAAATATTCAAAAGCTTTTAAAATGACTCAAAATTTTCTCAAATTTTACCATTAATCTTTCTCTACATCATTCAATTTTTCCATGATGCTGATGGGTGTAATAAATTAGCCACGTGAAGATATCTAATCAATAATTATTCTAAAAATCTATACTAGAATTTCTAAAAATTTAGAATCCACAATATTGTACTTAATGTATATTGCTTATCATTAACATCTAATATTTCAATTAATCGTTAATTTATATTATTTCATTGGAGTTATATCTTTTTTTCAAATTTTTCAAACATAATTTATTGAATTCATAGATTATATAGTCATACCTCATCAAAACTTTTAATGCGTTTTTAGTTATTAATTTTAAATTTTTTTACGATTCTTTGTACGCATAAAAAATTATGGCATTCTTTACAATTATTCAAAAGCGTTTAAAATGACTCATGATTTTCTGAAATTTTAACATTAACCCACCTTTACAACGTTCGATTTCTCCATGATGTTAATGGTTATAATAAATTAGCAACATAAAGATATCTAATCAATAATAATTCTAAAAATCTATACTAGATTTCTAAAAAAATTACAATTCACAATATTGTACTTAATATATATTGCTTATCATTAAGATCTACCATTTCAATTAATCGTTAATATATATTATTTCATCGTAGTCTCATATCGTTTATTCATATTTTTCAATTATAAATTATTGAATTTATAGATTAAACATTCATACTTTCTACCAGAGGGAAAACTCGTAATGTGTTTTAAATTATTAATTTTCAAATTTTTTTCTATTCTTTGTTAGCATGAAAAAATAAAAAGAAACAGTCATTAAAATATAATAAACAGTATTCGTTTAGAGCCACAAAAAACAAAAGAAAAAAAGGCTAGAGGCAATATTTCCTTTCTCTTCGAAATCCTTAATATCCTCTTCAGGTCGAATATTAATAAACTCCTGCCGGCAGAAATAATGCATCTACATTTTGCAAATTTACTCCGGCGACATTCGGGAGAAAGCTTTTAAAAATATTAATACCTGGGACCTGATTTTCTGCGTACTTTACACGAGAGGGACATTTAACCGATAAAGAAGATAATTAAAATATTGATAAGGTAAATGCATTTTTTCCTATTATTATGTCCCTCATTTCGCGAGTCAACAGTGTAAAAGTCGTTTGATCACCATGTTTTACCTGATGTAGCAAAAGAACATCTCTGAAACCCTTCTAAGTGCATTAGAGGTTTAGTTGTGTGGATGGGGAACATAATGGAGCATAAAGATTTTAACAAAAGGGAAAATATAAAAATTTAGCTTGAACATTTTCTTATTGGATTTACACTAATCCTTATTATGTTTAGTCAGGATTCTTTTTATAACGTGCGACTTCCTTTTTGAATTAATATCTGCTGCAAAGAAGGTAAATTTTCCATTAAACACATAAATTAATATCCTTTAATTATCTAACATTTACAATCAAACAAATTATCTCTCCTGTTCACATATTATTGAAGAACTCCTAGCTATTTATGTAACAGAAAGAAAATTCATTAAACAAGTTGGCTAGAAAATATTAAAAAATTGCTCTCTATTTTCTAATAATGCAATACAAAAATATAATGGAAACTAGATTTACAAAATATTTTTCTAAACAACTTGCATCATTTTTTTCTATATTTATCACTTATTTTTACTACATTACTGTTTTATCCTTAATTTATTATTTAAAAAAATTTTTCATTTTGAACTTAACGATATTATTTTAAACTTCTTATATTATTATGTGGCATATACATAAGGATAATATAGTTAGAAGCGATTTATTGTAAGTTTTTTAATTGTCACTGAATTTTGTTTTTTTTTTTGTTTTTTTAGTTAATTTTACTTTTCTTTTCTGATAAATAACCTCAATTTATTAAGATAAGCCTATTTATTTCCTTCCAATGTTGTAAAATTGAATTTTTATTTCAAGAGACCAAAACAAATGCAGAAAATTAAAAAAAAATTGCTTGATAATCTTTACAAATATTCAAAAGCGTTTAATATGACACAAATTTTTCTCAAATTTTAACATTAACCCACCCTTACATCGTTCGATTTCTCCATGATGCTAATGGTTATAATAAATTAGCAACATAAAGATATCTAATCAATAATAATTCTAAAAATCTATACTAGATTTCTAAAAAAATTACAATTCACAATATTGTACTTAATATATATTGCTTATCATTAACATCTAATATTTCAATTAATCGTTAATAGATATTATTTCATCGGAGTCTCATATCGTTTATTCATATTTTTCAATTATAAATTATTGAATTTATAGATTAAACATTCATATTTTCTACCAGGGGAAAAACTCGTAATGTGTTTTTAATTATTAATTTTAAACTTTTTTTACGATTCTTTGTACGCATGAAAAAATAAAAAGAAACAGTCATTAAAATATAATAAACAGTATTCATTTAGAGCCACAAGAAACAGAGAGGAGAAAAAATAGTTAGAGGCGTTATTTCCTTTCTCTTCGATATCCTTAATATCCTCTTCAGGTCGAATATTAATAAACTCCTGCCGGCAGAAATAATGCATTTACATTTTGCAAATTTACTCCGGTGACATTCGGGAGAAAGCTTTTAAAAATATTAATACCTGGGACCTGATTTTCTGCGTACTTTACACGAGAGGGACATTTAACCGATAAAGAAGATAATTAAAATATTGATAAGGTAAATGCATTTTTTTTCATATTATTATGTCCCTCATTTTGCGAGTCAACAGTGTAAAAGTCGTTTGATCACCGTGTTTTACCTGATGTAGCGAAAGAACATCTCTGAAACACTTCTAAGTGCATTAGAGGTTTAGTTGTGTGGATGGGGAACATAATGGAGCATAAAGATTTCAACAAAAGGGAAAATATAAAAATTTAGCTTGAACATTTTCTTATTGGATTTACACTAATCCTTATTATGTTTAGTCAGGATTCTTTTTAAACGTGAGATTTCCTTTCTGAATTAATATCTGCAGAAAAGATGGTAAACTTTCCATTAAAATGATACATTACTATCCTTTAATTATCTAACATTTACAATTAAACAACCAATTTATCTTTTCACACATTATTGAAGAATTCTTAGCTATTTATCTAATAGAAAAAAAATTCATTAAACGAGTTTGCTGAGAAATATTTAAAAAATAGCTCAAAATTCTTTAATAATGTAATACAAAAAATATGAAATATAATGGAAACTAGATTTACAAAAATTGTTTCTAAACAACTTGCTTCATTCTTATCTATATTTAATTTACCAATTTTATGATAAACATTTTGTTTTTATTTGGCACATATATTTAATATAGAAAAAAGATTTTACAGGATATTTAAAAGTATTGATTCATTGCTGTCTAAAACACCTTCATTTTATACTTACAGATTCATTTGAATTTTATTGTCTGAAAAATTTGCAAATGACTAGATAACACGATACTTATCTTACTGAAGATGAGTTCATAATTTGTATAAGTGTTTAGATATATTTAAAAATATATATTATTTGTGTATTTAAATAGAATTTTAGGCAGCGTTTAATATTTAAATATAATTAAGTTAAATTCCCCACTTTAAAGAAAAACCTTCATTTATTAAGCCAATTTTGTTTACGTAAAATTTCAGAGAAAAATTTCTGTCTAAAACACATTTATTTTATACTAACAGATATATTTGAATTGTATTGCCCTAATGATTTGTAAATGACTACATAACACGTTATTTGTCCTACTGAAGAAAACTGTTTTGATGTATTTAAAAATATATATTAAAATAATGAACTATAAATATATTATTTCTATAATGTAATAAAATTTTAGGCAGTGTTTAATATTTCAATATCCTTAAGTTAAATTCACCACTGAAAAGAAAACCTTCAACTTTTACGAAGCCAATTGTGTTTACCTAAAATTTCAGCAATATTAATGTCTCTTTCGTTATCTACATTTTAAAGAATTATTTATTTGCAAATTTTTTGTTGAATAAATTTATTGGATGGCACACAAATATTATTCATATTTTTAAATTTGTACATTTTAACTATGAAAAAAATATATTTATCGTGATATGTTGTTGATTTACTGTGTAGTTTAAGCAACAATTTTTCTTTTAATATAATCAGACTGCGAACTGATGCATTAAAATAAAAAGCAAACATAAACGCCAACTATAAATAAGAGCCTAAAGACTGCAGTGCCAAAAGACAATACCATGCATATTCGGCTCTCGTTGCCATCTATTGTGATGCTGAAGGTCAAATATTTGTTAATTCAGGTCTCAGATATACTGCTTTAAGCTATTTCCAATATCTACAAATATTTAATGACAGAATGAGGATTTGCCTCAGACTCAAATTCTAAAATTGTATTTATTTTGGTATTACAAGGCTGGGAACCAAAGTCAAAATGATCTATCACTATTTCCTTTGTGCTTTAAATCATTAAAACTAATACATAGCCAGATTTCGAAAATTGATTATTTTTAAGGTAAGATTTAGTATATTCTGGTGATGAGATTCCAAACGACTGCAAACATACAAATACCATATATGGATAAGAACCTAATGACTGTTTTTACAAAGGACAACGCCGAACTTATTAGACACTCGTAGATGTCTAATAAGTACGGCGTGATGTTAATGATACAACATTGTTGTGATTAATGATACAATATTCTTAGTCCAGGCTCAAATGAGCTTATTTAAGCATTTACATCTACAAATTTCCATATCAAATGTTTACACCATATCAGCAAATGTAGAAACTAACGATTCTTATAGTAATTATTTCTATATTTCATGATAAAATATAACGAAAAGAAGAGCACAATATTGTCAGCAATTTTAAATAAGAAATATATTACATTGTTGTCCCTATTTCTATATGAAGAATATAACGGTGAGATCTGATTTTAAAAGTATTTTAAAAATTTGCTGTAATAAGACTGTAATGAAACAAAGATCACACTCTCTGAATATTTACTATAATGTGAAAAATATGTAGAAAGCTTGAAGAATTAAGGTTTTATATCTCAATCAGCAATGATCTTCGTTTAATTTGTCAATTGAATGATGTGACACTAATTGGCTATCTGTAGACTCATTTTCGACAAAATTTTCTAGACATAAAGTATTTTTAGTCTTAACTGTAAACTTTATTAGATATGTTATATACAATCTCAAAAACTTTATGTTTTATTTAAAATATCTAGGTTAATTGCTTTAACAATGATGTTTTTATGGGCAAATTTTTAAAAAAAAAATCAAGGTATGAACAATTTATAGTTGACCGAGAAATATTATTTTACATCGTTTGGGTAATTGAAGTTTTAACATGATAGATTGTAAATGGTTTGACCTTAATAATTAGGCAAATTTTAATTGATAAAAGTTAAATATGACCAATTAAAGTACAAGAAATTACAGTCACTCCTTATTGGTGAACTATGGTTGACAAGAAATACTGCAATTCCTGAAAAAATAGGTTACATTTTGCCCTGATTGTTAAAACGTTTTATCTTTAAGATATCATCAATCCTTTTCTTTAATTTTATAAAAATTTCTCAGTTTTATGATAAGCATTCTGTTTTTACTTTGCACACATGTTTAAATATATTACACCAAAGAAACAATATATTTTGGGGAATATTTAAAAGAGTTGATTTATTTCTGTCTAAAACACATTTATTTTATACTAACATATATATGTGAATTGCATTGCCTTAATTATTTGCAAAAAAACTAGATAACATTTTACTTCTCATACTGAAGAAAACGGTTTTGATGTATTTAAAAATATATATTAAAATAATGCACTATATATATATTTCTATAATGTAATAAAATTTTAGGCAACATTAAATATTTAAGTATCCTTAAGTAAAATTCACCACTGCAAAGAAAACCTTCAACTTTTAAGAAGCCAATTCTATTTACCTAAAATTTCAGCAATATTAATGTCTTTTCATATCTACATTTTAAAGAATTATTTATTTTATTACACATTTTTGTTGAATAAATTGAAAATAGATGACACACGAATATTGCTATGTTATATATTTTTACAGTTCTTATGTTTAAACTATGGAAGAAATATATTTGTCGTTTTATGTTGTTGATTTACTGTGATGGTTTGGTTTAGGTAGCATCAATCAGTTTTCTGCATAATATAATCATACTTCGTTAAGCATAATGCATTAAGCATATTCGGAATGAATGCAAACATAAACGCCAACTATGAATAAGAGCCTAAAGACTCCAGGGCCAAAAGACAATACCATGCATATTCGGCTCTCGTTGCCATCTATTGTGATGCTGATGGTCAAATATTTGTTAATTCAGGTCTCAGATATACTGCTTTAAGCTATTTCCAATATCTACAAATATTTAATGACAGAATGAGGATTTGCTTCAGATTGAATTTTTAAACTCTAAAATTGTAGTTATTTTGGTATTATTAGGCTGGGATCCAAAGTCAAATAATCTATCACTACTTCATTGAGATTCAAATTATTAAAACTAATGCATATCCCGATTTCAAAAAAGGATTATTTTTTAAGGTAAGATTTAGTAAATTTTGGTAATGAGATTCCGAACGACTGAAAACATACAAATACCATAGATGGATAAGAACATAATGACTGTCGTCCTAAAGGACAACGCCGTACTTATCAGATACTTGTCATCTGTTGTTATGTTAATTATACAATATTTCTTAGTCCAGGGCTCAAATGAACTGGTTTACACATTTCTAGCATCTACAAATTTCCAGATATCGAACTCTAAAATCTTACTTCTTTTGGTATGATTAGGCAAAGAACGAAAGTCAAATTATTTACCAATAATTCGTTCGTGTTTCAAATTTCATTCTATTAATACACATCCTAATTTTGGAAATTTATTTTTAAAGATAGAATTTTTGTTAATTCTAGTGATGAGATTCCATTCGTCAGAAAACCCATAAATGACATCTATGGATAAGAATGTAAAGACGACAGATCCAAAAGACAACGCCATACATATTCGACTATCGGCATCTGTTGTGATGTTGATGGTCAATGATTTGCTATTTGAGAACTCAACTAAACTCCTTTACATCATTCTCAACATCTAAAAATAACCCTATCAAATTACAACCTACAACCCAGATTAAAAACGTCAAATACCTAGTTATTTTGGTAAATGAGAAAACAAATAATATTTCAAGTCAAATAATATATCAATACTTCGTTTTGTGTCAGATCATAACATTAATACATATTCTTATCTCAGAAATACAATTGGGGAAGTTACAGCCTTCGGTACCAAAAGATACTTTTTCATAACACCAGCTCTAGTATAACATTTCTTGTGATGTTTACGGTTAAATACTTTAATTTTATCATTCTACGTAGTGTTTTATGAAGGTCTAGTACCATCCAAAACTTAAAATCGTCAATAAGTCTTTTTTTCGTATCATTCTAAATAAAATTGTTCTCTTATTTTTAGAAAGTTTTGCAATATATTTTAATAAAGATTATTTTTGAAGAAATAATTTAATTTTATAATTTGAAGAAATAAAATTTTTAAAATAACTAACATAAAAATGATAAATGGAAATTCATTTGCTCGCAAAATAACTTATGAAATATATATGTTAGAAACTAATTTTTACAATATAATTTGAGTATAATATGTTTTAATTTTAAAACAAAAGCTTTGAATTTATTTAACATTTTAACATTTAAAATGTAAAAAATTTTAAATATACATGTTTTATAAATACGACCATTGTATTTTATTTTGATATTTAATTTTAATTGCAAATTAAAAAATGAATATATTCAATTTGAAATGAAAAATGAGTAAATAATTTTCAAATTTAAAAATTTATTTTGCTAGTAAGTGAATTTCTACGATTTTTATTAAATTCACATATTTAATTTTTTTTCAAAAATGTATGGATTTATATAACAAAAATTAAATATTTTATAAAGTTAGAATCTTAGTAAAGAAATTATTTATTCTACACAGAGCAGGTCACTTTATTTAAAATTAGATCCAAAACAGGCTATTATAACGCAGATTTTTCAGCTGGAAGGGTATTAAGTTCATTTAAGCTGCTTCGAATACTTACTGCTGGAAAGGAGACTTGATGTACAAATTCCAAACGTAAAAGTTTTAGTTATTTTGTTATCATCACTCCAAAAGAACGAAAGTCAAATAATCTATCAATATTTGCCTTATACATTAAATTATTGCATTATTTCGTATAGGGATTTCAGGAAAACACTTTTCAAACATAAAATTTAGTAAATTCTAAATGAATGAGATTCAGACTTTACAGATAATACGCTTATTCAATTCAAAAAAATGGAACATACTTTATTTCTCGACTACACTTACTATCCTCTGAATACTAACGATGAAAAAATGTTTACTCAAGGACACTTAGTGGAACCCCATTGTAAATTTAAAATTCTTTTTAGTCCGTTCTTAACCCGAAGGCACTCTTTCTTACTATTATATCCTTAATATATTAAACTTCTGATTATGTATGCGTAAAACATCCTTGGGGCATTTTCTTTGTGTTACTTTCTGGTGAACAGTTTTTAAAGTAACTGAGAAAACATGTTCTGAATATTGATAAGAGCAAAGCAGCCCTTTTATTATTATCTCTATATTCGGGATATCTCTTTGTTAAATCTCTAGAGTGCTTCGTTAACTCGTTGTAACGCGATATCTGCAGCCCCCCCCCCTAGAGTTTTTTTTTCTTTTTTTCACTTGCAATTTGCTTAAGCTAGGAAATGATATAGAAATGTTTGTAAGTGTTTCTTAGAGGATGTAAAAAAGAAGGAGAATAACGGACAAGTAATTTAAACTAAATTTAGAGTTAGGATTTTTTTTATTACATTTAAAGAACATTATCATTTAAAAAATGGTAAAATATAAAATTCTTTATTTCAAATATTCTCTCGCAAATATATTTTTTTGAAATATTTTTTGCAATCAATGAGTATAATTTAACCCTCTAAGCGGTTCACACGTATAATTCCGCCAAACTGATGAAGTCTTAAAAACGTACAATTTTCGACCTCCAAAAACGCTCCAAAAATGGATGTAATGTATATTTTTGCTTTAGTGCTTTCCCCCCATGGACTTTTGCGGTAGGAGAGTGGCTCTGTAAATCTCAATTCATGGCTCTGTAAATCTCAATTTCGAAGTATTTCTTTCGCGGTAACAGATGTATCTCTAATTGCACCACTTAAATATCTTGGATGACTTTCGTAAAAAATATAAATAAGTCTCTCAAAGAATATTTTTATTTGTAATTTTAGAATCCATTATTTCTTATGGGATGATCTTCGAGACTCGACGATCTTTATGTGTTAAAAATTAGCAATCTATAATATCTATTTATATATCTATTTATAACCGGAACTAAAGGGACAATAACGATTGTGGGTTTCCCGTATTCCATTCTAGTCGACAAAGGGTGAAGGAAAAATCATAGAACGTTTTAGCCACTGACACAGTTAACCTTTAGCGTATATTTTGGAGACTTTTTTCTCGATGTGTTGTTCCACTCGGAGGGTTAAATTTTAACCCTCTAAGCGATTAGCACGTACAATTCCGCCAAACCGATGATGTCTTCAAAGCGGTTGTCACGTACAATTTTATACCTCCAAAAACGTTCCGAAAATGGATGTAATGTACATTTCTGATAGTGATTGAGGTAGGTGTGTCAGGTCGATTGTTTGAAAACTGCATCCCTCTTTGACTGACATTTATTGAGGGATACACCCAGATTCCCTGAGGCACAAAGCTTTTCATATCTTTGTAAATCTATTTCCAAGTATTTCGTTTGCGGTAACAGATGTATCTCTAATTGTACCACTTAAATATCTTGGATAAAAATATAAATAATTTTCTTAAAGAATATTTTTATTTGTACTTTTAGAATCCATTATTTCTTATGGGATGATCTTCGAGACTTGACGAGCTTTGTGTGTATTAAAAATTAACTATCAATAATATCTATTTATAACCGGAAGTAAAGTGACGAGTAACGAGGGTGGGTTTCCCGTATTCCATTCTAGTCGACAAAGGGTGAAGTAAAAAATCATAGAACTCTATGACCATTGACACAATAAACCTTTAGCGTATTTTTGGAGACATTTTTTGATCGGTGTTTTCCACTCGTAGGGTTAAATGTGGTATTTTGTTATCGTCTTTAAAATTCGTATGAATTAATATAGAATAATATAAGACTCTTTTCATACAAATTTATAATGGGGATTGTCTGTTGTTTTAAACTGGCATATTGCTCAACAATCTGCAAAACTCGAGATTCATTCAAAAATTTTATTAATACGTTTATCTTTTATAGTGATTCTAAACCTTTAATAGAAAAAAAATTATACCCAGACCGAAGGCTTAAAGTCTTGGAATTTAACCCCCTTAAACTGTGGTTTCCGAACAATAAAACGAATGTACATATGTAATGCAGTGCTTGCATGTTGTTAATAAACTACCTTATTCTTCAACAATCTGCAGAAACCGAGATTTATTCCATATTTTTATTAATACGTTTATCTTTAATAGTGATTCTAAAATTTCTTTGAAGAAACATGTATAACCCAGACCGAAGCCTGGGTGCGAAGAGCTAGTATAGTGATAAAATTTGAAACGATTCGAAGATTATGTTTATTCTTATACATTTCTGCGGAGACATTTTGAAAAAGAAGAAGAAAAATGAAACAGTAATTTTAATTACATTTAGAGATTTTATAGTATTTAAAGAACATTAAAATCTGAAAAATGGTAAAATTCGAAGTTTATATAAAATTCTTTATTTCATATACACTCTCGCACATATTTATTTTTTTGAAATATTTCTGCAATCAATGAATATAATTTAAATTTTAAATGCGGGATTTTTTATATTTTTAAAGAAGGTATGTTTTAAAAAAGAGATAAAATTTGAAACGCTTCGAAAATTATGTTTAATTTTTATACATTTCTAAAGAGAAATTTTGAAAAAAGTTAGGAAAATCGAACAAGTAATTTAAATTACATTTAGAGTTAAGATATGTTTATTGGATTTAAGAATATTATCGTTTAAAAAATGGTAAAATTATAAGTATATCTAAAATTTTTATTTCAAATAGTCTCTCGGAGATATATTTTTGAAATATTTCTGCAATCAATGATTTTAACTTAAATTTTAACTACCGTATTTTGTTATCGTTTTTAAAGAAATTATGTTTTAAAACAGAGATAAAATTTGAAATTCTTCTAAAATTATGTTTACTTCTTATACATTTATAGGGAGAAGTTTTGAGAAAGAAGTAAAAAACTAAGAAGTAATTTAAAGTAAATTTAGAGTTAGGAATATTTTATTGCATTTAAAGAAAACTATCGTTTAATAAATGGTAAAATTTGAAGTACATTTAAAATTATTTATTTCATATACTCTCACAAATATATTTTAAAAATTATTTCTGCAATCAATGAGTACAATTTAAATTTTAAATGTGGTATTTTGTTATCGTCTTTAAAGAACGTTATGTTTTAAACTAGAGATAAAATTTGACACGCTTCGAAAATTATGTCTATTTCTTATACAGTTCTGCTGAGACGTTTCAAGAAAGAAAGGGAAAACCACCAAGTAAGTTTAATTAAATTTAGAGATAGGATATTTTATTGGATTTTAGGAACATTTTCATTTAAAAAATGGTAAAATTTTGAATTATATCTAAAATTCTTTATTTCAATTTCTCTCTCCAAAAATTTTTTTTAAATATTTCTGGAATGAATGAGTATAATTTAAATTTTAAATGCGGTATTTTATTATCGTCTTTAAGGAATGTTATTTATTAATATTGTGATAAAATTTGAAACGCTTTAGAAATTACTTGTATTTCTTAAACATTTCTGCTTAGACATTTCAAGAAAGAAAGGGGAAAACGAAAAAGTAATTTAAACTAAATTTAGAGTTAAGATTTTTTATTGGATTTTAAGAGCGTTATCGTTTCAAAAATGGGAAAATTTTAAGTATATCTAAAATTCTTTATATCATATACTCTCACAAATATATTTTTAAAAATATTTCTGCAACCAATGAGTATAATATAAATTTTAAATGTGGTATTTTGTTATCTTTTTAAAGATGTTTTAAAATAGAGATAAAATTTTAAACCCTTCGAAATTTACGTTTACTTCTTATACATTTCTGCTGAGACGTTTCGAGAAAGAAGGGTAAAAACGAACAAGTAATTTAAAGTAAATTTAGAGTTAGGAACTTTTTTCATTGGATTTTAAGAACATTATAGTTTAAAAAATGGTAAAATTTGAAGTATATCTAAAATTCTTTATTTCAAATGCTGTCTCGAAAATATATTTTTTGATGTAATTCTGCAATCAATGAGTTTAATTTAAATTTTAAATGCGGTATTTTGTTATGCTCTTTAAAGAACGTTATGTATTAATACAGTAATAAAATTTGAAATGCTTCGAAAATGTTTACTTTTTATACATTTCTCGGAAACATTTTGAGAAAATATATTTTGTACATTTTAAATGCATCCTTCCTTGAAACATAAATTTATAGCATTTCATTCTTTTTATAGTTTGTATAAAATACTTTTTAACCCAACATTATAACTATTTTCTTTAGGAAAAAATTACAGTATAATTTTTAAACTAAATTTAGAGTTAGGACTTTCTTATTTTAAGAACTTTATTGTTTAAAAAATGGTAAAATTTAAAGTACATCTAAAATTCTTAATTCAAATGCTCTCTCTCAAATATATTTTGAAATATTTCTGCAATCAATGAGTATAATTTAAATTTTAACTACGGTATTTTGGTATCTTCTTCGAAGAGCATTATGTATTAAAATAGTGATAAAATCAGAAACGCTTCGAAAATTATTTTTACTTCTTATACATTTCTGCGGATACATTTTGAAAAAGAAGGGGAAAAACAAACCAGTAATTTTAATTACATTTAGAGTTAGGATTTTTTTATTGTATTTAAAGAACATTATAATCTGAAATATGGTAAAATTTGAAGTTTATATAAAATTCTTTATTTCATATACACTCTCGCACATATTTATTTTTTGAAATATTTCTGAAATCAATGAATATAAATTTTAAATGCGAATTTTTTTATATTTTTAAAGAAGGTATCTTTTAAAAAAAGAGATAAAATTTGAAACGATTCGAAAATTATGTTTACTTCTTATACATTTCTACGGAGACAATTTTAAAAAGAAGGGGGAAAACGAACAAGTAATTTAAACTAAATTTAGAGTTAAGATTTTTTTCATTGCATTTAAAGAACATTATCGTTTAAAAAATGGTAAAATCTAAAATTCTTTATTTCAAATATTATCACGCAAATATATTTTTTTAAATATTTCTGCAATCAATAAGTATAATTTAAATTTTAAATGCGGTATTTTGTTATCGTCTTTAAAATCGTTATGAATTAATATAAAATAATATAAGACTATTTTCGTAAAAAATTTATAGTTGGGATTGTCTATTGTTTAAACTGGCATATTGCTCAACAATCTGCAAAACTCGAGATTCATTCAAATATTTTATTAATACGTTTATCTTTTATAGTGGTTCTAAACCTTTAATAGAAAAAATTTTATACCCAGACCGAAGGCTTAAAGTCTTGGAATTTAACCCCCTTAAACTGTGATTTCCGAACAATAAAACGAATGTACATATGTATTGCAGTGTTTGCATGTTGTTAATAAACTATCTTATTCTTCAACAATCTGCAGCAACCGAGATTTATTCAACATTTTTATTAATACGTTATATTTAATAGTGATTCTAAAACTTCTTTGAAGAAACAGGTATAACCCAGACCGAAGCTTGGGTGCGAAGCAGTTAGTATAGTGATAAAATTTGAAACGATTCGAAGATTATGTTTATTCTTATACATTTCTGCTGAGACATTTTGAAAAGAAGGGGAAAAACGAACAAGTAATTTTAATTACATTTAGAGTTAGGATTTTTTTATTGTATTTAAATAACATTATAGTCTGAAAAATGTTAAATTTGAAGTATGTATAAAATTCTTTATTTCCTAAACTCTCTCTCATATATATTTTTAAAAAATATTTCTGCAATCAATGAGTGTAATTTAAATTTTAAATGTAGTATATTGTTATCATTTTACAGAAGTTATGTTTGAAAATAGAGATAAAATTTGAAACCCTTCGAAAATTACGTTTGCTTCTTTACATTTATGTGAAGACAATTTGAGGAAGAAGGGGAAAATAGAACAATTTAAATTAAATTTAGAGTTAAAAATTTTTTATTGGATTTTAAGAACATCGTTTAAAAAATGGTAAAATTTCAAGTATATATTTATTTCAAAAGCTCTTTCCCAAATATATTTTTTGATATATTTCTGCATTCAATGAGTTTAATTTAAATTTTAACTAAGGTATTTTGTTATCGTTTTTAAAGAAGTTCTGTTTTAAAATGGAGATAAAATCTGAAACACTTTGAAAATTTTTACTTCTTATACATTTCTGCGGAGACAATGAGAAAATATTTTTTGTACGTTTTAACTGCGAATTTGTACATTTTAATTAAAGCGAAAATTTATAGTATTTCCTTCACTACATAGCTCGTATAAAATAGTTTTCAGCCCAACATTCTAATTATTTTTTTAGAAAAAAAATTACTGTATAATTTTTAAACTAAATTTAAAGTTATGACTTTCTTATTAGATTTTAAAAACATTATCGTTTAAAAAATGGTAAAATTTTAAAAATATCTAATTTTTTTTTATTTTAGATAGTCTCTCGTAAATATATTTTTAAAAATATATTTCTGCAATCAATGAGTATAATTTAAATTTTAAATGCAGTATTTTGTTAGCTTTCTAAAGAAGTTACTAAACGTTAAAAAAAGAGAAAGTTAAAGAAAAGAGATAAAATTTGAAACGCTTCGAAAATTATGTTTATTCTTATACATTTCTGCAGAGACATTTTGAAAAAGAAGGGGACAAACGAACCAGTAATTTTAATTTCATTTAGAGTTAGGATTTTTTTATTGTATTTAAAGAACATAGTAGTCTGAAAAAATGGTAAAATTTGAAGTATATATAAAATTCTTTATTTCAAATACTCTGTCGCAAATACATTTTTTGAAATATTTCTGCAATCAATAGGTATAATTTAAATTTAAAATGCTGTATTTTTTATTGTCTATAAAAAACGTTATGTATTAATAAAATGATAAAATTTGAAATGCTTCGAAAATTATGTTTACTTTTAAAACATTTCTGCGGAAACATTTAAACTAAATTTAGAGTTAAGATTTTATTTTATTGGGTTTTAAGAACACCATAGTTTAAAAAAAAATGATAAAATTTGTAGTATATCGAAAAATATTTATTTCAAATACTCTCTAGGAAATATAAATTTTTGAACTATTTCTGCAATCAATGAGTGTAATTAAAATTGTGAATGCGGTATTTTGATATCTTTTTAAAAAGGGTATGTTTTAAAAAAAGAGATAAAATATGAAATGTTTCGAAAATTATGTTTACTTCTTATACATTTCTGCTGATATATTTTCAGAAAACCTATTTTGTACATTTTAAACGTATCTTTGAAATGTAAATTTAAAGAATTTCCCTCTCTAGAAAGTTTGTATAAAATAACTTTTAGCCCAGAAGTCTAATTATATTCTTTAGAACAAAAATTACTGTATAATTTTTAAGCTAAATTTAGAGTTAGGACATTCTTATTGGTTTTTAAGAACATCATCGTTTAAAAAATGGTAATATTTTATCTAAAATTATATATCTCAAATTCTTTATTTAAAATACTCTCTCGCAAATATTTTTTTTAAATATTTCTGCAATCAATGAGTATAATTTAAATTTTAAATACAGTGTTTTTAATCGTTTTTAAAGAAGTTATGTTATATAATATATATATTATGTTATATAAGATAGAGATAAAATTTGAAACGCTTCGAAAATTATGTTTACTTCTTATATATTTCTGAGGAGACATTTTGTGAAAGATAGGGGAAAAAGAAAATAATTTAAACTAAATTTTGAGCTAGGATTTTTTTATTGAACATCATCATTAGCCTCTTAACAGTTTTATTTTTTTCCACCAATTCGAAAAAAAAATGTTACATTTTTTATTGCATATTTTTGTTCATTTTACATTTGTAAGCTGGAGAATATTATTAAAATTCTAATTATTTTAAACATGTATAACAACTTTTTTTACTCGAAGTAATGTTTACCCTGGAAGTTGTCTTATTTCACTCTTATACGCCAGACATGTTTGCAACTGTGCATATAAAAATGAGTATAATTTAAATTTTATCGTATTTAAAGAACGTTATTTATTAAAATCGTGTTAAAATCTGAAACACTTCGAAAATTATTTTTACTTCTTATACATTTCTGCGGAGACATTTTGAGAAAACGTATTTTGTACATTTTAAATGTATCCTTCCTGGAAGCATACATTTATAGCATTTCCTTCAATTCCCTAAGACACTTAGGTATATTATACAGAAGGGATTGGTTGGTTAGTTGTGATCACTATTGCCTACTGTTTTGCTGCACAAAGGCTAACACAAACTGCGGCCGACAGATTAATGCCCATTCCAAAGAGCCACACATTTCCATTAGTTGAGTATGAACCTACTTTGCTACCGATGAGCAGCATCATACCAAAGAAATGTTGCATACATTTGTGAAAATTATACACGTACTCCCAGAAATTTGTGGAAATATTGCTTACTACTGTGAAAATTATACGCTTATTCACCTGAACATTGTGGCTGGATGGTTTAAAGCCCATTGTGCTCTTGCGCAGTAACTAGTAACCAATATTTAACTAGTAAGTTATGTGTGAAAGAATTATTTAACAGACTCTCGATTGCCAACAGAACTTATCTCACATATATTTATTTTTTTTCGTTCCCCCCCGTCCGACTTTTTCTTTTAGATTTGTACAAACGGTATATTTTTACATTTATTCATCGTGGAATTATTCAATTTTAAAATGTTTCTTGAACTTGGATTCCCTGATATCTTTTTATAATTGCTTTTCACACTTCAATTATTATTAATTAAAACGCATTGTGAGGTTTTTGCACAAACTGAAAACTGCATAATATCTGCATAATACACGAAACTTAAACTATTTTGAAACCGTTTTTCAAAAAGGCTTATATCCATGAAGTTAAATGGTGCAAAATAAATAAATACAAGTACACATGCCCAGCACGTGTACACATTCATTTTTTACGCATCCGTAATTCTTGTTTATAAACAAGGACATATGCGTACAATGTATTACAGATATCTTTTAGTTTTCTCTAAAGATATTTTTAAATCCTGCGAATGAATTCTACAAGAAACGTTCTTCTAACACATTCCTGAAGATCTGAACCTTCAAAACAGCGTTAAGAAACTTTCTCTTTTTATTTTTAAAGTTTCCCTATCATCGCATATTTAAAACTTATCTCCATTTTTATACTTTTATAAAGAGAAAACGCATATATTATCGAGTTTAAAAAAAAGGGTAAAAATCTCCCAGAGTTTCTCTAAAAACGGCGGTGAAAATGATTACTAAAGTTTCGACGGTAAAATGAAAATAGTTTTGGCCGTGAGAAGAAAATTCTTAGCATATTTCGATGTCCATAATGTTTTCACTTGGTCAAAGCTGTTGGAAGTCAGCCAACATTTGTTCCGTCTTCCTCTCGACCGATTAAACGATGTCCATTTATCATTCGGCAAAAGGGAAAAAGATTCTCATTTTGGTAAGGTACGTAGATAGCATTTAAAATATGTAGACTCCCATCTCAGGCGAATTTATTTAAACATGTGTCTTCTATTGAATAATCCTCATTAAATTGCTTGTCTGAAGAGCATCTTAAATGTCGAGTTCCAAAATGGAAAATTATTGTGCAATAGCACAAGAATATTGTTTTCTCTTGATGCTGTCCTGTATTATTCTAAGCCTTCTGCTGTGGTGTAGTACATTGCCGTTGTTATTTCAAAACCATTAATAACCCAAGTTTACTTTATATCGTCTTTAACTATAGTAAAATGCCACAGATCTATATTACAACATTCAAATATTGAACAAAAGAAGAAAATATGCTAAAAAAATATTTTTTTTAAATTAAAAATTAAAAGAAGCACTCCACGTGCTACGCCTCAAAAAAAATTTGCCAATGTCCAAGAGAACGCTGCATTCTTTTCCTTCCTTCTTTCTACTCAAGCAATCCTATACTTTTTCCATTATCCTGTGTTGATGCGTTAGTTGTTTCATTGTCCTTTGCACAATTTGTCCTTTCCCGGCTCTGCCCAGAAGAACCGGGACTCCAAGGATGGTCCTGAATCGCCTCCTGGAGACCAATCACAACTTTCCAAAACTTGGTGAAGTTTAAGTACAATCATTTTCTCTGGCCACACCACACGCATCCTGGAGTCGCGAAAAAAACTTGGGCATTCAACCCACAACTTGTGAATGCGGCGAGCAAATCAGTTTTGCAAACCTTATGTCAAACATAGCTGCACTCTCACACTTTCAAGAAAAATTAAGCAGAAAACTGAGGTTCCGGTAAAGAAAACATAGAGGTGCCTCGAATATATCTAAATAAAGGAAAAAAAGCGTAGACTGCTCTTATGCAAATGATTGACTGTAGCTCAGTCAGCAAAGGCTTGGCTTGGTTTGGAGCGCTACGGTCTACTGTTTTACACACGAGGGTGAATGAGACCGGGACCTACTGCTTAAATCCGATTCCGAACGGCTACGAACATCCATGCCATAGTGGAATTCGAAACTACGAGCTCCGGTACCAAAGACCAGCACCCTAACCAATAGATCATCGTTCGGCTCAGCCCGCAAAGGAAACGATTTCATCACCGTAGATTCGAAAATCCAGGTTATAGACGGACACAGATCTGTGTGTTCATTAACGGATTTCATTTGACCTATTAAATAAAATCTTTGTCTTATTGTCCTAAAATTTACCAAAAATTACCTATGGAGGTGGTTTCAAAAAACAACTTTCGCTGTTTAATTTCAAGAATTACCCAGCTTGATACTAATCTCAATATATTCAAACTAGCATATAGCTCGTCATATGACGGGATTAGTAAAACTTTTATTTTTCCAGAATTGTAAAGTACCCTATGAGGCAGTTAAAAAATAGTTTGTTTTTTCTCTCAGATTTATCTGGTACAAGCTCAATAATTTGCTTATCTTCCTACTCTTCTAAAGACTTCCGATACTGTCAATGCAATTTAGAATGACGTTAATTTCATTTAGTGTTCATGTGTGGTTATGTATAAAAATCAAACACATAAACGAACAAAGTTCTTAGTTTTCAAAGTTGTGTAACTTAAGCGCTAGATATTTATTAGTCTGTGAAATAGATTCATAGACTTTTATGAAAATAATTTGTTGTTATTACAGGTGATAAAATTTTCATTTCAATATCCGTATGAAAATATTTACGTAATATCCGAGTTCAATTATAAAACGTATGAAAATAATGCAGATAATATATAAATAATTTAAAATAATAAATGATTAAATGAGATGGTTAAAGAAATGACGTCATAATGCTAGAAAAAATGAAATTTTCACCTTTTTATTGTGTGGTAAACTGAATAGCCTGCTCTTAACCGGGGAAAATAGGCTTGAAATAATGACATTAAACGCTCGAAAAAGGAAGGTGTGGAATTCGAACATTTTAAAGACTAATTTTCAATTTACTAACCCTAACAAATCAAGAATACTATATGGATTCCCCTATCCATTCAAGGTCCGACGCTTCATAAATTCGAGGAAAGGCGGAGAGATAACTTAAGCTATTATTATATATTGGATAGTTTTACGGATGGCCTACTTAAGAATTTTAATATAATTTTCCCTGGTTACAGTGATTTTCCTCAATGCTGGATTGTAAATTTTCTTAAATGGCCACAAAAAACAGAAATGGACTAGGAACTTCAAAGCTGGATTTCGCTTTACTCCATTCTTTGCGGAGAGTTAATACTGTTCTATAAAAATTAAACTTATCGGACTCTAGAACCCAAATTGGGACTATGGTCTGCGGTACCGATCTCAGTTTTCGAGATTAAGGTCCCTGAGGGGCAAAGCACATGTCCCGGTCAGGTGGTCAACCTTACGCGGAACCCTTAATGTTTATCTCCAAAGCAAGCTTGGTCCTCACATTGTCTACTCACTGAAGGGATGAAAAGTTGAGTTAACCTTGCCGAGCCCAAGGATTGAACCTCAGACTTGTGTCTGGGGAGCACAAAGAGCTACCTCAACGCCACTGAGTTTCAAGAATAATGATATTTTGTTGTATAAAAGAGTAATATTAGTCTATCTCTCTGTTGCTATCTTTTTGTAAGAGTAATATTACTCTATTACTCTCTTGCTATCTTTTTGTAAGAGTAGTATTGCTATCCTTTGTTAGAGTAATATTACTATATTATTCTCTTGCTATCTTTTTGTAAGAGTTATATTACTCTATTACTCTCTTGCTATCTTTTTGTAAGAGTAATATTACTCTATTCCTCTTGCTATCTTTTTGTAAGAGTAATATTATTCTATTACTCTCTTGCTCTCTTTTTGTAAGAGTAATATTACTCTATTACACTTTTGCTATCTTTTTGTAAGAGTAATGTTACTCTACCCCCTTGCTATCTTTTTGTAAGAGCAATTTTTCTATACACTCTTGCTATGGTTTTGTAAGAGTAATATTACTCTATTTTTATTGATGACTATTATTGATAATTTCAGTAGACTTACAATTTTATACGATCGTCGCTAATATAAGATGAAACCACTCCATATCTACATGCACTCACATCACGTTGGGTAAGAACAAAATTACTTTTCGGTGTAACTTCAATATTTAAAACTGCAATTTCTGTTCTCACTCAAAAAAAATGCATTCATTTACTTTCATTCGGCATACCTGTGCATTCGAAAAACTTCGTAAACGTCTCCAGGGATACATTAAGAACTTACGAACTATATTTGTTGTAAATCAAAAATAAATAAAAAAAATCACAAAATGAATTACCCCCATTATGCAGAAAAGGAATTTTCCAAAACATCAACTTACGTTTCGGATGACGACATAGAGAAAGAAAAAAAAAAAGAATAATTGAATTTGAATGCTTTATTTATATACATGATATATACACGCGAAATCATTCGACTGAATGAATATTACATGTCCTAAATTCTAATATATTGCACTCTCTACAGGAAAATCGAATTATTTTGCTTGAACGTTTTGCTTAATACTTTTTCCCTACAGAGTGGGCTCCGCTGAAGCAGAAATTTTCTGCTGAATTTCTCGTTCAAAATGTATGCTGATTATCTAATTTTTTTTACCCTCTGGAAGTTAACCAAAACCTGTACAATATATTCTTTCTTGGTCGATTAAGCGATCACTATTTATTATTCTAGAAAAAAAAGAGAGGCTTGTTGGAGCCGAAACAAGAATACCGAATATTTTATGTGGATCCCGACGTAATTTTCTGGGATGGAATAATATATCTCTAGGGGTAAATAAGTTTTTATATTGGACCTTCAATTTTATAGTAAGAGTATCTTAGAATAAAAAAAGGTATCGTCTTCTCTTCTCAAGAACTTTCTACGCAATTTAAAGTACAGAAAAGGGTTTGAAGTTTAAATTGGTGTTGGTTCTAAGAAGAAATTTGATGAAGAGTATTAGATTTATGATGGACAGTTCTAACGGCGGCTAAAGACTAAATTCCTTTGATGGTAGGGTGATTTTTAGTGTATTAATCCTCCGTTTGTATAGATATCGTAGACAGATTAGGTTTAAGCGTAATCTTTTTAATCAGAGTAATCACTCTTTGTTGTGCATGGAAAAATTAAATACATAAATAGAAAATTATACAAGTGTTATAACTCATAATTACTGATTATAAATCGGAAAATAATGTTTTTATCATAAAAAATCACAACTTTTCTGTCCATACAGAGTAGTTGAGAGTTCAGCAGCTTTTAATTAATATATATGTAGTATATTAAAAATATTACACTTAAAATATCTATCTAAAATTTTCCTTTTATCCCTTCTCATTCTTTCATACCTAATTTCCCAGCCAGTTAACGGCAGGCCCAGGCCAGTTTCCAGGCAGTCAAAGTGTTAAGAGACTTCACATTTCGTCTTATTTATTGGAGTGTTCACCAACTTACATTATTTTACCCTTCTCCCAATACTTAAGATAGGATAAATTCTAATTTTATCTCCATTGGACACATTTTCGAATTAATTTAAATGATTAAAGTGCATTTTTGACTGACAATAACGCTGACTAAGCTGTTGGTCTCTTGGGAAATAAAACGCGTGATCACTTGCTGTTGGGAGAAATGTGTATAAGAAGTATGTTTTCGTCACCATTCGGTTCTTTCCTCTTGTCATTTAAAGACGGTCATTTTTAGTTTTAACACGTTGACTGCCAGACGCATTTTCGATGGTTTGCCTAAGGCGACCACGTGAACTTTTCATTATGCGATGCATATAATGCTGAAATATTATTTGCAGCAGATAAAATGAGTTATAAAATCAAGCTTGTAGCAGTTTTCGTGGTGGGGGTCAATGGCGGCGACCTGCATGGCAGTCAACCTGTTAAATTATGAAGAATCCAATAGGGATAAGAAAAGCCCGCTGACTCAAAATATAATTGAGTTCTACGCAAATCTAATTGATTCAGAATTTACTGGATTTTTGACAAGGATTATAACAATAGAAGCGATTATGAGCCGTCTCAGAATTCAAGTGATACTGAAGACGAAGTCGTCTCCAAACCTGAAGTTGATCCCGAATCTGAAGATAATGAGGATGATTCCCAAGCAACAACATCAAATGTGAATGATAATTTGTGGACAGATATTCAACAAAGACCTGAATTATTTATTTTCCAAGAGCATTGATTTCGTGTTCATTTCCCAGAAGCCATCTATTGATATTAGCACTGATATATAATGAGATTATTCATAGCTACACAAAATTTGCAAGTAAACACAGTACGAGATAACTTTTAGTTGGGAAAAAAACGCAATCTACGAGTTATCTCGTGGTTGGCAGCCAACATGTCAAGAAACTTCAAATTTCATATACGTTGGACTTTGCTTCTTTTGAATGGAGCCATGACTGAAATTTACTTAGGTTTCTTCATTTCTCGGTACACCCGGGCAGTTCAATTTAACAGAGACGAAATCTTTATAGTCTAATAATAACTAGTCTAACTGGTATAATTTTACCCTGTTAAGTATACATTCACAATCCAGATATCTCTGATATAGTTACGAGCACAGGTGGAATTTCAGTGTTACTATCTTTTTGATGGAAAGTTCTAATTGTGAATAATAACAGAAGTAATCTAATTTACGAACATATTAATGCATTAATGTGTTTAGTTGCTAAAATGTTGTATAGCTAAAGTTTCATTTATTCATTTTTCTTCACATGGCTTTAAGACGATTTTGAGAATTGAAAGCAATATCTTAACACTAAATGTTCAAATTATTTTTAAACAGTTGGAGAAACTTTCAAGAAAATATGTCTTAGATATGTATTGTCGAAATCGCAATGAATTAGAATTGCACATTTTATATGACAGAAATCAACATAGCTGAAATGGTAGATGTATAGTGACAAAACTAGTTTTTACAATAATTTAAAAAAGCAATATTTTCCTTTTGTATATAAAAAATAATGATGTTTATTCCAAAGTAAATTTGTATTCACATAAAACAAAATGAATGAATTACGACTGACTTTATTCACTCGCAATTTGGAATTTTAATGAGTTTTTTACTCATTCTTCAAATCATATTCAGTTTAATTATCGTTAGCTTAGTCAATAGATTACTTCCTCACTATTCTGCCTGTGATATTTTCCTCGCATCATATTTATTGAATATTATTGACTACCGCTTTCTCTTACTCGTTAGCGTACAGTAAACTATGAATGAATGAATTCGCCTTTAGGGCAGCTCTTGGGGGATTCCCCAAGAGCAGGGCACTGCGACCAGAGGTCTGTTGTACCTAAACCCAAGAAGAACAAAACACGGCAAGAGCGCCTAAGAGAAAAGGCCACAAGCTGCGGCAAATCTCGGCAGACAACTAGCAGTGATGTCCTGCAGCTCCCATAGCTCAAGGTGGTAGCGACCAAGGTGCCTAACCTAAGAGCCGAGAAATACTCGCAATCACACAAAATGTGGAGAGCAGTCTCATCCTCAAGACGGCAGCCACGACACAAGGCATCAGAGCTAATCCCCATAACGTTGAGGTGCCCATTGGGGGCACAGTGACCAGTAAGAAGACCAATTCCCTTCCTCAGGCCATTCCTATGAAGCGACAAGAGCTCCTTACTACGCAAGCTGGGGCAGTCACGACTAAGCTCTTTAGCTTGCTTATGACAGTTCCCAATAAGCCACTTGGAATACTGAAGGTGCCTAAAATGCCTAAAAACAGAATTCCTAATAGACCTCTAAGACAGTAAACTATACTTTCATTATCATATTTGTATCTGAATTCAAAACTATTAGGTTGAAAAAAATGCTGATTAACATATGTTGATTTCAACTTTTGAAAATTAGTCTAATTTTCTCCTGCAGTTTATTGTTTTCACTACACGAAATCTAAAGTCTTCCATATATAATGTTTAAAGCCGATTCCAAGCGACTGCAAACTATCATATTACGGGAGTTGTACCCGTAGATCGGTTTAGCCCTCGAAAGAAAAACTGACCGAAGCGGTAAACCGTAACCAGTTCTAACCGATGCACAGACCCGATTAGCTTATCTCCCAGTTAGTTCTAAGAACTAAGGTTCTTAGAACTAAAAGTAGTTGTAAGAAACTTAGTTCTTAGAACTAGAACAACATTTCAGTGAGATGTGGGCTAGTCCCTCATTGAACAAAAGAATAAAGACAGGGTACTTTTTATAGAGAAAAGGTAACCTTACTTCGCTAGTCATTACTGAGCAGATAAAAGATTTTTAAAAAACTGAAACACAGTAGAGTTATTGAAAGTCATAATACTTGGATATTTTCAGTTTCAAATCTTTAACTGCACCATAAAACTTGGATTACTAGCACCACTTAGAAAACTAAAATCACAAATGAGTTTAAGCAAATTTAAAATAAATATCTCTATAAACAGACAGTATTTTAAACTTTCTCCAAGATAAATCAAATAATCTATCCCACTCTATCAGTAAACTATATCTTGATCTTCACAAATGACCTTTTCGGAATTCTGGTAAACTACTGCATTAGCATGATAAAAGTTTTATGGAGGCTTTTACATAATTTACTTTGTTAAATAAATTTCTAAGAGTGCTCTTCTCCTTTTATGCGTTAGCTTCAAATAAATATTCAGCACTCTTCTCGCGAGAATAGACATCGCGAGTTTTCAAAAAATTATCGACCATTATCCTCAACGACAGTACAGGGATCCAGTATTTAATCCTGGACAATATTTTAAGGTATTATACAATATCACAATGTTGAAAAGAATAATTCTATGTAATTAGGTTACAAGGAAGCGAAAATTAATTAATTTATACGAAAATGACTCTTCACTATTTTGGCTTTGTGCAGACAATTCCCTTGCACAATATTCATGAATTAGTAATTCACCTCCTAAAACTTTGTAGTAACGTTAAAAGAATTTTTTTTATCTTTGGATTTCTTTTTTTCCGAAGGGAATCTCAAGCCGGTTCTTTTGCATTCAATTTTCATGCTTTAAAATTTAATTTTACTTTCCTGGGAGAGGGAATTTTCAACTACTTAGGTATTCAATAACATCGTTGTAATTATTCTTCGCTGAGCATCTTTCTAAAGTATTCGTACCCTTTTGTGAATTGAAAGCACTTGCTTTGTGTAACCTAATCTGAATCAAGCTAAAAATGGTTCAATTCACGTATAAAGTTTTTCAATTTTCGGGACTCTTGTACAAAATTACATTTTGTTAAAGTTGCATGTAATATACAATATCATCTTGTTGTACTGTGAATAATGTTTGACTCGACTGACAACAGTACTTAAAAAATTCTTTATGTTCCTTCCCATGTAAAAGTGTCACTACATGGCGAGAAACTCAAAAGCGTACTTATTGTTTTCATATATACACTATTATATGTTATCGCGTTGCATTCATGTATTTGATGCAATATAATATTACATTTCATAATACTAGTGGAGTTTATAACTCAAGTGTAAAATTTCATATATTGGTAGTTCAGTTTATATGGTCAACCTTACGCGAAACACCCTATGTTTATGTCCAAAACAAACTTGTTTCTCACTTTATCTAATCACTGAAGATATGAAAGTCTGAGTTAACCTTACCAAGCCCAAAGATTGAACCTCGGACCAATGTCTGGGGAGCACAAAGAGCTACCCCAAAGCTTGAAGAATAACGATATTTTGTTGTATAAAAGAGTAATATTATTCTATTATTATCTATCTATCTTTTTGTAAGAGTAATATTACTCTTTTATTGATGACTATTATTGATAATTTCAATAGACTTACCATTTTATGCTACCGTCCCTAATATAAGATAAGACAAATCTATAACTACGTGCACGCGCAGCACTTTGGGTAGGAACAAAATTACTTTTCGGTGTAATTTCAATATTTAAAACGGCAAGCTCCGTTCTCATTCATAGAAAATGAATTCATTTACTTTCATTCAGCATACCTATGCATTCGAGAAACTTTGTAAATATGTCCGGGGATACATCAAGAACTTACGAACTATCTGTTGAAAAAAAAATAAAATAAAAAAAATAACAAAATGAATTACCCCCACTTTACAGAAAAAGAATTTTCCAAACATCTTTTGTTACAGTTGCATGTAACGTACAATATCATTTTGTTGTACTGTAAATAATGTTTGCCTCTACTGACTCACAGTATTTAAGGGAATTCTTTATGCTCCTTCGCATGTAACAAGGTCATTATGTGGCAAGAAATTCAAGCATACTTATTGTTTTCATATATAAACTATTAGGTGTTGTCGCATTCATGTATTTGATGCAATATAATATCACATTTCATAATTCTAAAAGAGTTTATAGAACTTATAACTCAAATGTATAATTTCATATCTTGGTAGTTTATATTGTAGTTTATATTGTAAAATTATATGTGCCAAAATCCATCATAAATTACAAATCCAGAGTATGTCAGGCCCAAATGGACAGAAGAAACCGACAGTTGTTTCGCTGCTTTCAATAAACATTCTCAATGCGAGTGAACTATGTGGCATGTAAAAATATAATTTGGCTCTGTTGACTATTACAAGCCACTGAGTTCTCTCTCACCGAGCGTTTGTGAAGAACTATAGCATAAACTGCAAAGTCAACGTAAGTAAAGCACAAAAGGAATCATTCGCAGACAGATGTATCACTCCTTCAAACGATCGACATTCTCAATGCTACAGAACTTGGTGGTTTGTAACAATAAACTTTCCCTCAGTCTTTTTATGCACCCGGAGCTGCGTCCTCAGTAGTTTTTATTCTTAGTCACTATGAGTGACTTTTTTTTGTTTCAAACTTCTTTTTTTAATTTTTATCATGTTAAATGTTCAGTCAACTGGCTTCTATTAACAATTTTTTTAAATTTCATCTAAATATCTTAATAAATTCCATTAATTCAATAATAACCTTTCTTTTTTTACTGTCTATTGGGGTTTTTTTTGTTTGTTTGTTTTTTGTACTTAAACATAAGTTGGCGAAAAGCTAAATTTAATTTAAATATTAAGAAAGAGGTTATGGTCCCAACGTGTACTTCACTATACATCACCACCTCATCAAATGCTATATTTTTTGTCATTTCAATGGTTTCTTTTTCAGGTACTAACCCGTTATGCTTTGCGCTACGCGTACTTTCCCCATAGATATTCCATCATACTAACTTTGACATGATTACCCACAATGGCTGAGTGTAGACCATCCGAAACTGCCCACTTCTTTGCTTGGAAGCTGGTAAGACGGTTTTTCTATTTTCTTGAGGAATATTAGCTGACGAGCTAAAACTGTAAGGAATGTTAGCAGGTCTACAGTGGCTTTTGTATTTGTCACATTTGAATTAGATCATTAACTTCGGAAATAATCGTTCCAAAGCCCACAAAAGATTAAAGTATTTTTATAGATATTCAAAAATATACCTTAATAAAGTTTGAATAAAAACATATAATTTTGGATTTTTAGTGTTAAAAATTTGAAGTTTATTAAATGAATTAAAAAATAAAAATAAACCTAAGTTCGGATATAAAGAATGTTTATCTAAAAAAGACCATAAGTATTAGAAATATATAAATGTTTATTTTCTAACATTAAAATACGGACAAAATAATAAATAGAATACATCTATAAAATAAAGGAGTTGTTAAAAATACAAAAAAAAATCAGAAAGAAAAGTATGAATTATTTTAAGTAATAAAAACTCAAAAGCTACAAACAAATATAGACTAAATTTTAAGGATTCTTAATAAATATTAACCTGTAAAAACCTTTTTATTTCTGAATTAAAGTGTTTAAAATAAATTAAGCAGTAACGTTTACTTTATCGAAATTCATTTAAAAATAAATTCACAAGGGGAAATTTTCTTTGAAAAATCCTCCCACGTAGCAATATTTTATTCTGCGCAAGAACAAAGTGGAAAGGAAAAACTTTTCGTTCTCGATGTCCTCTTCATTTTTTATAATAAAAGTTCCATTTCTTTATTTCTAAAGTTGCTGCGGTATAATAAAGTTATTTGTGTAGTATATCAGATATAGTTCCGTAGGCGATACTGTTCTTTATTAATGCTGTATGGTTTGTTTTACATCTTTCTCTCATTTTTTATTTCATTTCTGTAGAAATTTCTTTATAATATTAAAGTTTGGAAAAGAAACCATTTTACTAAAAATATAAATATAAATAAGAACCTTAGAGTACTTGAAGTCTTTTATAATATTCTTTCTTAATCTCTCAAATGAACGAATGAAGGATGTCTCTTAAATGCGAATATTTATTCAGCAGCTGTTAAATACTGTTTGATAGAAATGATAGTAATCATAGTAATGAGTAATTCAACTTTATATAGACAATTTTCAACAAATTATGACGAATTATTATGTTTATAATAAAAATATATCATCGTTTACTGGGAATCTACAGTTAGGGAATATGACATCCTTTGATACCACGAGTGAACTGCAGCTGTTCGTACATTTTTAAGACGATGTATATTGTAGCCCATAACTAAATTACATAAAATTCTTGTGTTCGTAATGGTCTATTTGATAGCCCTTAATGTGAACTATCTTGCGGCACCGTAATTTCCAAGAACATAATGCCTTTTGAAGTATCAGAATACCATTTCTCCTGAATAGCTTTCCAGAGTTCTGTAAGGGTTGTGGGATGACATTTGGATAATGCATATTTTAAAAGTCCCAAAGCACAAAAATCCATAGGTCATACATCTAGTGATTTAGTAGTGTTGTCAGTGTAGGATATGACCTTGATATCAGTTTTTTGTGCCATTTCATTTAGGAAATTTACAGTAGAGCTTGATGTGTGACTGCTAGTTTGTCTTGATGGAGTTCCACAGATTGATGGCACTGCGGATAAAGCAATGATATTTGATTAAAAAAAATTGGCAATATGTTTCTGATAGTATTTGGAGTTAATTTTTTGTTAAAATTATTTTAGGAAATTTACAGTGGATTTTGATGTGCGATTCCTAGCTTTGTCCTGATGGAGTTCCACAGACTGATGGCACTGCGGTAAAGCGATGGTATTTCATTTAGAAAAATTAGAGATAAAATATGATAGAATTTGGAATTAATCTTGACATTTGTTTAAAATCTCTATATTTTTAACTTGCCATTATATGAAAAACTATCAACAATCATGAATCCCTTAGAAAAACTTTCTTTCGATTTTTTCAACCATGTATTTAATTTTTTTTACCCTTTATGATAATAAATGGATCTCTTTTTTTTTGTTGCAATCATATAAGTACACCCATGATTAATCTATTATGATATTTCTTTTCCCATTTTTCTTTGGATAAATATTTTACATACACAATTCTGCAGCGTGTCTTGCTTTCAGCGATATGCTTTAGAGAAGGACGTTACACATTGCGTTTTTTCTCTTTCTTAAGATTTAAATCAACGCTTATAATTTTGTGTGCAATGTACATCGAGCATTTTAATGATTTTGTACCTGTCCTTTGACTAGGGGGATTTTCTTTTAAGATTAAACAACGTACTTTTGCAGCAATAGTCGAAAATGTTCGTTTTTTCCTTGGATAATTGTTTGGAATTTTTTTCCCACTTAAGGATCCAATTTGACGTTTTTCCGTTTCTTTTTGACGACATTATCTATCGACCCTTTAGATATCCCAAAACCATGATTTTCACATCTTTTTGGGATAACGGAATATGAATACTTCTCTTTGGAAGGAGCATGAATATTCGAACCATTACTTAGTTAAAAACGTCATTTTGAATAAAAACAAGCCTCTCAAGCCAGAGACCATAATTTTGACTTTTAAAAACATAGTACAATTGCAGTTATTTATTTTGTAACAAAAAATGTTTTAATATAGCTAACCAAAATAGTCTAAAAAATGTGCGAACCGCCTCTGTATTCTAAAGGAGTCGTATCAACAATCAAGGATAATCAAAAGTTATCCAACAATTTTATTGATCTCATTGAAGATGAATAAGCTTTATATTTACTGTTTTTCTTTTATTTCGTGTTTAAAACAATTTAAGGGTAGTCGTGTCACAAATTATACCCAGTCCAGCAAACATGCAGAAAAAAATTGAAATCCATTGACCTACACTATGTAACAAAATTGTCCAGCATTTCGTAGAGCATGACTTTTTCTTTAAAAAAAAAAAAAAAAAGGACAATCATGCATAATTTTATCTTTTGAGCTGAAACACAGAAAAATCTTTATTTGTTGTCATTTCAGAAACAATAAAACAAAATATTAACTGTTATTTTAAAGTTCTGCGCACGCCCAAGCCACAACACGTTGCCCATTAAAATGAAATTACACTCCAGTCGAAAATGAATGGAGAAATGAAATTAAGAATAAAACAATTGTTACGATCACGAGGCTCATAACAAAGTTCAGAAGAATTAATAGCTTCCAGCAGAGAAGGGAAAACAGACTTGTTGACGGGATTAAAAAGACAAATTGCTTTTTATTTAAAAAAACATAAGACCATCAAACTGAAAACCATAAGGTCATATAGTTTACGTTGGAAGGCAAAATAACAACTCCACCACTGGCAAACATGTGCTGGATTATATACTTCATAAGTTGAAAAAAAGTGAATATTAATTGTTGCCAAAACAAAGGTTCCTATGAAGAATAACTAAACAGTGACGTCACAGATTAACCGGGGAAAATAAATTGATAGTAATTGAAATAATTCCCGGTTATATTGTACAATACAGTGTTAGTAATAACACGGAATTACCAAATTACGCTCAGTAAAAAGGGAGGAGAACAGGTAATTACCTCATATTTAACAAAAATATTATATCCAAATTAATAAGAAATCCAAATACAAACACGTAAAATAAAGTATTCCTAATATAAAAATAATAAATTTTATATTATTTTAAAACGCATTTCATACGCTATTACACGAATTAAATAGCATGAAAGATTTTAACTGTTTTAGCATGTCAAAGAAAACTGTATTCAATATATTACCACCTTACTGTTAAAAAGGGAACATATTTTATCTCTATCTCACCCTTAAATTTGAAACAATTTAACCTGTCTGCAAAACGTTCCAAGTTCTGCGTAAATCACTATGAAAAATCCCATCAATATCGGTTTTGCCATTACGAAATCCAAAGCAAACAAACACACATACCCGTAAATGCATACACAAAGTATTTTATATATGTTAAAAAATACTTTGATTGATATATTAAACTCAATACATCAATCAAAATAGTATAGTGTCAAAATATTCCAATCAAAATAATCTTAATATAAAAATAATAAATTTTATATTATTTTAAAAAGCATTTTATACACTATTACACGAATTAAGCTACATGAAAGATTTTAATTATTTTATCATTACAGCGAAAATTGTATTCAATATATTGTCACCATACTGTAAAAAGAAGAACTCATTTTATCTTTCTCTCACCCTTAATTTTGAAACAATTTGACCTGCTTGCCAAAACGTTTCCAAGTTCTGCCTAAATTCCCATGAAAAATCCCATCAGTACCTGTTCTGCCATTTCGATATCCACAGCAAACATACACACATACCCATAAATGCATTTACAAAGTATTTTATATATATTAAAAAATATTTTGATTGATATATTAAACTCGATACATCAATCAAAATAATCGATTTATTTTCAAAATAATCCGAATATAAAAATAATAAATTTTATATTCTTTTAAAATGCATTTAATACACTATTACACGAATTAAGCTTCATGAAAGATTTTAATTGTTTTAGTACGCCAAAGAAAATTGTATTCAATATATTGTTACCATACTGTAAAAAGGAGAACTCATTTTATCTCTATCTTACTCTATATTTGAAACAGTTTAATATGCCTGCCAAAACGTTCCCAGGTTCTGCCAAAATCCGCATGAAAAATCCCATTAATATCAGTTCTGCCATCATTTCGATATCCAAAGCACACATACACACATACCCATAAATGCATATACAAAGTATTATATACACCATACTGTAAAAGGGAGAAAACATTTTATCTTTATCTCACCCTTAAATTTGAAACAATTTAACCTGCCTGCCAAAACGTTCCCAAGTTCTGCCTAAATCCGCATGAGAAATCCCATCAGTATCGGTTCTGCCATTAAGATATCCAAAGCAAACATACACACATACCCATAAATGCATATACAAAGAATTATATACACCATACTGTAAAAAGGAGAACATATTTTACCTTTATCTCACCCTTAAACTTGAAACAATTTAACCTGCCTTCCAAAACGTTCCCAAGTTCTGCCTAAATCCCCATGAAAAATCCCTTCACTATGTATTCTGCCATTTCGATATCAAAAGCAAACATACACACATACCCATAAATGCATTTATAAAGTATTTCATATATATTAAAAATATTTTGAGTGATATATTAAACTCAATACATCAATCAAAATAATCGGTATATTGTCAAAATAATCCCAATATAAAAATAATAAATTTTATATTATTTTGAAACGCATTTTAATCACTATTACACGAATTAAGCTACATGAAAGATTTTAATTGTTTTAGCACGTCAAAGAAAATTGTATTCAATTTATTGTTACCATTCGTAAAAATAACACATTTTATCTCTATCTCAACCTTAAATTTGGAACAATGTAACCTGTCTGCCTAAACTTTCCCAGGTTCTGCCTAAATCTCTATGAAAAATCCCATCAATATGGGTCCTGCCATTTCGAAATACAAAGCAAACATACACATAAAGGCATTTACAAAGTATTTTATATATATTAAAAATATTTTGATTGATATATTAAACTCAATACATCAATCAAAATAATTGATATATTGTCAAAATATTCCAATCAAAATAATCCTAATATAAAAATAATTAATTTTATATTCTTTTCAAATGCATTTTATACACTATTACACGAATTAATCTACATGAAATATTTTAATTGTTTAGTACGCCAAAGAAAATTGTATTCAATATATTGTTACCTTACTGTAAAAAGGAGAACACATTTTATCTCTATCTGACCCTTAAATTTGGAACAATTTAGCATGTCTGCCTAAACTTTCCCAGGTTTTGCCTAAATCATTATGAAAAATCCCATCAATATAGGTTCTGCCTTTACGAAATTCAAAGCAAACAAACATACATACCCATAAATGCATTTACAAAATATTATATTTATTAAAAATATTTTGATTGATATATTCCACTCAATACACCAATAAAAATAATTGATGCATTGATAATATATTTCAACTGTATTATTTTCTTTTAATTTATACTCTAAAACATTCCACACAAGTTTTATCCTGCAAAGTAACTGTTAAAAGAATTTAGCATAACATGGGATAACTTATTCAACTTTTTTTAAAAGCACTTGAAATCTTTATTCCATTATACACATGAAATAGAGTAACAGTCGAATATTAAACCTTTCTGTAAGAGCTCTCAAATTTAATAAGCCGTTACTCTCCGAAGATTAGCTTCATATGTATCTTTATAAATGTTTCTGTCGACAAGAAGCTACACGTTAAGAAAGAAAGTATTCATATCTCTTTAAAATTTATTGGAAGCGAAGTTTAAAATTCTTTTTAATATCGTATTACAGATCATAACTGAAACCACTTAAACAGTTTCTAGTCATTTGTTTATAACTAGCACTTCAGCATGATCTATATGAATTGTACCCAACATTTAAAATGAATTTCGAATTGTTTTCACTTAATTTGCAAATTTCCACGAGAAACGGGGACTCTTTAGTTTTCTATTTTTGGAATAGCTCTTAATGATGCTTCCAGAGCCATGCGATCAATGAATGACTTTTGTTTTAAAAATGCAATTTTCTCTTCCAAAACTTATAATTGCAGTAACGTAAATTTTAAAATGAAGTATTCAATAAGAATTTTCACCTTAGCTGCTTTGATCTTTTAAATTTGCAACACGATGCAATTGTTTCATATTAAGTACTTCATTTTTATTCATTTTATAAGTTTGTATTTTTATTTCCCCGGAGCATTCGGTTTCTTTAGTTTGTTTGCAATGGGTATGTTTTTAATTTTTAGACATGAGGTTAATTTGTTGTGTTCAGTGTAAATCTTTCAGTACACGATGATTTAATAAATCCAGAAGTACTATTTAAATCAAATTTCGAAAAACTATAAACGAACATATAAGAAGAATGATTCAGAGATTTGTTAATTTACAGTCAGGTACTAAATTTTATTACTAATTTTTATTAACGAAAATTACCTTTTTGACGGAGAAGGATGCAAAAGTGCTGTTTGAGACAACCTATAAAGAAATAGAAATATTAATGGAAATCCATACAGCAGAATAAAAAAAACATTACTTGCAGTATAAATTACAATAAACATTACGTACAGTATAGTAAAAAATATTTTAATTACTCAAAAATGCTTAATTTCAACATGTGGTTTGTCATTTATCATTAACTTGCCAGAGTTTATCCTGTAAGAGGAGACTGGCAAGCTATTGATGTACATGTTTAATGTACTAAAAAGTTTTGAATCATGACAATTTGGGAAAATGTTTTAAAGGATTATATTATATGTTTATAAATTATATATATATATATATATATATGTGTGTGTTTGAATTTTCTTACATACATACATACATATTGTTAAGAATGCTGTAAACATGCAATTTGTATGGTATCTCACCAAATTGGCGAGATATTGGCTCCTTGGCGAAGTTTTCGGAGACTCATTGTTGGCGCCAAATTTGGCAATATATCGCCAAATTTGTCGACTTTGCGACATTTTTTGCTGATCCCCCTTTCTCTGGATTTTACTAGAAGCTTGTGGAAATTTCCAGAAACCTGAAAGCTATATAAAGGGGCCTTGAGTTCTCATAAAATGTCAGTTCACACTCAGATCTGGTGAAAGTAGGACATGTGTTAATACTCTGAAAAAGTTCGCCAAAAGGCTGCCAAGTTTTATCGCCATCCGCTTTAATTGTGATTCATTTGGCGTGTTAATAAATTGTTCTTGTTTTTGTCTTAGCCAAAGTCTATTTAATCATTGAACTTTACATGAGAATTTCGCAACAATAAATATGAATGCATACATTAAAATTATAACAACTCATTATACATACAGACCATTGAACTGTTTGTATATCATTTTCACCCAAAAATACATGTGTTACGAAAAAATGATTGTTATGTCACTTGAAATATGATTTCTCATTTAGTCCTTCGAAGAGGGACGCATCGTATATGAAACGCCTTTAAAATCAACTTTGAGAATTGTCTATGACGGATAAATAGAAGTATAATAGACATAAGGCTACGTATAGATTTAATAAAAAATGTACTAATAAATATATCCCCTAATGTATCAGATGATACGGTATTTCCATTATATATACGTTTATTAAATTAAACATATTTAAAAGCTATTACAAATTTATTTAAACAATTATTTGGTTTGGTTTGGTTTGGAGCGCTATGGTCTACTGTTTTGCACACGAGGGCTAAAAACAATTATTTGAAATTTCTTAGAAGTTTATTATCTGTACCAAGCCCCATAAAAATTTACATGTCTTGAAAGTTAGTCTTTTTTGAAAAATTGAAAAATTAAGAAAAATTTTAACTAGAATACATTGTTATATATATTATTTACTTTTACTTCTAAATAAATGTATTTTCTATATTTTTTAAGCATAAACATTTCCTTATGTTTAACACACACATTTGATATTTGATATATTAAATATTCAAATTCACTAATGTAATAAATGAAGATGTCCTTAAATTTTCCTCCATATTTCGTACTTAAATTGCGTTTCTACTCCATTTTGTTGGGTTTCTTTTCTTACATGATCTTAAAATGTTAAACAAGGGACATAATTAACTTAAAACAGCCCGAAAAAATTCATTTTTTCAGAAGAGTGTATTTGTCTAACATTTCTTAAATTGCATCAACAAACGAAACTGAAATTCAGCATCGTAAAACTTTCAAAACATTAGCCTTAATATCATCTAAAAAAATCTATTTAAATTTATTAAGATAACATTTCCTAACTTAAATTTCTAGAACTTTAAATATTCCTTTTAAAACAAGCTGTTTTAAAAAGAAAAAAAACATTATGATTCGAAATAAATATTTTTATAAACTTCTCAAGTAGGGCAAGATCTTAATTTCTTTTAGATTTCAATTCTCTGCCTTACAACCCCCCCCTTCTACATCTTCCTTATTTTTCTGTTCAAAAAGCTCTAAGAAGGAGATTTGTTCAAAGATAACAAACTTTAGTTGACTTTAACCGAAATCCCGAAAGTGTTTTACTTTAATCCCGGTCTTCAGTTCGTAATTTTCCCTCTTCAGGGATTTCACTTTACATCATAACATTAAGAAAAAAAAAAGTTTCTTCGAAAAATACGGTTTAAAACAGATATTTTTGCTCTTGAAGTTTTAAGTGTTTTTCTTTATTCTTTTAAACTAGAGTTATTGGAAATTAGTTTAAACAACAACTCTGGATTGTGCTCAAATTTGTTTTATTTACACTAATTTTCGAATTTTTTTTTAAAGTTATTCAAATATGTGAAAAAAATGATACGATTTCTAAGATTAGTTAGAAATGTTTAGTCTATTTCTATGTATATTTTCATGCTTATAATACAGTATAAAAAGGAATTAATATTAAATCAGTTTTGTACAACTACGTATGCACAACACAGGATGTAGCAATTTGATTTATCTGCTTTCCATAATATATTACAGCTATTTTAAATTAAAAATATAATTAAAATTACTCTATGGTTTATCATAGGTTTCGATCAAAATTGCAGTTTTCGGATAATGGGTTTGTTTAAATTTAAGTAATATAGTCTAAGAAAATATTCTTTCAAAATATATTTCAATAAATATACTTTCAGTAATGCATTGAACATATTTACACCACATATAATACTTAACTTCAATTTCGATTTACTTTTCAACAAGTGTCACAAGTTTAAAAAAATGTCTTCAATCTGAAAATCAATACTTTTTTTTCTTTTATGTTTATGTCTTTTTAGTTGTAATTACTTATTTAATCTCACATTTTTAACTTAAGTTTTTATTACATAAAATTTATTTTTCAAATTCACACTGTTTTCTTATTTCAAAAGTACGTAGATTTGCTGTTCCTCGAAATCTTTTTATGAGGTTCTTTGAATTTAATTGGAAATGATTATGCTAATGAAACACCTTATACATATTCTAAAACCTGGACAGATATCATATATGTATATATACAGGTTGTCCAAAATAAAATTTCCCTACTTTAAAGTTGTCTATAGTCAAAACTACAGTTACGAACAGTTACAGTCACGAAACTTTGTGTAGGACATAAAGAGATTGGAAATTTAAATATAAAAAAATAGTTAAAATTTTTTACTACAAGAGGGCGTTTTTAATGAACTAAACCTTTAGCATACAACTAAACCCGTATGACTTTCAGCTTTTTGAATATTTTAACATCTAGAGTGTCCTAATAAACCAAGCACATTACGTGATCTGAAAGAAATCCTTTTACGACATGTTCTCAGAATTTCACTGAATACACTGCTGTAAACCATGCTGCATTACGATTTCAAATGACAGATGAAAACGATGGCCGTGATGTTGCATGTCTTGTTGTACATTCTTTTTTTTAATTAAAGTAAATTTTGCTAAAAGCAAAACGATCTGAGATTTCATTTTTTCTCTGGTGATAAAATTTAGAAAAAAATAATTAAAAAAATTAGGTCAAACAATTTTTCATCAGTTTTCTATGTCCTATAGAACATTTTAGAACTTTACGAACAATAGACAACATTAAAAGTAAGAAAGTGGCTATGGACATCCTGTATCCACAACCACTTCCTTACTTTTAAAGTTATCTTCAGTTGGAGAGAGAGAGAGCATGTCTCTTTAAAATATAACATAATCTGATTGCAATCGTAGGCTTAGGTATAGGCCACAGATGGGAAATGCGAAATCTGCACGTGACCTCTGATAGTTTGTTTTTCTTAGTCTTTCATAAAAAGGTAGCTCTTATATTGATAGTTAATTATATATATTGTTTTGATTAGAATATTATGATATACTAAAACTCCACAGGAGGGCTAATAAGACGAGGAGAAACTGATTAAAGCGGATTCCGAACGGATAGAACAACACCCGTCTTCAGCGGTATTCCAAATCATGAACTCCGGTACCAAAGAGTAAGGCCGTCGCTCGCCATAACTATATAGATAACCAAAAAATAGTATAATTCTAATATTCACATTGAAGTTATGTTAGTGTTATCTAACATATTGTTACCAATTTATGAAGCGTAGCTTCGTATTAGTAGACTTTGAATTAAGACAGCAAAAATAACAGCACTTTATTGTAATAAAAAAACGAATACAGCTAACAAATGTAGCACAGGCGATAGTTCTAAAACTCAGCGCCAAACAATTTATTACAAATTTTAGCTAACTGAATCGATCAGGATCGGTATTTATATCCTAACTGGAATATTCTAGAAAGTACTAGGTACAATCGGTCACCAAGTCGCCAAATTTGGCGATAAATCGCCAAACTTTGGCGCCAAAAATTAGTCGCCAAAAACATCGCCTACGAGCCAATATCTCGCCAAATACATGATTTACCCATTATAATACAGTATACGGCAAAAATACATGACAACTTGCGAAATTCGTAACAATATATTTATATATAATGTAATAAGTTTATTTAGATAAACTTTATTTTTTATATAAAATGACATTTAATCATGTATTTTATTAATAAAAAAGATTAACTGCATGTAAATGTCTACCAGAAGACACTACGACTAGATAAGTTATTTTATTATTGTAAAAATGATAATTTAACTAGCTGGACAGTCTAGATGTATCATATTATATATAAAATTCTTCTGCAAATGTGTTTGTATAGAACTACTCCTAGACGGCTAGACTGATTTTGATGAAATTTTGTATATGTAATTAAGTTATTCGAGAATTTGGTCAGACAGTAAAAATTTTTATTTAAAAATCCATAATTGCGATCTTATTTTGATTATTATAATGTCACTTCCAACAGTTCACTTCCAATGTATCTGTGGCGTAGTGGTCAGGGCAACAGGCTTCAGTACGAGAAGTCCTAGGATCGATTTTACAGACTATGTTAATTTTAATTTAATCTAATTATGTTTGTGATGACTGTACGCGTGGAGGCGTCAAGTTTTTAAAGATATTTTTTACTTACTTTTCCATCAAAACTGTCCAATTTAAAAACATTTGCAGAGTATTTGGATTTACAGAGTTAAAACAGGACAATATGTAGGTTTACTATGTCAGTAATAAATTAAGCAAAACTAATGTTCTGTAAATTTTCTCATACTTTTTAGTTGTTCGTAATTCCGAAAGTTTGTTCAGATTTTAACTGTTCGTAATTATTATATTATAAGCAATAATTATTGCTAAATTCATAGTACAAAATATCTAAGCATAGTATATTGCTCAAAACGTATCAAATTGTTTTCTCGGGAAAACATCAGGTATAATTATTAAGTACATAATTCGGTTGGGATTCCTGAAAATCTATTGTAATTAGACACCTGTCTATTTGAATATACAGTCATTTAAAAGCAATGAAGCATATTTCGAACTAGAGATTTCGATTAGAGATTTGTACTATACTTTGTTTTATTTTGAAGTATAGCAATTATTAGACTACGTCTAGGAAAATCAAAATTTCAGGAAACTCAATAATCATAGTACAAAATATCTAAGTACAGGATATTGCTCAAAACGTATCAAATTGTTTTCTCGTGAAAACATCTGCTATAATTATATATATAAATCAGTTGGGGTTACTGAAAATCTATTGTAATTAGACACCCATCTCTTTGAATATACAGTCATTTAAAAGCAATGAAGAATATTTCGAATTGGAGATACATCTTCCAGTACCTTTCATTCTTCTAATAAGCTTAACTGTAAAATAAAGGTCGAGAATAAAGTACCATTTCCTATATATATCTTTTATTTTCCTCTTTAGTCGTAAAGAAGTAAGTTCCCCTATTCAACGAAATATCTCGAATAGCCATTATTGTTATAACCATACTTTTTTTAAATTTTGAATTATAATAATTATTGGACTGCGTCTAGAAAACTCAATACATATATCTCAATCTCAGGAAACTCAATACATATATCTCAATCTCAGGAAACTCAGTACTCAATCATAGTACAAAATATCTAAGTATAGGATATTGCTCAAAACGTATCAAATGATTTTCTTGTGAAAACATCCACTATAATTATTAAGCACATAAATCAGTTGTTGTTGTTGCTGAAAATATATTGTAATTAGACACCTATCTCTTTGAATATACAGTCATTTAAAAGCAATGAAGCAAATGTCGAATTAGAGATCCATCTTCCAAGACCTTATATTTTCCCAATAATCTCAACTGTAAAATAAAGATCGAGAATAAAGTAATATCCCTTATATATTTTTTTCTGCCCCTCTTTAGTCGTAAAGAAGTAAGTTCCCCTATTCAACGAAATATCTCGAATAGCCATTTTTGTTGGTACCTTGCTTTTTTTATTTTGAAGTATAGCAATTATTGGACTGCTTCCAGGAAACTCAATACATATATCTCAATCTCAGGAAACTCAATACTCAATCATAGTACAAAATATCTAAGTATAGGATATTGCTCAAAACGTATAAATTGTTTTCTCGTGAAAACATCCACTATAATTATTAAGTACATAAATCGGTTGGGTTTCCTGTAAATCTATTGTAATTAGACACCTATTTCTTTGATTATACAGTCATTTAAAAAGAAATTAAGAGCACTGACATATAATTCATAAATTTCTTTACCATCAAAATGAATATTATTATCTTTTATCAATACGTATCTTGTTTTTAAAAATGCTGATCTAAAATAATCACTCTTATATATTTTGCTACACAACAATCATTAGTAAATAAGTTCCCAAATAGATAAAAACTCAATAGCATTATTTCTTAAACTTTATTTATGCAGAATTTCACAATATTACAGAATGTACTTAGTAAGTATAATTATTTTAATCTAATAAAAATCAATGTTTCTACAGTTTAGTGTGGAATTTGAAGAAACACTTCTTGAAAAGTCATCGCATTTCGCACAATATGTTAATCCTTGTACCCTACAACGAAATCTTTTGCCCTTTCTTTGTCCATAGTGATCCCTTTTATAAAGCGAACATCATGACTGAAAGCTTTATGAATTATAGGAAAATGTAAGTCGACCTTTAAATTTTTTTTCCATCCTTTAGAATACAGCAAATAAAATCTACATGATAAATCATTATGAATATTTCCAGAATATTATTAACTACAGCCATATCAATTATTTAGTGAATAGAAGTAATAATTCTCTTATTCTCTCAAAAATATCTTGTAGTCATTCTTAGTTCATACTGCTTTTGAAATTTTGGAAATGAATATCTGACTTTATATTTAGGTAAGCATTCTATTAAAAGAGTCCAGTACAAGACCTATCAATAAATCTTCTCATCACTCAATAATATCTTTCACTTGAAAGATAAGATAGCCAAAATAATCAAAAATTCTATAAATATCATATCTCAGTGATAATTAAATCATGGTGTTTTGACATTTTTACATAGAAAATTTCATCCACAATTACGTTATTTACTTCATCAGAAAAAAGTTTTTAAAGCAATTGCAAGAATTGCAAGATATTTTCCATTGCCAAAATATTATTATATATCCCCTAATTCATTTGGTAAAATATTTTTTTTTTCTTTTTCTTTTTCTGTTTTTAAAGAGTTCCTCTCAAACGTTGAAGTAAATCTATTTAATCACACTATATTTTTATATTACTTTATTTTAACAATAAATTTTACAAATATGTAATTATCATATATTTTCTCTTATTGTCAGTTCCGTCTACATCAGAATATAATAATCTCAATCTCAGGAAACAGATAATATCTCATCCTGAAACTATTAAAATATCAACTCATATCATCTAAATGAAAAAACGTAATATACAGTCAAAAAAAAAACGACCGAACGCAATATCTCAGATCAGCAGTATTATAACTAATTTTACTATTTCATTGTTTTAAACTAACATCGTTTATATTCTGATAAACTCTATAAGATATCTCAATCGCCAAAAAAATTTAACATCGTTATACTTAGCTATTTTCAGTGTTTTATGCTAAGAAACGTAGAAAAACCAACGAAAGTACAATCTCTTATTGTAAGATCAATGATATGCTCAAAACGCCATTGTTGGTAACACAGGTGCATGCCTTATTTAATATATAATGTGTTGGGAATCCATCTAAAAGCGAGTTTACCAAGCTATTTGATCTAAAAATAGATCACTCATTTAAAAGCAATGAAGCATATTTCGAACTAGAGATCCATCCTCCAAGGCCTTATATTCTTCCAATAATCTCAACTGTAAAATAAAGATCGAGAATAAAGTACTATCTCTTATATATTTTTTTTCTTTTCCTCTTTAGTCGTAAAGAAGTAAATTCCCCTATTCAACGAAATATCTCGAATAGCCATTATTGTTTGTACCATACTTTTTTTTATTTTGAAGTATAGCAATTATTGGACTGCGTCCAGGAAACTCAATCCAAAAGTGGTGTAGGTGGGTGGAGAGAGATAAAGCGAGCAAGATAGAAATAAATGCCCTACGGAGACATAAAAATACCGAGCATGCATCATAAATAGACGACCATTACAAGATTTTTACAGGGAAGTTTCTTATCACTCTGGTCTTATACAGAGGCTATACCAGTACAAGACTTAATTTGTGAAACAATGAAATATACTTCAACAGTAGCATACTGAGGGAAATAAATTTAAAAATGTAATGTATTACGCCTTTTTGTACCGTAATTTTCAGTATAGAATTTAGCCATTTGATTTATAGTGACCGTATTTACGCGGGCTGTTTAGAAAGCAATCGTACTACATTCATACAGATAACCAATTACACAGGCCTACAAAAAAATTTGTTTGGGGGCTTATGATTTTAAAACTGGATTTAGCAATGTTTGGGGAGCTGATTCTAAATATGAAATCAGTTTTTCTCCTTGAGCTCTACTTTTTTAGATACGCGTTTTTTATTGTGCAATACTACAGGACATGTAGGACACGTGAATGACATAGCTCCGGGAAAATCCACCAGATAGGCTAAACATCTGGTAATGTAAGTGATCTTCAAAGCTTCAACTACAGTTGAAATCCTCTTCGAGTTGAGTGCCTTTTTGAGTTGTAACGTTCAGTGACTGTACTTCGTCACACCTTAACAAAATACAATTAGGGAAGGCATACGAGCCTTCCCCAATTACACTAGTTTCTAGGTAAATTACATATTCAATTATATGCATAAAATTTTCATCCAATATATTAGTGTTATAAATTAAAACAATTTTTTATGATTATAATAAATATTTGAGACAGGGCATAGTTGATTTCCTCGATTCCCTTTTCCTCTCTATCATTGTATGCAATAATATTTGTGTAATATATTAATAATCTAAAAATATATTAATAATTAGTATATTTTTATAAGATATTAATAATATTATAATATATTAATAGTATATTTCCATGTTAATTCTTACTTATTGAACCTAAGGATTCAACTTATAATAGTGTAACTTACGTTTTGCCAAAATGGTAAATCTCAACAATACCAGCTGCTAGGCAAAATCTAATGCTGTATTTGAATTCAGGGCATCAAATTCATATAAAATCAGCTCTAAATACCCAGGCACGAAAACCACTGTTGACCTGTGTTATCATAAATCCTGATTATTTACGTGATGTATTTTAAACTAATGATTGAGACGCGATGCTTTAGTCCTGATGTGACGCCATTTTCTTTCACATATGAGGAATTCCATTTTATGATAGTTTCAAAATTGATACCACAACATTTATACATGATTTGTTTTGGAAATAGCTGTGTTTTAGTGACTGAGTTTAGGATATAGCTTGAAATAAAACATTAGACGACAGAGACTATATTGAGAACATGGTACGTATATAAACAGTATTCTTCAATCACATGTTCAGAGTGATACCAGGAGTATGCTGTCATGCATTATTAAGATAGCTGGCCACAACTGGAAGAGAGTACAAAGTAGGTTTGCGTATTGGACATCAAAAAGCTCGAGCATATTATCCTACATGTGTTATCCATCGACTTCTGTTTTAAATACAGGCACCAACATTTCTTCAATCCAAAGAAATTATTTTGATGAATAGTTTCCCAACTGTAAAAATTGTTATTAAACTTATATACGTTTAAATACAGCTATATATGTATATACTAGAATATATGAATAAAATTATTTTTATATTTTCTGTGCTGCTTCTCTCAAAAGGTAAACTTCCGTAAATTTTCATATTTTTATTTATTTTAACTCGATGATTAAAACTTTTCTTTCTATATATCAATTAAAATAAAGTGAACTAAAAATTCAATAGACATATACACATATGTACTTTTCAACACTTTTTAATTTATACTGCATTTATTTCATTGACAGAAAATGAAATTTTTAGAGGCTTTATTTCGACGTCAAATTTGACGGCTATTGGAACCTTAGTCAGGCTATGTGACACTCACTTTTGTTACACATATTCATTAGAGAATATCCCTAAATCATTTTTTCTAACAATGACAGTGCCATTGGTGAATTTGTGTAGTACAAATTGGCAGGATTGTCCATAAATACATATATATTCCTTAATTATATTTTATATCTTCACAAAAATACTGTTTGAGTTAAAATTTTTGCCATACACAATCACATAAATATTTAATAAGCATTACCATTTAAATTGACTCTAATGGTATTAAAATAGTGGTAATTTGAAATATATACCGAATATATATATATATATATATATATATTCAGTGCTTTTAATCATTGTTCTCCCTACAATCTTCCCATATTCTTTTATTTAACCTCCATAAAGTAAAAACGGTTTCAATCGACTATATCGTTTTGAGCAAATTGAGCTAAAAGGATATACAAACATTTGTTATAAATGTTAATTTTTATTACTTTCTCCTTACATTTATTTTATCGAAAGGATTTTAAACGCGGAGACATTAAATGCCGCTATCTAAGGTAACTTGAAACTTATCTAACATTTTTGTTGCACAATTTAAAATGCAAATGAGCGTAAAAATGCCAAAGTCAGGCCACATATTCAACTAGTATTAAAAATGTTCAAGTATTTATAAAAAGTAATGTCTTTGAAGTTAAAATTACAATAAGTATTAATATATTCCATAGAAATATAAAGGTAACAAAATGATCAATCTGTATACAAAGTAATATTTTAATACTCTTTCATATATTTCATAGACAAGAAATCAAATGTGAAAATATTATTAGCACTTATTTGAAGTCACATGATATTTTAGTTTTACAATTATGTTACATAATTTTCCTTAAGTAAAAAAGGTTAAAATTACCATAGTCATCGATATATTGTAGAAAAATACTCATATATAGTAAGGTAACAGAGGGTGATCAATAAAACATTTCAAATATATTGTCACTTATACACGAACAATCAAAACAAAATATTTGAAATTTATTCCAGTCCAGCGAAATGATAAATCACTTCAACATACAATTCTTTAAAAATAAAGTATATTTCGATCTAAAGTGTCCATCATCCTAGTATATTTTGCCAGAAACCCAAATAAAACATAAAGGGTCAACATAAAGTAAGATCTCATATAAAAAGTGCTTATTCCTCGTTGTAAAGAAGTAAATTCCTCTCTTCAACGAAACGTCTCAAATAGCCATTATTGTTCGTAACCTCTTTTTTTTATACGTATAGAAATTATTGGACTGAGTCCAGGAAACTGAATCCCAAAGGATATACGAGGAGGGTGTGCAAAGCAAGAGAGAAATAAATGCTCTATGGAGACGCATAAAAATACCGCACATTCATCGTAAATAGACGTCCATGATACCATTTTCGCAGGGAAGTGACTTATAAATATGCTATTACCCGGGTCTTACGTAGACGCCACTACAGCAGACAATATTTAATTTGCCCAGAAGAAATTGTTTCGAGAGCAGAGATGAAAAAGAATCGTGTTGATCGAGACTTGCTTCAAGTGGTAATTGTATAGCTGGATCTGGAAATGTTACCAAATATTCCTGGAATATGTATAAAACTGAGTATTTATAAATGTGCATTTTATTTTTTGTATATTCCTCAATCGATATTCCTAAATAAAATAAATGAATTTCGTACAACTGTTCTTTCATTGCGAAAAAATTCGGAGCATATTAAAATTAAGCCATATACACTGTCGAACGATATTAACATTTTAGGAAAATTGCCCTTAACTGTCAACGATTGATGGGACTCAAAATAGCATAAATTGTATCTTTCTGCTTATTTAGTTTATCTAATATTAATTACCGCTTAACAAATTGCATGGGGGATACGTACTAGTAAGTTTTCTGGCGATTGATACTTGAGCGCGGGACACGTACTAGTACGTTTCCTGACGATTGAAATTAGAGCGCGGGTAACGTACTAGTACGGGTTAGTGTAACAACATGGTTTGTGGGTACAAAAATAACGGTATATAGAGGAAAACGAAACCGAATGTTTTTGTCTATGACATAGATTCTGGAAAAATTTAGACAAAAACTAGTTTTTACATCAGTCGATGTGTAACTGCAGAAAGGGAAGGTTGATTAAAAATTCCATTAAGATTTAAAATTAACTTTCTAATTATCCTTGCGAATATGCGAATATATATATATATATATATATATATATATATATATATATATATATATATATTATATATATATTTGTTTATTTGTCTATTTGTCTATTTGTTTATATATTTCAATATAAAATACGAAAAGTTGGTTAAAAAATTAAATGATTTTTCACTGAGATTTAACTGAATAACTAAATTTACGCTCAAAACGCCCACTCCCGGTACACTTCCGCTGCCAAATGTACCAGCACACAATGTGTTAACTAGCAATTAAGCATTTTTTATGCATGTCTAATAAGAATTTTATTTATTATTAAAACACTATTTTTTACTCTAATTTTCTAGGAAATCCTAAAACAAATTGATGAATTTACCTAATAATTATAAAAAAAGATCTTTTTCATTGAAATTCCAACAGTTTTAAATCAAACAAGTCAATATCTTACTGAAAAAAAATCTTTCTTTCCAGGCTTTAAATTTTCTTTATAAACTTTTTTAAGACCCAGTATAAAATGCCATTTCTTATAATATATTTTCTTCATTCTCGTTGTAAAAATGAAAAATTCCATACTCAAGAAGAATAATATAGTTAATGATATTGTTGAATAGATAATATTCCTAACCTGTGTTTCTTTTAGTATAGAAATTATTGGACTATGGCTAAGAGACTCAATCCAAAACATGTTCATCGGAGAGAGAGAAAAACTAGAAATATATAAATGTCCTGCGGGGATACATAAAAATACCACACATGAATCGTAAAAAGTCGTCCACTATAAAACTTTGGCAGAGAAGCAACTTATAAATATGTAAGAACGTTACGATTTTCTTGAGAAAAGCAATAGTTGAGGTCTAATTTTCCAGGAATAGAAATTCTATTACTGAGAAACAAACTCGTGGAAAAAATTAAATTTGGGGAATCTTACGTTTTGTAGCCACTGTATAATACATAAATGTTATATATAATATAGGTATATATAATATATGTATATTAGTATATATAGAATTTTTAAATTTAAAATATTTTTATTAATATTATACCCTATGTTTATTTACTGCAGCATTGCGCGTTATAGCATAAATTTTTGTAATAATTTCTCTTCTATTTAACAAATTACTTTTTTGATATATATATATATATATATATATATATATATATATGTGTGTGTGTGTGTGTGTGTGTATATATATGTGTATATATATGTATGTATATATATATATATATATGTGTGTGTGTGTGTGTGTGTATATATATATACGTGTATATATATATATGTATATGTATATATATATATGTATATATATATACGTGTATATATATACATATATACATGTATAAATATATATAGATACACACACACATTATATATATACATATATACATATAGATACACACACACATTATATATATACATATATACATATATATATATATAGATACACACACACACACACACACATATATATATATATATATATATATATATATATATATATATATATATATATATATAGGGATATATTTTTATGCAAATACATTAATTCTAATATTAATTCTAATAACTTAACCGTTTAAGTGCGGAGAAGCACTATCCCACTTCTCATATTCTGTCAAAAACACGGGGAAGGAAGTAAAATCATGGTGCTGTATGTTTCTATAATTTTTCCCTTAATTGAGAGAAAAATAAGACAATCTCTTGTGTGAAAATTATAGTAAAATACAGCAGTGCGATGGCACTTCTATGCATTTTTTACAAAGCACAAGACAAACGCTATAGCGCTTCGTAGCAGTCAGAAGGTTAAATAGACAGGGTTCAAGAAATATTTAAACTTTTCATTGATATTTTTGGAAACACAAAAATTACGAACATACTATACGCTTGGCGAAGGATCGGACAGTTTTACTGCATAAGTGATTTTACATACAGAAAAGAAATACATACATTTATTAATCGAAAGATTTCTAATAGTATTTACAACATTTATAGTTTTAGTATAATAATTAGACTGCCTCAAGGTTTTGATTTGTTTTGGTTTGGTTTATTTTGTTCTGGTTTGGATTGGATTGGTTTAAAGCTTTACTGTTTTGCTACATGAGGCCTAATGAGACCTGTATCTACTCCTTAAAACCTACTAGTAGTACATTCATGCCATCATTGGGATGAAATTGGTGAAGAAAATTCAATCTAAAATTATGTAGAGGGGACTATGGGCAAAACAAGAAAGAAATAAATAGAAAATATATATATGTAATATATCGAAACTATTTAACATTAACGTTTACTTAAAACCTCTTATCTCCCATTCTAATTCCTTAAAATCTTTTTTACAGCCTCTAAATGTCTTAATCAAAAGAGCGTCCTCGACTTAAAATTATTTCGATACATTTCACAAAGCTTTCTCTCCTGTAGATGTAAATTTTCTGTCTATTCAACAAGTTTTCCTGCTGTCGCCGGAAAATGGCTCCGCATTTTTCCTGCTCTTAACAGTTTAATTCGCTAACTAAGTTTGTCCCTTGGGAAAATTCTTTTTGTCTTCACTCTTGGTTCTCTTTGTCTTCGCTCTGTTCTAGCAAAGTGATTTTTGTGTCTTTCTTTTGTCTGTCGTTGACTAGTAAAGAATTCCCTTTTTAGCAGCTTTAAAATAAAGTTTTAATTAGACTTGTGCAGGTGTCTTTCAATGGTCTGACTTCATCATTATTACTGCTGGCTGTTTAGCTTTCTCCTTTCCCAGTAGTCCGGGCAAGTAAAATCAATACTGGCAACACAATTATTGTGACTAGAGGAAATAATTATTACACATACACACACACATTAATCGACTTAGTAATTTATTAAGTTCAACAATTGTAGATCAATGCGGAATACAACTTTTAATTTTCTAAGCATAAATATTTAATATAGAGACGTATATTTTGGAAAAATAGACTCCAATAACTAGAAAAAAAATTAAAAGTTAATACCTATTTTAATGTGTGTTATTAAATAATCTCTATTGTGATTTATTACAATAAATAAAAATTTTGTAATAGAAATCATCTTGGAGGCAGCTTAATAAAAAGAAAAGCAAGATATCAGTCATTAAAAAATAATTTCCTTAGTACATGACAATTGTCTGTTGATATTGCTGAAATATTGCAAACTAATTACTTTCCGAAATATTTAACATAATGCCAATTTTCAATGAGAACTTTCACAGGAAACCATTTCTCTCAAACGGATTGATAACATACTCTCTTAAAATTATAAAGAAAGCAAATCAGTGGGGTTCTAATGAAATGCGACTGTTTTCCAATGAAAACCAGTTCAATATTTTCACTTTTCTAAAAGTAAAACGTTATGCTGTTCATGAGCCCAAAACATTAAATTTAACATGGAAATAAGTCAAAAGGCATCAAATGATTGTGGTACGTCAACATTTTGATGAAGTGAGATCCTGTTTATTGAAGGTATTATGAATGTTTGATAATATGTTGATATATTACGGAATACCTTGTAAAGCAAGGAATGTAATTTTAAATAAGTGATTTATACTAATTTCAAAGTGTTAATAATCTGAAATAAATGGCTATCATAATGAGGCTCAGTATATAAAGTAAAATATCTACGTAATCTACTGAATATAAATTCACTGAAATTCACCTCTCAAATGCATCTCGATTCTATAAGAAATTTATTGCAAGTATTTGGTGACCAGATGAGAAAACAAAAATTATCTTAAGTTTTTACTTAAATATTAATGTCAGAACACTTTGAGGTATCAATGGTTCTATGAAAACAAGATGATACCATTAATTCAAAGAGTCCGACTCTGACATACCAAATATTAAGTATTTATTTTGAATATTTCAAAATTTTGTTTTATTGCTAGTAAAAACTATTAATTTCTGTTGAAATTTTGCTTTCCCACATTTAAAACATTCTCTGTATAATAATAGCCTAAGTTATCTGTCCGTCTGTCCACCAATTTATGAAGCGGTTGGACCTGGAATGGATAGAGGTATCCATTCAAAGCGAATAAAGTTTATCTTCTCCTAAACTATCGATCCGATTCTAAAATAAATTTGTATAAATATCCCTCATATCACAGCAAAAAAATACTGTCGTCTTTAAAACGTTCGAAATGCAACCCTTCCCCCCTTCTCGAGAGTTTAATGCCATTGTTTCAAGCCCTATTTTCCCCGGTTAAGAGCAGGCGATTAAATTTAACCATTTATCACTTAATAGGTAAAAATATCAATTTTTCTAGCATTGTGATGTCATTCCTTTTAACATCTCATTTAATCATTTCATATTTTAAACTATTTAACTATCGTCTACACTATTTTAATATCTTTTATCACTGAACTTAAATATTACGTAAATGATTTTCTTTTATATTTATTTGGTTTAAATAATAGATTAGGTACATATGTGATAATTTTAAATTGAATCATGGATTATATTTTGTTGCAATGAAAACTTTATCACCGGTATTAACAACAAATTCTTTTCATATAAGTCTAGGAGCCTATTTCATGGACTAATAAATATCTATCGTTTAAGTTATATATAATTGGAAATTAAGAAGTTTGTTCTTTTGTGTGTTTGTTTATTATACATAACCACACGGTTTCACTAAATGAATTCAATGTGATTCTAAACTGCATTCACAGGATCGGGAGACTCTAGAGGAGTATGAGGATAATTAAATTATTGAGAGTGAACCAGATAATTCCCAGCCAAAAAACAAACCATTTTTTACCTGCCTCATTGGGTACTCCACAGTTCTGGAATATTAAAAATTTTACTGATCCCGTCATATGACGGGCTATATGTTAGTTTTTATATAAATACCAAGCAAGAAAGAGGATCAATAAAAAAGTGTGTTTTATCATCATCTACATCCTTGCTTTAAAAAAACTTTTAGCTATTTAAGCCTGATGAACGCAAAATGACGATTTGTACTACAATTTTTTCTAATATGTATTCGCGCATTGATAAGGTTAGACAATTCTGTGTATTTCAGCTTACAATACATAAAAAATGAATTTTAAAACGTTGATCCTTTATAGGTGAACAAACTAAAATTTACAATTTACAAGTCAGCCGCGGTATCTCAGTAGGTAAAGGCAACAATCTCGTAACTGAAAGGTTGCTGATTCGAAACCAGAGATGGCCTAAGATCCCCAGTGTTCATTTAAAGGTGACTGAGGCACTTAAAATATGTTCGTGGTTACAATGTTCTCCCAGTTATCAATACCTCTGGTGGTGGCAGTCCAAGTCTATGGGTCTTATGCTTGGTCCCTGCTTCAAAATTATATGGAGCCATTTGAGCATAAGTCGTACTTAAACAAATATATCCGTTGTTATAAACGAAAGGCGATCCCCTTTGGCTTAACCCTTTGACAATTTTATTTTTTTCCAGAATTCGGTCAAAATGTCACACTTTTTTATTGCATTTTTTTGTTCATTTTACGTTTTTAAATAAAGATATGTAATTAAAATTTGTTGTCAAATGAAACACCTTGGTTTGTTCACTCATACGCAAAATACTAGTCAAAAGTACGTGTCTTAATCTAACCGTTGGCCAGGCCGATTTCTCAACTCCGTAAAATAGTCAAATTATATTAAAATTTATCCCAACGAATTTAATAATACAAGTTCTTGCTTAAGCGGTTCATTTTAACTTGTTTGTTGCTTGAGAAGTCGATCTGCGTAATGAGGGGTGCAAAACAACTTCGTTTTATGAGGTTCTGCTAGTGCCTGGTTCTCGGTTAGCCTAAGTCTTAGTAAGGTCAAATGTATTCATTTTTGTAATTGTTTTCAATGTTTTTCTTTTACTAGTAGTAATATTGTTTAACAGTTTAATTTACCAGTTTAAAGGATTTTATACCATGTTTATTTGCCTTAAACCTTTTCTTTGTATGTTTTAAGTAAATTAAACGTTAGTTTTATTTTTAAAAGTTTATGTTCATTTACATTTAAAACACATTGCTGATACTCTGCAACGATAACTTTTACAATTTAAGACTGTTTAAGAAGTCTGCTTAATTTTTAGTTTGACTAAATTAGATTGACTATCAAAATTAACATTTCTAATATTTTTAAGCATTTATTACAACTTTTTTTCTTTCTATGAAAGCATCATAGAACTGAAGTTTATCTTTAGTCTCATCGATATCCAAGTTAATTTTTGGAATTCCAGTGAAATCAAATCTAAGAGGCGGATCCGAATGATTATCAAAATTAATTTTTAAAAAAATGTCTTGATTGACTGATTCCATCTGTACTACTATCAGAGTTATTACTATCTAGGTCATCTTTCGCTACTATCATTTACAGATAATTCAGTTTCTGATTCCGAGTCACAGTTCGAATCACAAGAAATTAGCTCCATAAGTTCTGAATTATCCATTATTTAAAAGTAAAAATATATTATTCAACTCTTACATCAATAAAATTATCAGGCGGTTAGTAAAATATAACCAGAAAGCTATACACTGAAAGATAATTCGTCTTCTGATACAAAACATCTATACAAATAATTTGTTACTAAAGTTGGAAAAAATACGGCCGAAACAATGCAAGCGAAATAGAAATCAGATTGCCCGTACGTTTTACGAGCAGATCAATAAAGGCCCGAAAGCTGTGCCCGTACGACTTATGGGCAAAACAGAGAAGGGGTTAAAACGAGTATTCTTCGGCTTAATCGTACTTGGTTTCACCAAGTGGCATAAGTCGTCAACAACAACAACAATTTAAAAGTAATCCCCTATATAACAATAGCCTAAGTTATCTGTACGTCTGTCCTCGATTTTATGAAGCGGTTGGACCTGGAATGGATAGAGGCAACCATAGTTAGCAAAATTCATAGAGAGTAATGCTTAACTTCTCCTAAACTATAGATCCGATTCTTAAATAAATTGTTATAAATATGCTTCATATCACAGAGAAAAATACTGCCTTCTTTAAAACGTTCGAAATCCACCTCTTCTACTCTTTTCGAGCTTTTAATGCCATTATTTCAACTCCTATTTTCCCCGGTTAAGAGCAGGCGATTCAATTTATCAATTTGTTAGATAATAAATAGGTAAAAATAACATTTTTCTAGCATTATGACGTCATTCCTTTAACCATCTCATTGAACCATTTCTTGTTTTAAATTATTTAAATTATGCCTTATTTTCATACGTTTTATTATTGAACCTAGATATTACGTAAATAATTATCTTTTATATTTGGCTTAAATAATAGATTAGGTACATATGCGATAATTTTAAATTTAATCATCCATTATTTTTGTTGCAAGATAATTCTCAGCCAAAAAACAAACCATTTTTATTACCTGCTTCATAAGGTACTTTACAATTTTGGAAAATTAAAAATTTTACTGATCACGTCATATGACGGGCTGTATGCTAGTTTTTAGATTAAGAAATTTCATGACACAAACAAGTGTAAATTATTATAATTTATGTTCAGCAATAAGTTTGAAAACAATAAGATACATTTCCGTCTAAAAATTCTTCTACTGAAAAACTATATTTTCCCGATATGTCTTACTGAAAAATAAAGTGCTAGCATAAAGTACCACCTCTTATATAGTTTTCTTCTTCCTCCTTGTCGTGAAGAAGTAAATTCTTCTATTCAACGAAACATCTCAAATAAAAGTTATTGTTCTTACCCTTTGTTTTATAAGTATAGGAATCATTGGACTGCGTCCAGGAAACTCAATAGCAATGGGAGCAAGTGTGGGGGGTAAAGTGAGCAAGATATAAATAAATTTCCTACAGAGACGAATAAAAATACTACATATGGATCTTAAACAGGCATTCATTATAATTTTTTGTATTAAAATGACATAAGTATGTTATCATACTGCTCTTATGGAAGCTAATACAGTATACGATGCTTAATTTAGTGGTTATAAAATGTTTCAAGAGTGGTAGACTAGTGTATAAAAAGAGTAAATTATGTGAGTAAAATTTTACTTCTTGTTATTATCTTATATATCTATTATTCATTTTATCTGTATTGTTTTGCTACAGAGAGGCATAAAAATACTGCATATGGATCTTAAACAGGCATTCATTATAATTTTTTGTATTAAAATGACATAAGTATGTTATCATACTGCTCTTATGGAAGCTAATGCAGTAGACGATGTTTAATTCAGTGGTTATAAAATGTTTCAAGAGTTGCAAGCTGGTGTATAAATAGAGTAAATTATGCGAGTAAAATTTTACTTCTTGTTACTATCATATATATCTATTATTCATTTTATCTGTATTGTTTTGCTACAGAGAGGCATAAAAATACTGCATATGGATCTTAAACAGGCATTCATTATAATTTTTTGTATTAAAATGACATAAGTATGTTATCATACTGCTCTTATGGAAGCTAATGCAGTAGACGATGTTTAATTCAGTGGTTATAAAATGTTTCAAGAGTGGCAAGCTGGTGTATAAATAGAGTAAATTATGCGAGTAAAATTTTACTTCTTGTTACTATCATATATATCTATTCATTTTATCTGTATTGTTTTGTTACAGAGAGGCATAAAAATACTGCATATGGATCTTAAACAGGCATTCATTATAATTTTTTGTATTAAAATGACATAAGTATGTTATGATACTGCTCTATGGAAGCTAATACATTAGACGATATTTAATTCAGTGGTTATAAAATGTTTCAAGAGTTGCAAGCTGGTGTATAAATAGAGTAAATTATGCGAGTAAAATTTTACTTCTTGTTACTATCATATATATCTATTATTCATTTTATCTGTATTGTTTTGTTACAGAGAGGCATAAAAATACTGCATATGGATCTTAAACAGGCATTCATTATAATTTTTTGTATTAAAATGACATAAGTATGTTATTCATACTGCTCTTATGGAAGCTAATACATTAGACGATGTTTAATTCAGTGGTTATAAAATGTTTCAAGAGTGGCAAGCTGGTGTATAAAAAGAGTAAATTATGTGACTAAAATTTTACTTCTTGTTATTATCGTATATATCTATTATTCATTTTATCTGTATTGTTTTTGCTACAGAGAGGCATAAAAATACTGCATATGGATCTTAAAACAGGCATTCATTATATTTTGTGTATTAAAATGACATAAGTATGTTATCATACTGCTCTTACGGAAGCTAATACATTAGACGATGTTTAATTCAGTGGTTATAAAAATGTTTCAAGAGTTGCAAGCTGGTGTATAAATAGAGTAAATTATGCGAGTAAAATTTTACTTCTTGTTACTATCATATATATCTATTATTCATTTTATCTGTATTGTTTTGTTACAGAGAGGCATAAAAATACTGCATATGGATCTTAAACAGGCATTCATTATATTTTGTGTATTAAAATGACATAAGTATGTTATCATACTGCTCTTACGGAAGCTAATACATTAGACGATGTTTAATTCAGTGGTTATAAAATGTTTCAAGAGTGGCAAGCTAGTGTATAAAAAGAGTAAATTATGTGAGTAAAATTTTACTTCTTGTTATTATCTTATATATCTATTATTCATTTTATCTGTATTGTTTTGCTACAGAGAGGCATAAAAATACTGCATATGGATCTTAAACAGGCATTCATTATAATTTTTTGTATTAAAATGACATAAGTATGTTATGATACTGCTCTTATGGAAACTAATACAGTTAGACAATGTTTAATTCAGTGGTTATAAAATGTTTCAAGAGTGGCAAGCTGGTGTATAAATAGAGTAAATTATGTGAGTAAAATTTTACTTCTTGTTATTATCTTATATATCTATTATTCATTTTATCTGTATTGTTTTGCTACAGAGAGGCATAAAAATACTGCATATGGATCTTAAACAGGCATTCATTATAATTTTTTGTATTAAAATGACATAAGTATGTTATCATACTGCTCTTATGGAAGCTAATATAGTAGACGATGTTTAATTTAGTGATTATAAAATGTTTCAAGAGTGGCAAGCTAGTGTATAAAAAGAGTAAATTATGTGAGTAAAATTTTACTTCTTGTTACTATCATATATATCTATTATTCATTTTATCTGTATTGTTTTGCTACAGAGAAGCCTAAAAATACTGCATATGGATCTTAAACAGGCATTCATTATAATTTTTTGTATTAAAATGACATAAGTATGTTATCATACTGCTCTTATGGAAGCTAATGCAGTAGACGATGTTTAATTCAGTGGTTATAAAATGTTTCAAGAGTTGCAAGCTGGTGTATAAATAGAGTAAATTATGCGAGTAAAATTTTACTTCTTGTTACTATCATATATATCTATTATTCATTTTATCTGTATTGTTTTGTTACAGAGAGGCATAAAAATACTGCATATGGATCTTAAACAGGCATTCATTATAATTTTTTGTATTAAAATGACATAAGTATGTTATGATACTGCTCTTATGGAAGCTAATGCAGTAGACGATGTTTAATTCAGTGGTTATAAAATGTTTCAAGAGTGGCAAGCTGGTGTATAAAAATAGTAAATTATGGGAGTAAAATTTTACTTCTTGTTACTATCTTATGTATCTATTATTCATTTTATCTGTATTGTTTTACTAATCTATATAAATGAGTGTTTTTAAATATATCTTATTGTAGCATGAGCTCACGTGATATCTCGTATATCAAATAACGCATAGATATTTGCTACAAAGTACTGTTGATATTAAAATTTCAGTTACCCAGTGGAAATTATTTAATAAGGAAATATGTTATTTTAAATTAGGAAAGATTTCCACTGTGCTAGTGCAAGTGTGTTAGTATGTTTGCCCTGTTTGATTATTAGGGGACAAAGAGTATTTTTTTTAATGTTAACGTATTCATTTTTGACTAAGGTTTTATTTACCATAGAAGTACCATTTTGTGGAGTTTTACAATGAAACGGTTGGCATTCTGGCCAAAGAGGCTACTCAAAAAACAAATATTGATTTTATAGTTGGTATGTCAATTAAACAATTGAAAAAAATTATTTGATTATACAGTTACTTTATGGCAACAAAGGTGGGATGATGAAGAAGTAGGCAGTCGTGTTTATTTGTTTTTCCCCAAAGTCAGTACAAATAGACTTGAGAGGAATTTTTATTTGAATCAAATTTTTCTGGGCATGAGGCTTTTCCCATTCACCAGGCTAGATTTTTCAATAAACCAACATTATGTTGGTGCCAAATGGATGTTGGTACGATTGATTATTGTGAATTGGTTAAAGATCCCAGAATAAGTTATTTTCCTATTAATTTTATTAATGTTGATATAATCAATCTTTGTAATTCTCCTAAGTCTAGATCTGGTTTGTGTGCTATTATGGAATATTTTGTGGAAAAATCTTTGGAATGATGTTGTATCTATGGTTTTCATATTTGATTGTTGTATTTAAATTGCTTAAATTGTTTATTATATTGTAATGGATTGTTTATTGGAATTTTGGTTCTGGCTTTGCTGAACTTGTTATGATTATTTTGTTATTGGTCTTTGTATAAATAGAATTAAGTTATTTATTGGTTCTTTTTGAATACCTATGTGATGTAATTGAAATTGTATTAATATTTGTTAAAAAAAATGTAATATTATGGTAATAATAAATGGAAAGTAAGAAAAAAAAGTGAGAATAAGTGTTCTGGAATACAGGAAAGGAGGAAGGTTTTTTTTATTTTGTTTTTTGAATTTTTTTTCTAAATTATTTGGCGGTTTTGCTTCTGGTTAGGTTTTTGAAATTGGTATGCTATTTGTATTAATTGTTTGGTTTTGGTATTGGGAGGGGACTCCCGGCGGAACTTGCAGATGAGTAGGTTGCCTAGAGTGATCTCCTCTCTGGACGACTTTACATATATTTTTCTTTAAATATTTTTTTTGTTGTTGTAATAAATCAACGTTGTTAAGTTTGAAATCATCTACGGCTGATTATTTCGTCTCCATACCTGCTCACTATACGAGACCCATGCGGAGTCATACCCAAATGACCTACAAACAACTTGTTACAACTTGTTTCACGATATCTACCACCTACGGTTGATTTTTTAAAAATTGAAACTAGGAAATTTATACGGTTTATCAAAGTTACAGTATAATAATATTTTATTGTATTTTTTCCTTATTTAACATAGCAATCTTGAATCAATGTTAAATTGGGCCTCTATTTGAGCTCATTGGCTTAGCTTTCAAATTTTAAACCCTTAGTATTAGCTTTTTATGCATTGAGTTTCTCTTTTATATAATATTTTTAAAGATATTAGGCTTTAACCATACCATAGTTTTAACATTAGTTATAACCATATTTTTGGGCCCTTTATTTTTATTGGGAATTTCACCATAAAGCTCTCTAAACTCAGACTGTCTTCCAGTAGTTCTCTTCACTCTGTTCTAAAACATAATTTTTCACTTCTATTTTCTACATCAGGAAAGCTTTTTTCTATGTCTAAGAGCACATCCTAAGTGATGGAAGGTTTTTTTTCTTAAACACGTATATTTTCTTTTAATTGCAATTACTGCGCTTACTTAATGACCTGAAGCAACATTTTATTTCACAGCTCCATCGTAGCTTTTTAAAACTGAATTAGGATTAATTTTCTTTATATTTTACATATTTTTTTCCTCAAAGGAGTTTTTTTTATAGCATGGTACATCGTAATAAAAATCTTTATGGTTTTAATATATATTTAGTCAGTAATAGAATTGTAAAAACTAAATTTTTCATTTTACTTGATTTTTTTTTACTGTTTTGTATGAAAACAAATGTTCTTATGTAAACAATCAAACGTTGTTTTTAAAGGTGTGGTTTTTATTAAATGTTTTAATTTTACATTATTTTTTACACTAGTGATTTTTTTTCATTATAGATAGTCCTCCAAGGAGTACACTGTTTTCCTTTATTAGCCTAGATTAATTCTCTTCTTTAATTTTATTCATTTTTCAATCCATAACCAGAACTATATATCAATTTATATAGTAATGGGTAGCCTTATTTAATGTATTATTTGAAATCATTATTCTTAAAATATAAGCTCTAGGAATTTGCCAGTATACACTTTTTTACATGAAAGTACTCCAAAATCTACATAATATACTTAAATAAACGACTTTGATTTCTGGTTAAATATAGAAGTTATACAATTCCGAATTGCTAACAGAACCATATCACATTCTCTCATCTCTCTTTTGTATATGTAATAGCTGTTCAATATGTTAGAAGACTAAAAGATTTATACAGAAACCGATTTCATTTAATAGTTATTATTTCTCTGGTATTTTGGAAGTAACTTACCGTTAAACGCAATGCATCTGCCCCAATCTTCTGCCCACTTCTTAAACGTATACGAAGTAACGTTTTGTGTGAGTTTTCAAAACTACCTCTGTAGTTTTACGCATGTTTTGTTCTTTTTAAAATGGCAGCATTTTTGCAGTCTTTCTGTGTATGCTGATAAAGCAGCCTGGACTATCCTGAAGCAATATCAGGAAAATTTGAGAGTATGGTATAATCAGCAACGGATGATTCTTTTGAATATACCGTATATCTTACGTGAAGTATCCGCATAGTATGAACAGTTTACAGTATTCCTGGGTTTATCTACGACATTTTGATAAATAATACATCAGCAGTTTTTGAATCCGTATATCACTGTCTTTGCGATGGATATTGAATGATTTAATTTCATTCCTTAAATGCTTTATGCTCCCAGAAAACACAACCTATTTATTTATCCATCGCAAACAGATGTCAGTTGACAATTATTGCAAAACCCTCTAAATTTCTGATTATTTTTATTCTTAGTATTCTGTTTTGATTAATATTCTAGTTAAATAAGTATATTCCCAACCTAGCAATTTTAGTGAAACAATTGTCAACTATATTTCTTAAATTTAAAAACCAATTTAAGCCACACTTGTTGTTCTTGCTTCAGTAGAAAGATGATATCAAGTCAGGTGTTCCGGTTTTTCAATTTATCTTCACAATCTACAAGTATTTCTCTCCAATTACGACTATAGTGCTGTTAAGGTAAAGACCGACTGAGCGTCTAGGCCAGCTGCACTTATGAGTGGAGTACCCTTGAGAAGTTACAAAATAGAAAAAAAGACTAATTCCTTCTGCTGATTTTTTTTCTTATTTTGAATATAAATAAAGGTGTAAATACGAAACAAAAATGCTAATTAGGCCATCATGATAAAAGGACCATACTCGATCGAAGATCTATTCAATATGGCGTCTTGGTCTTGAAAAGAAAATGGTGTTAGAACTGCAGCAGAAGCTCCACACTCCTTCATTGTTCTCTCTCTGAGGAAGGGGCTGCAGATCTCCCCCCTCCCTCTTGACCAGTGGGGTCAAGGGAGGGTCACTCCCTTCAGCCTTTATGTCAGTTTTGCGCTGGCGTTGTAGAAGTGTAACTCTTTGTTACAAGTGCAAATCTATATATAGTCTGCATTTTTAAATTTTCTGATTCCATTTAATTAATGTAGCTGTTTATGCTTTTTTCAACTTAACGTAGTAATAAATTATTTCCTATCTCAAAACTCTATTTTCATTCATTTTTTAATATTTTTATTGATATTTCAAAAATTTTCTGCTTACCAAAAAAAGTGTTCTAGTGTGCCAAACTTGGAACTAGAGCGATGCAATTGTCCTCACTGCTAAAGACTATTAGCGCAGATTTAATAAATACAAATTGCATAAATAAGTGAATACCAATTCCAAATAAACTGCAAAGTTTAATTGTGATAAATCATCGCAAAATGTTTTCAAAGTATATTTCTTAGGAGGGGGAGGGAAAGCTATTTAATTTCCTATTCACGGTCGAATTCAGAAACACACATCTCTCTAATCGCAGGCCACTCACAAAAGTGGGTATTCCGGCAAAGGCTTTCATATTGCATTACTCCTTTACTAATAGCGCATTGCCCATTTCCAGTTCACTAAAGGTATTTTCAGTAATGACATCGTTAGGATTTGGGGAAAGCAGGGATAATGTTGGAATTCAAGTGTCAGGTGCGATGATGTACAATGTTGATAGTATGACTGATTCGGAAAGCAAGGGAAGGGGGGAGGAGGAATGATTTTAGCCGCGGTTCAAATAGACATAATTGTGATTTGCCAGTTGTGACAAGGCAGGTTTTCAATAAACATTTTGGGCTGAAAGCTGCTGCAATTAAACTATGATTTTTAAGTGATACTTAGGATTGGTTAACTGTTGAAAAATATTCAAATACTAATGACTCAACGGAATTTATCTGATCCATTAGTTTAATATAATATATATAATATCTGTGTACATTAATTTTATAGAACGTACTTCGAACATTTTGAAAATATTTGTATTTAAAATTCAATTATCACGAACTGTGTTTATATTACAAGTATTCTGGTTCTTTGTAAAAATAAGAATTGCAATTCCTTAAATGAAAATGCCGCGTTTTTTGAAAATAAAAATAAATGAAATTATATTAATAAATCCAATAAATATAATTAAAAAAACATTTGCTAAATGTTATTTTGAAAAGGAACATTTAATTATTTAAATACCTTCTGTGTTTATATATTGTGATAAGTGTTTTATACATTGTGATAACGAGAGTACATATAAATTATTAAACAATTTAAAATTTTCTTTTAGTTACTATCTCCTACGTGTAAGTGTAGACTATATTCAGTATTGAGATAGCATAGTACCTTTCGTCATTTAAATCTTGGCTTTAACAGCCTATTTTTTTCCTATTCATCATGAAATAAAAATTTCTGTTGCTTTTAGAATGAATTTTTTATGATATCTTTAAACTTTAAATATCTTTAGTTCTTTTAACTTTAAAAAAAATTATTTTTTTTCATTTTAAGTAAAATTGTTTTTAGGTAATGGACACCAAATGAAAAAAATTGAAGTTTACTAACCATTAAAATACTTTTGACACATACACAAAACTAACAATTAGCTTTTTTTTCTTTGTAAAACTTTACGGTAGCTGACATATTAAAATAAAATATCAAAACTCTTAATAAATGGAGATTTTAAGAGAATACATTTTCTAATGATCTAGGAAATATTGCTAGTATCAATATGAATTGAGGTATTAGAAAATAAAAATAGATAACTTTTTATGTGATATAAGAATTAATATCTCAGGTAAAACTTTCAAAAGTGTAGGTAAGTGCGTTTATATTTTTTTTACATTTCGTCACTTTTATTATATACTTTGAGCTCTTTTAAAAAATTATTGTTTCATGTAACAAAAATATTGTTTTAAAGATGGCCACCAAATCAGATTTTAGATGTCATAATGAAGTTTCTTCAGCCCAGAGGTTAGTTCTTTCTTCTTTTTCTCTTTCTTCTATGTGGTACATGAGGTCAATAGCATACCCCTTCATATCCGCTGGTCCAGTGCACCAGTATTGTGTTTCCCCGAGCTTGGTCACCTAATAATTATTTTTATTCACTGTTTATATGACATCAGATGCTTTAGATCAACCTCTTCTCTTTTTTCCAATCAGGAACCGAATGATGTCCGAATGGTTAGGACGCTAATTTTGTTCCGGAGTTTGCGGGTTCGAATCCCATGTGGTAGGATTGTTCGTTACCATTCACAATCGGCTTTAAGCAATAGGTCTCGGTCTCATTAACCCTTGTATTGCCACAAAAAGTAGACCAAGTCATCAGGAACCCAAGTTAAGAATATGCTTGTTGGGTCTGATAGAGGCATTCATTATATATATGCTATTCACTGTCACCTTTTTTCGCATTATGATATGGATTTGCAATTGTTAATATATTTCAGCATTTAATATTTTTTAGGCCGGTAGATTAAGAAATTTTCTAAAGGCATGTTTTTTTTTAAATAATCAATCCCTTTGATAAAAATTTTCTGCAGACAAAAGCCATAGCTTATCAGAAAAATAATTTTATAAAATGAAATTGTCATATTTTTATAGAAAAAAAAGACATAGTTCGAGAATTTTGAAATACCCAACGAGTTTAATTTTGAGCAACATTCGTACCCTTTAGAAGGGTTAAAGCAATAAATAATGTTGATTTGTTGGTTTGAATGTTTTATGGCGCAACACCTACTGTGGAGCTACTGAGTCAAATAAAATAATGAGCGGTTCAAAAACGAAAAAATTACTTAAAAGAACACCAGTAGGTAATACAGTATAAAAGTTTAATTAAGAACAATCAAATTATTGAAAATAAGCACAAAAGCAGATGTAAATTAAAACAACTAAAATAAAGTAAAAAAGGTGATTAAATTTTATGAAATAAACCAGTAACAAACTTTCAATGAGGATTGTTCTCAACAAGGTCAATTAAATTTAGTCATTTCGTTATAAAATATTTGAGATACAAATGGTAAAACCTGGAAAATCATATTAAAAGATGCAAGACAGTGATGGTGAAATAGTGTATATTAAAAAAGTGTAACATTTCAAGATTTTGTGTGTTATCCTTACGCTGCGGAAATACTAATCTTCTCTGTATCATTCCAACTTTTGTATACGTACTGCCGAAGCAAGAACAAGCAATAAGTAAGAATGAAAAGTAAATCCGTGTCAGAAGCTGTTGTTTGAAAAAAGCAATATTTAAATACTGTGCTAGTGGAATCATATCAAAACACATTTCCTAAATAACGAATAATGTCAAGATTTTTACACAGAAAGAGATGCCCTTGTTTTAGCTTGCTTAATCACTTCAGAAGCTTAATGTTATCAACATTTGTGTCATTTAGCTGTCAACTTTAAGGATCTGGAGAAATAAATGAGAATGGAAAACAAAGAGACTATACCGAAAATAGTTTCTTAAAAATAAGCCAATACTGAAAGATGCATCCAACAAGAAGTACATTTCGATACTTCAGTGTAACGCATGACAATTTGAGAATTAGTTGAAGCCGTAACATGCTCAAGTACTACCAAGAAGGATCGAAAGTAAATTACTATTCTTCAAAACAAAGCTCAATGAATCATTACCTAAAAAGACATTTTACACAAAAAAGAAGTAGAAATTGTTTTAGGGGAGGATTCCAAAATAAAGATAATCTTCTTTTCTTGCCGTTGCCTGGCAACGCGTCATATCTGGAAATGATTCTACCTCCTTGTTCTGCAGTCGGCAACAAGCCCTATTTTTCTGTAATGACTGCAGCGTTTTAAAAGTCGATATTTCACTTACTTCTTCAATTTAGCGTGAATTCTAGAGAAGGGTTTCACGAAAAAATTTTTGTTTGTCTTCATTGTGCTTCTGTAATAAAGATGCCTTATTTAATACAAGTGTTTGGAAACGATGATATAGAGTTGACAGTGAAAAGAACTGAAAAATGTAAACAAATCCCATTTTTAATGATGTCGAGCTAAGTGGCTTTCAGAGAAAGTGAAAAAAAAAGAATTTTGAACAGGATAAAGCGGATCAGAAAAGTACGCGATTTTTAAAACAGTTGTTTTAATAAAAAAATTCATCAATTACATAAATACTGTACTACGGGTTCGGTTTGGTTTGGAGTGCTACAGTCTACTTTTTGAAACACGAGGGTTAATGAGACCGGGATCTATAGCTTAAAGTAGATTTCGAACGGCTACGTACATCCGTGCCACTGTGGGATTCGAACCAACGAACTCCGGTACCGAAGTCCAGCACCCTAACTAATCGGCCATCGTTCGGCACGGTACTACGGGACAAATCATGCTAATTTGATCGAAATAACTTTTGAAAATTTGCATAACTTTATTCGGATACACTCAAATTTTGCTAAATATTTGACAATGTTTCAATGCTGACCTTTAGAAATATTACAATAGGAAAAATATATGCAAATATTTATGTGAAAAATAGTTTTTCTGTACATGTCTAAGGTCACTGACAAAATGCATATATTATTTCAAAATATTATAATACAGTGATACACTTTAACATACTCGATTCAGCTATTTAGTAACCATAAAATTTCCACATCAATATAAATTAATTTAATCCAAATACATTATAACGTGATTAATATATTGAAACTTTTGGTAAGTATATAATCTTTCATTTTTTCCAATTTAAAACAAAATTTAAAGCTAAGAATTTCTTACATATCCACATGATTAGTAGTTGTTACAGACACATTAAGTTTAAAAAATTTCATGCCGAGATCGAAGAATGTAAGTCAAAGTTACAAACTTCAGCAATAAGATTTATCGTACCTTAATACATTACAATATTAATGTATCGAGTGTAAATCTACACTAATACTGTAATTATAAACCATACCAATTGCTAAGAATCCGTAAATTTATAGATATTTGGCTGCACCAATCCTATTTTTACAAAGCTAGAATCGATATTCTTACAATTGCATTCACATTAATTGCATATAGAACAGCTCTAGGGTTAGACCTAACGGAATCCTGTCTAGGGCTATAAATTAGACGACTCTCATTTTGGTTCAAATTTGTAAAACACTTCATTAGGCAAAATTTTGTAGAAAATTTTTGACACTATACCTTTTTTTGGATTATAAAACTTGAACATAATTATTTAATAGTATTTTTATTCAATTTAATTAAAATGCCAACTATTGAAAGTAAAATGCATAACATGCGTGTGTGTGTTGTAGTAGTAGTAGTAGTGTGTTATGCACATTTATACAGCTTAAAACAATTACTTTAAGAAAGTATTTTAAGTACTGTGTGTAACACACTGATTTCTTAAAAACCAGTATATTTCGAAACATAGTTAAGCTTGTTTTTTCAAAGTAATTTAGTTTCTTTATTATAAAAGATAATGTACCGATTCTATAGTTATATGCTAATTTTTTTCGATTACAGCAAATGTTTCTACCCTTAACCAATTTCAAATTTTAGGTCGCTTTTTCATGTATAAAGTTATTCTTTTACGTATTTTATCTAGCCCAAAGAAAAAATGTAGATGAGTATGATGACTCAGTGTATATAACTAAAAAAGAAATTTAGAGGTCGTTAGAGTAGAAAAGTTGTGGCATGATGATCAGATGTTTTATAAGTATGTTCTACAATAGTCAGGGCAGAATCTAATATATACTGCTTGAAAAAAAGAGGTTATCTCATAAAGTTGAGATTTTATCATTTGAATATCCATTATTAACTTAAGAAAGGCCCGAAGTATTTGCTGTTTGGAGAATATCGGATATTTTAGTAAAGTTTTCTATGATTATGAACATCATAGAACATATGTCAAAAATTTTAATCTTCCAGCGTTTCTTCTGAAGAAAGCAATGAATGAGGTTTCAAACAATAACTTATACTCTTTTTTCAATATGATACTTATAGGATGAAACTAATGTGAACTGCTCACCGTACCACATTTGCTGCCTCATCAATTCCTGCTTTCCAGTTTCTTAGACTCAGTAACGTAGGGAAGGAAAAGTATGTGGAGGCTGTAATCCCCTATAAATATCGCTGTATACATACATTAAATGCAAAGATTGCTGTGCTAATTTTGAGACTTGAGTTGAAGTAAGAGAATTTCCATATAATTTATCTAAGTCCGAGCCTGGACCTATACATTCCTATTTTTTTCGAATCAGCTAACTGAAAATGATCCATGCCAGTTTCAAAAAAGCTTCAACGAGTCAAAAAAAGTTTTCATATCTATCCCTTTGAGGTATATTTCTTCTTTAGAGACTGAGCTTTATTTAGGTATATTTCGTTATTTTTAAGACTAAACAAATATTTTTATGTGCAGTTTCAAAGCATTTTTTTAATGTAGAAAATATTGAAAATTACTACGAAGCAATAAAGAAAAATTATTAACAAACATCAATTTTTAAAAATAGATATCAAGCAAATATTTTTATTAAATATTTTTTGATAAACTTTAAAACTTTTCTAAAGTGTTGACAAAGATCTAAATATAGCTTCAATATGTAAGAAAGATTGTTTAACTTATTGGCTTTTGTACTGTACATTTTAAAGCATGAATCTGCTCAAACCGCTGGTTTTTCGCAGATTCAAGCTGTAAATTTTCCTTAAATTATTTCCGATTTATATCATATATTCGCTGTTCGAAGTCTTGTTATTCCTCAATATAATAACTTTCATTTAATGTAGGATATTCATGATAATAATAGAATAGACTACAAATGCATATGAAAGATAATTTTATAGCTCAGTGTTAAAAATTGAATTAGGGAATCTCTCTAACTTGGTTCAATTCGATGAAACACTGAAATTCGGACTTAGACCGCAAAGTCTTATAAATCCTTAGTTCTCTATTACAATAGAAATTGTTTTTACGGGGAGTAGTATTTCCAGGACAATATCCCTTTATGTTTTGTATCTATATTAGTAGCTAGATGAAGAACTCAAATAATAGCAATGGTTTAGATCTAAGAACTGTCATCAACTTTCTACTGTCTGAGATCCTGATTAGTCTGGTTTTTCTAAATATATATGATCAGTTATTTGCTACATTCAAACTTAATGTGCTAGTACCTAATGAGTACTGCCAACTCCGTATGATTACAAATATTTGTGCCAACAATAGAATATGAAGAATCATTAGGTTTCAACATAGTACCTGTTAAGGCATTGTATGACTAATCTTAAGTTTATAAAATGTTTTCTGCTTTTTGAGTTAGAATAATTATAATTTGTAAGATATACCCTGTTCTCTTCGCGTATAACACTTCGTGTTTTATCAATCCAGAATTTATAAATATTCCCTTTAAAAGATTAGAAAATGTCACTATATGTATAATTAAATTTAATACAAAACTGAACAAGATGTATTTTTAACATAAAAAAAAAATTTAATAGGCATTAAAAGAAGTAAAGTTAAAGTTAAAGAAGTAAATTTATTAAATTGATAAGGAAACTGAAATTAAACTTTGTATCAATTCGTTAATGATTTTATAAGAAATTAATTTTACTTTTGCAAAATATCAATAAAGTGATTTTAAGTTCATCAATAGTTTGCATATATATATATATATATATATATATATATATATATATATATATATATATATATATATATAATATATATATATATATATATATATATATATATATATATATATATATATATATATATATATATATATATAGTATATATATGATATATATATATATATATATATATATATATATATAATATTATATATATATATATGTATATATATGTATGTATTTGTATGATATATGTATAATATGTATATTATGTATGTATATATGTATATATAATATGTATATATGTATGTATATATGTATGATATAGATGTATTTGTATGTATAGTATGTATTTGTATGTATATATATGTATATGTATGTATTTGTATGAATAATGTATATAATGTATATATGTATGTATTATTATATATGTATGAATGTATGTATGCATATTACTTATGCATGCATGCATGTATATATGTACGTATGTATGTTTGTATGAGTATGATTATATGTAATATATATATATATTGTATATATGTATGTATATATATATATATATATATAATATATATATATATATATATACTATATATATATATTTTGTGTGTGTGTATTGTATATAATATTCGGTGAAAACGACTATCTAATATAGTTAAATCTCAGCACGTAACATATAATTGAAGATGCGGATATTTAAAACTCAGTAAAAAGATTTAATAACGAATGTCTTAATAAAAAATTGCATATATCACAATAATAAAAAGGCCATAAAAGAACAATAAACGGAATATAATTTTTTATCGAAAAATGTCAAATTTGAGAATCATAGTACATTGTATTTAATTAATTGAATAATGTTTCTATGAGTTCCATGGAATAACAAATGTTATCCAACAGCATTTGATACCTTGTTTAAAAAATTATTAATTTCCTTATCAGTTTTATTATAGAACACTTATATCTTATTACATATCACCGTTATTTTGTTTATATATTTATGTTTTAAATTTTTCCTCAAATCAAAATTAAAAAAAAAAATCTATATAAGCGCAATGATCACTGGTATTTCTATGATTGTTATCTGGCTGAGTATAATTGACAGCCCTAACCCATATCTATCATTTTCTGAATTATTACTTAAGTTATTTTCCTATATTTCCGCATTATACATCCTGTAACAGCTAAACACATTGTCCATTGCTTATTTGTAGGGGAAATAATAAACTATTTTGCAATACAATAACCGGAATCCACAAATATTAAAATCTTATTTTTTATGGTCAAACTAGGTAGTACGAATTTGCTCAATATTCATCTCATTTCATTCAGAACACACACATTTCGGCTGTATCAAAAATTTATTTCAGTTATATTGCCGCATAAAATAGCAAAAATAACAATGGTTAAAGCACACGATCACATTTTCAATGCTTGCCATGTTTAACCAAATACAGATTTTTAATTTAAAAATTTGTTTATTGTTTCCTTATTTCTTGAACAGCTAGATATTTCTTTATATGTAGTTAGTTATTTCTTGAATATTCTGTTCTATAAAAATATATCCACTATTGTAGGCAACTGATCTGTAAAGTTGCGAGTTGTACTTTGCTTCAATAAATTCATTGATAAGTTAAATGTATATTAATTTATAATATTGAATACAATAAGTTTATCAATTCCACAATAAATGTTCACTTACCAAATAGACAAATCCGAAAAAGCACCATTTACAAGAAAATTAGAAAGAATGCGATGTGTAAATTAATATATTTAAATTTCATAATAAATGTAGCTATAAATTAAAAGATGACTATTATATGAACACTGAAATTCATAAATAAATAAAGCTTCAGAAATTATGAACAACATTAATGATCTCCAAATAAGGACATCAACAAGGTATGACTAAGTATTATGTATGATTTTATCTGCCATGTTGTAGCTACTTCTCTTCCTTTCTTGATCTGAACAAATATTATAAATTACTAAAGTATATTTTTTATCTGATCTGCAGCGAATGAAAGATCTCAGAATAAATGGAATGAATCAGACTCAGTGAACTGGGGGTAATCATGGTTTCACCGAATGTGAATGAACCATGTAAATATGAATAATTCATGCTGTAATGCACTTTTACTTTCCCATTATGCAGTAATTATTCAGATACGTGATAATATATTAAAAGCAAAAATTTTTTTTTCCATAAAAAGAATAATTTGATAACGAACTTTAGTAGAATTTCTGAGTATCTGTTTCCCAATTTATCTAACCATACATTATTAGATTACATATGACGTAATGCTTTTATTTTTGCATAAAGAATATTCATGATACTGGTATTTATCGATCAAATTCAAGAACTTTATTGTTATTAAAAAATTTTATCATTTGTATGAACTATAGAAATGTTTTTCTAATACGTAAATGTTCATTAAATATATACTCGTTTACAAAAGATTATATAATTTACAAAAACAAAATTACTATAATAATAATAAACATTATTATATACCTAATAAAAATATATATGAATATAAATCAAAATCAAAAAAATAAATACCTAAAATTAAATTATCGAAACATTTGTAAAACATACTTTAAAAATACAAAACTAAACTCAATCACATTAATTATAAATATTTTAAATATTTAAACGAGAACGTACACTACCAGCAGTTACGCAGGTCTCGCGTACAACTTTTCTATGTTAAATACCAACAAAATTGCTTTTGAGGATGACTTAAAATTTATAAAACCAAAAATACTTTATTAAAAGCTTAAAATACATTTTGGTTTATTTAAAATATTAATTTTTAAAGTATTTGAACTGTAGCATTATGAAAACACAAACATAAGATACTAGTCAAAAACTTAAATCATTTTTATTTCATCATTTTAATCAAATAAGACGTATTTTTCACAGCATCAGTCTTCCAGCAGCAGCAAACAATAAATAGAAATGCGAAAGTGTATGTGCATGCATTTGGTCTCTGGAGACGAAGTAAATTTAAAGTATCTCTTAATGAGAAAACATATTCAGAGAAAATTAAGGAAATCCATGTTATTGGGGTCTAGAAAATCCAAAAGACAGCTACTGAAAATTTGGGAAATATATTTCTATTACGTGATTTTATGTGGAGATTTTCATAACGCTCTTGTCTCAAAGGCCCGGCATGCGTCCTCGCGGGCTAAACATAGAATACATTTATAAGTATGTTCAAATAAATTTCTTCTACTTATAACTACTAAATTACAATTTTTGGCTGTATAACTTTGTTTCCCTTCTAACTGTGGAATGCGAATTAAAGTGTTTGGCGAATTAAAGAACACAAAAATTAATTTCTGATTAGCTCACCCATACTTAAAAAACTTCTTTACGTAAATGTTTCGATTCTGACATCCACAAAGGAACAAACTTTTAACATTGTCTTTGGTTATCTCATTTCCGCTCTCCACACAGTACTATAAAAGCGATTGTAAAATTCTAAAGATGGATAGCCTAAATAAATTCAACATTTTTTTCATCTTTTACTTTATGCTTCACTATTTCACCACATCCAGTATGAATACCCATTTAACTTCAGTGTGTGGAAAACATCCCTCCCTCCCCCTTTCTCTCTCCCCCATACACAGACAGACACACACACACACACACTATATATATATATACATATGTTGAAATGGGCACTGATCAGTTGTACTAAAGTCCACTTGTTCGAATGTCGCTGATAGCATGGATAATCGTAGACTTTTGCAGTCGGCTTTAAGCGAAGTCCCTTCTAACAAAACAGACCATGGTGCTCCAAACCAAATCTTTTTCTCTCGTATATACAATGTTAATTTTTTTTTTTTTTAAATTGAAATTTGCCAAGACACTTTATTCTTATTAAGTTGGTTCATACTCAAAAAAGGATTCATTCCCTAATAGGGAAATTTTAACAAGCGGTATTGCTTCACATTTTTTTATGGACTTGACATTTCAAACACAATCAACCCTGTTTGTGTTTTGTAATGATTTTAGTGTCATGAAATTTTCCAAAATAAGATTAATTGTACCATACATCAAAGTTCTCTTTTGTAGGCGCATCAGAACAGTATATTCTCTATTGTTAAAAATTGTTGACATGGCTATAGAGTAATGCCTTTTTAAAATGGATGTCATACACAAGAAATGGGAATAGGTGAATCTGTCAGCTTTATTTGAGTGGGAGTTTCATTAAGATTAAAACCATCTAGTTTCGTAAATATCAATATAATAGATATCAAAATACTGTGATTACCTAAATATATTATAAAATAATGGAAGACTGATAAGAAATCAGTAAAAAATAAATTATATCAATCACTTCGTTATAATCTATAACATTAATGAAATTCAGTCCAAAGTGCATTTATATTTTATTCAATACAAATTTCCTATGTAATATCCAACAGAACATTTCATCATAACATCAAATAATTAATTTATAATTGCAGAATCCTGTTTAATATTCGTCATCGTAATGAATTCCACCATTGTCGGTTTATTCTTACTCTCAGATCATTTTCCCAGCACCACCCAAATATGCCTCGCAATTTCCGCTTTGTAAACACACACCCCGGAACAAACTAATAGACCATTGTGTAATACCGAACTGAACAAACAGATCTCGCACAGTTGTGTAGAGAAATTACCTGTCCAACACCGGTACGAGAGAATACCTGATCATCAGCACATAGAAGAAGCAATATGCTTAGAGAAAGACGAACGCTTTTCAAAAGGACGCGAGATGCTGTGCTAGGTGAATCGAGGGATAAATGCAGTAATATTCAGCATCGCGGTTAATCCCAACACGCATGCGTGAAGTAAATAGAAGCGGGGTGAAGTAAATAGAAGCGGGTAGAGACTAATTGCCCAGGTTCATATACACTCACATACGGCCTCATTATCGCATCAAACATTCCGAATACGGAAACCAGAGTACATACAAGGGTGTAAGTACACAACTGTAAATAGAATTCTGCATCTAAAACCTTTAGTAAGAAGTAAATTTATCAAATTAGACAAACTTTATAAGTTATTTGTAAACGATTGAGATACTTAAATCCGCTAATTATAATAAGTGAGGGGTGAGAGACTTGAGCAATGTCAGTAAATGTTTTTCGAGTAAAATTCGATGTTTCTAAAATTAGAAGCTAAATATACATAAATAATTTACTAGTGAAAGGAATCCAATTAAATTCAAAGGGGGTTGTTTCTATAGTAAATGATACAGTAAATATTCTATAGTTAATCATTTGAAACATTTTATAATAGTTTAGAATGGTATACAGTGTAATTATTATTGTTCAATTATTATATACTGAACCTAATTTGCATATTTTAGTGTATTAATTTAAATGTACATTAAATTAACGGTCACTTTTTAAGTAAGCAAATAACAAAACGATACAATCATAAGCTTCCCCAAATATCGAAATTTAATTTCCAGTGAGAATTAAAAACTGCTATTTGAAAACATTTAAAATAAATTTTAAATAAATTATTGAGAATATCCAATTAAATAGCTTTTGGTAGATCTTTAAAATTTCTCAACGGGGGCAGTCTTAATATAGATAGACAAGTATCGTTTGAACTGCTAACTACTGAAAGGTATTTTTTCTTACCCTGTTAAACTAACCAATAGCATTTAGACTTTCATATAAAATGATAAGTAAAATTTTATTTTTTCAAAATTGTTAAGTACCCTATAAGGCAGGATTGTTTTGTGGCTGAGAAAGAAGACCACGCTATAACAATAACATCAAATAAATTTAAGTAGACAGGAATAATGTGTCACAATATCCGTTATTATAGGCCTTTACATATTTTATGATGGCTTTAATTCGAGAAAGAAATCTTTCATAGAATCCAGAAAACACCCATTCGCATTATCCAGCATTTTCAATACCTGATACGATACACAAATCCAGAAAGAGTAAATACGAAATTTTTAGCACTTCAAATACTTTTACACGAATAATAGAACCATATATAGAGTATTTCTAGCATAATAAATTATTTTATGTCTGTTATGATGGCATACAAAAAATTTCTAAATATTTAAAGTATATTTATCACTAGTAATATTTTATGACCATTAATGTTTTAAAAGGAAGACCAAGCTATAACAATAACATCCCATAAATTTAAGTAGACAGCAAAAATTTGTCACAATATCCGTCATTATAGGCTTTTACATATTTTATAATGGCGTTAATTTGAGAAAGAAATCCGCCGTAGAATCCAGAAAGCATTTATTCGCATTATCCAGCATTTTCAATGCCACCCTCCGCAAGAAAATATGGGCACAAATCTCACCTTGTGAACCTCAAAAGCTAGAACACATTTTGGCAAAAGAACGAACGATAAGACATCGATTTTGTATTATTTATAAAGCTCTTCCTTATAGGGAATTATAGGATATTCTTTTCAAAACTCTTTTGCTTACAAAAATACTCAATAAATCCCACAGAATTCTCCCAGTGTCAGAGATTAAGCGCAGCCTTTGGCCGAGAGATACTCCAAATCTTTTCCTGTTCCTTTACAATCCTCTGGCAGATGGGGGAAAGAAGCAGGAAGTGGTATTAGAAAAAGGATAAAGAAATTATTTTTGGAACTTTAGAAACACTTTTTGGGGGGTTTATTTGTCTAGATCAAACTGTTTCTAAAGATGGAACCCAAATATAAAAAAAAGGTTAAAAAAATTTTATTTTTATTTAACGAAACTTTTAGAAGGTTTGGAAGTTTTATTAGTTGAAAAACGGTAACTGTAGATTAATTAAACTGTTTTTTACTTTACTCCTTATTCTATTAAAAGATCATACATATTCCAGACTTTAAATTTGATTGAAAATAAAGAGTGGACAAATATTTCTCGTCAGTCATATCCATTTAAAACTTATATTTGAAAATTAAAATTTTCCTTGTCTTACTAGAATTATTTATTCTTTTTTATAAATTGGTAAATATGTTCCTTTAACAATAATACAAGCATTTTTCCAATAAATAACACAAAGCAATTAAATTTTTAAAGAACTAGATCTTTTACAAAAGTCAGTCAGATAAGGTTCGTATTATTCCATTGAGAGTTAATTAACAATTTATTTTGATTACTATTGTGAAGACCCTTGGTTCAGAACACTAACGCTTTGTTTAGCTGTAACCTTAACTGGAGTTCTCAGGCAATAGGGACCGTTACTGTCACCCAGGTATAAAAAGCCGAGAATTTTGAGACTCTGAGCTTTTCTTTCTTATTTTATATAGCCATCCCTAAACTTTCTTATTTTTTTATTATTATATCTTGTACTTAATTATTATTTTAACTTGATGGGTCAATTTCTTTAAATTTAATTATGTTTATTTTATCTAAAAGACCTGCATTCTTATATATTTTTTGTTAACTTAAAAAAGGACACTAGTTTATGAATTTCTATCTCTCACCAATTAGAGATAAGGCCTTCGGCCTAGGAACCCCGTATAATCTTCAACCAACTCCGGTCTTTTCGACATTTTTTGCGTAAGTGTTTTGGCCTCGTGCAGGCTTCCGCGATTTTTTAGCAATTACGTTCAGGAGAATCGTAAGGTCCGCTCATATAAGGAACGTCAGGGTCTCTGACACCAAACGGGGTATAGTTTGGGTTCGGGTTGCACCCTGGAAAGGCCTCCCCATCGTGTGAGAATATTTAATTTTTTACGACTGTGATCATCGTGGATATGTTATCCAAGCAAACATCCTTTACATTTCGAAATATTTTGGGATATTACAATCCCTTTGTTTTTTTAGCCAGTATTTACTCCAGAAATAAAAGTGATTTCCAATGATGGTATGTCTGTGATCCTTCTTCACGCTGCCTTTTGACTCAAGAACACTGAAGGCTTCACACTTTATAAACATTTTGCAGCACAATTATAAATAAAGCAAAGATCTAGTGTATAAAGACAACATCGAATGCCCACGACCATTTATGTCAAAACTAAGATTGAAAACACAGAACTTCGGTATTAAAAGGACTTAGAAAAATGAGTAGAAACCGTTTTAATTACTATACTCGGTTTAATCAGTTTTAATGAAAATGTTCTTTATTTTCATCAAAAAAACTTTTCTTGAAGACTTCAGTATGCTAAGTATTTTATCTTATATTAATTTTGATATTCCTGAAAGTAATATTGTTAACAGATCCTTCTTCACGCTACCTTTTGACTCAAGAACACTGAAGGCGTCACACTTTATAAACATTTTGCAGCACAATTATAAATAAAGCAAAGATCTAGTGTATAAAGACAACATCGAATGCCCACGAAAATTTATGTCAAAACTAAGATTGAAAACACAAAAAATCGGTATCAAAAGGACTTAGAAAAATAAGGAGTAGGAACCGTTTTAATTACTATACTCGGTTTCATCAGTTTTAATGAAAATGTTCTTTATTTTCATCAAAAAAACTTTTCTTGAAGATTTCAGTATGTTAAGTATTTTATCTTATATTAATTTTAATATTCCTGAAAATAATATTGTTAACAGTAAATTATTTTAGAGGTAGATATTTAAGGTATTTTGTCCTCGGAATAAATTTTGCTAGAACTGAGAGGCAGCGATCTTTTTTCACCCATTTTACGCATGTTTCTATATAATTTACGTGCTCAAAAATATTTTCCTTAGATCATTTTTTAACTAAACAGACCTATTATCATATACAACAAGTGAATAACTATGAAGATTTTTATCAAACGTGTGAATTCATTTTATCATACATATTGTGAACACCCCCCCTCCCCACTTTGTCCAGAACTAAAGACCGGAATCAACTGATTTGAACCTCTTGAGAATTCAGCTAAAAAAAACTAGCTGTAACTTTAACTGGAGTTTCCAGGTAACTAGAACCACAACTGAACCCGAGGTATAAAAAGTCTAGAATTTTTCGACTCGGGGCTTTTCAACATTTTTCTTACGTTGGTGCTTTGACCTCGTGAAAGCTTTCGTATCTTTGACTGGAGCCAACTTTCTAGTGATTAAGTTCGGGAGATTCGTAAAGTCCGCTCATATAGGGAGCAGCAGAGTCTCGGATACCGAACGGGGGATAAATTGGGTTTGCATTGCACCCTGGAAAAGAGTTCCCACTAGGAGGAGAGTCTTTAATCTCTTTTCTTTCGACTGTGATCTTCGTGGTGATGTTATGTAGGCGACAATCCTTAGCATTTCGACTTGTTTTGGGAGATTGGAATCATCTTGTTTATAGCCGTATTGACTCAAACAATAAAAGTGATTTCCAATTTTATCGTGACTGTGATCCTTCTTCACTCGAGAATATTGAAGTCGTCACAATATTCTTTCATTTTTTATACATAAGTGTACAGGAAAAATTTAACAAATGCACTTATTCCTACTTAAGTACGGTTATAAGCTAAGATCTTCAATACTAGAGTGAAATTTCTAACATTTTTCCAATTATTAAAATCGTAATTTGCACATTCTACTTCTTTTTCCTTAAAAGGGGATCTGTGTTTTTCATTTTGTATCATTAACGCTGGTTTTGCAATTTCAGATAACCATCTGACCCACAAAAACCACAGAATGGCTTATTTTAGTTATGGGCTAAGAACCTCAATACTAGAGTGCAATCTCTAACATTTTTCCAGTCATTAAAATCAGAATTTGCAAATTCTACTTCTTTTTCCTTTTTTCCGAGGATCTGTGTTTTTCATTTTGTATCATTAACGCTGGTTTTGAAATTTCAGATAACCATATGATAAACAAAAACTAGAGAATGGCATATTTTAGTCAACTGATAAAAGTCTGACCTGTTTCGTTTAACAGAGTTTATCATTGTTTCGGACATTTATAGTATTGAAGAAGTTGCTTTTATAAAGGTTTAATGTCAATAAAATGAAGTCTTTAAATCAGATCTCTCTTGCATCATCATTGTTGAATCTAACCCCAGCAAAACAAAAATTTAAACCATAATTTATAATTTTTGGAGTAATTTTAGATAGAAGCCAACACTTTGGGACATCCCGTACCATCCACCCAGCCGCTCGGTTAAACACAAACACCATTATTGGGACAATGTTCAAAATGCTTCTTATAAAAAAAGTTATATTTAAATTTTTACCTGAAACCGTAGTCCAGTAGCATTGGTTTCCATTCTGATGAAATTTGTTTTATATTTGTATTACACTACAGTCAAAACTTGAAAAAACACGATCTCAACTTTTAATACAATCAAAAGTGCTTGGTATGGAAATCCCAAGAAAAGAAAGTTTAGGATCAGCATTTTTGTTCAAAATAGGATAATTTTCAATAGCTACGTATTATTGGGAAGGTAGATCTTAACCTAATAGTATTGGACATCATAATTTAAAAATAATGTGATCACATAAAAGTAATAATGGAAGTCCTGCGAAAAATTATTGACAAATATTTTAGAGATGACTACACTGAAGTGAAAGAAAGAAAGTTTTTAAAATAATTTTTACTATTCAAATATTTATTGTTCTGGTACTCTGTAACAACACCTAGTACCGATCGAGACACTGGTTCTGAAGAAATCGATATGATACTGGCATTAGTTCATCTTTCTCGCTTTTGGAGGAGTAAATCATTTAGACACATCAACTGACTAGATAAGACACCATCGTATAAGTAAACAAGTTTTTTTCTTCACATTTAATATTTTTTCCTGTTAGACTATGAAACAATTATTTCATAGAGTTACATATTTTTAGACATCGATGACATAGTAACAGAATACATAAAATATTCAGTTTCCTGGTCTCACAAAAAAGTAATGGTCTAGGAATTTTGATTTGCACAATCATTTTCCTATAAAAAAAGTAGAATTTCTTCAATACATTCAGAAAGATTCTGCTGACTCTTTAAAGCTCTTATATTGAAATTCAGTGAACTGAAATACGTCTTTCAAAGAAATAACAAGTTGCCTCCTGTGTATTAGAGATTCGACCGATTTTGAACTTGGCCTTTAAAAAATAGGTACGACTGGTATAGCCAATTATGCTTTTGGACTACTGCGTACTGTCCCAGATTTTTATTCCTTTATTCAGGCATTACAAACCGAACATTTTTGTTCTTTAATAACGTCACTGTCTTACGTATTCTAATGATACAAGCCAGTTTATTCTCAAAGACATTCAGAAATAAATTTTACTTTCAATAGAGGATATGGTATGGATAATCCCTGCAGCATAAAAATATTTTCGTGCTTTGTATTTATCTAACATTGTTTTCCTTCTTGCATAAACCGGAGTGTTTTTATTAACACTAAACATACCAACACTTAAAACATACCAATTCCTACTATAGAATGTCAGAGGACAGGACTTTCTTTCCTGATTGAATGTATGAAATATGAATGTGAGTAAAGAAATCAGCAAATAAACTTTATTATTATTAAAGAAAATTTTATAGTCAATTTTTATGTATTACAAAGAAATTTTAATTCATTACACATCGTATTTCTTACA
>CM063510.1:111139689-111184689 GCA_032207245.1 Pardosa pseudoannulata | reverse complement strand
ACTAAAAAATCTGCTCCTAATACCTGAAATGGGGAAAGTTTTGAGTTACAAAGCGCTTTCACGGAGAAGATGGTGACAACAGTAAAAATGACGTATTAGATGATTGAAGAAAGAAATATGTTTTAGGTTTAAGCCTCCCGTCTAGACAGGAAATGGGGATTTTAAATAAATTTTATGCATTTTTTCCCGATAAAAGATATGTAAAAAAAGAAGCTATAATTATTTTTCGCCGAAATATTACTCTAGGCTATTAAATTTAAAGTATATGGAATTTACATTTTTATATCGATTTTAAAGATTACATAAAAGGACGAAGACCCTAGGAAGAAATTTATGTATACAATTAAATTGATTTCTATATAGCGAAATTAGCTAATTCGTGCACAGTCTTCTGTATGTGTGTAGAAAATTAAGGGTGTTGATGGTATTTTATGATATTTCTTTAAAAAAATGTTCAGTATTACTCTAGGCTATTAAATTTAATGTATATGGAATTTACATAAAATTTATATCGATTTTAAAGATTACATAAAAGGACGAAAACCCTAGGAAGCAATTCAAAAAAATATTTATTTTTTAAAAATAAAATTACTCTATGTATACAATTAAATTGATTTCTATATTGCGAAATTAGCTAATTCGTACACAGCCTTCTGTATGTGTTTATAAAATTAAGGGTGCTAGTGGTATTTTATGATATTTTGAAAAAAAAATGCTCAATATTACTCTAGGCTTTTAAATTTAAAGTATATAGAATTTAAATAATTTTTATATCGATTTTAAAGGTTACATAAAATTACGAAAGCCCTAGGAAGCAATTTAGAGAAATATTTATTTTTTTAAATAAAATTACTCAATGTATACAATTAAATTGATTTCTATATTGCGAAATTAGCCAATTCGTACACAGCCTTCTCTATGTGTGTACAAAATTAAGGGTGCTGGTGGTATATTATAATATTTTGAAAAATTGTTCAATATTACTCTAGGCTATTAAATTTAAAGTATATAGAATTTACATAATTTTTCTATCGATTTTAAAGGTTACATAAAGTTACGAAAACCATAGGAAGTAATTTAGAGAAATATTTATTTTTTTAAATAAAATTACTCTATGTATACAATTAAATTGATTTCTATATTGCGAAATTAGCTAATTCGTGCACAGCTTTCTGTATGTGTGTACAAAATTAAGGGTGCTGGTGGTATTTTATGATATTTTGAAAAAAATTGTTCAATATTACTCTAGGCTATTAAATTTAAAGTATATGGAATTTACATAATTTTTCTATCGATTTTAAAGGTTACATAAAGTTACGAAAATCCTAGGAAGCAATTTATAGAAATATTTATTTTTTAAATAAAACTATTCTATGTATACAATTAAATTGATTTCTATATTGCGAAATTAAGTATTTCCTTCACAGCCTTCTGCATGTGTGTACAAAATTAAGGTTGCTGGTGGTATTTTATGATATTTTGAAAAAAAATGTTCAATATTACTCTAGGCTATTAAATTTAAATTAGATAGAATTTACATAAAATTTATATGGATTTTAAAGGTTAAATAAAAGGAGAAAAACCCTATAAAGCAATTGAGAGAAATATTTAATTTTTTAAATAAAACTACTCTATGTATACTATTAAATTGATTTCTACATTGCAAAATTAACTGATTCATGCACAGTCTTCTGTATCTGTGTACAAAATTAAGAATGTTGGTGGTATTTTATGATATTTTGAAAAGAAAATGTTCAATATTACTCTAGGCTATTAAATATAAAGTATATGGAATTTACATAAAATTTATATCGATTTTAAAGATTACATAAAATTACGAAAATCCTAGGAATCAATATAGAGAAATATTTATTTTCATTAATAAAATTATTCTATGTATACAATTAAATTGATTTCTGTATTGCGAATTTAGCTAATTCGTGCACAGCCTTCTGTATGTGTGTACAAAATTAAGGGTGCTGGTGGTATTTTATGATATTTTGAAAACGAATGTTCAATATTACTCTAGACTATTAGATTTAAAGTATATGGAATTTACATTTTTATATCGACTTTAAAGGTTACATAAAATTACGAAAACACTAGGAAGAAATTTACAGAAATATTTATTTTTTTAAATAAATTACTCTATGTATACAATTAAATTTATTTCAATATTGCGAAATTAGCTGATTCGTGCACAGTATTCTGTATGTGTGTACAAAATTAAGGATGGTATTTTATGATATTTTGAAAAACAATTTAAAAAGATTTTTTAGATTATTTTGCGATTTATCTTTGTATAGGATTCTATCGTTGCGATTTTATATGTGTGTACAAAATTAAAGGTATTGGTTTAATTTTATGATATTTCGAAAAAATAAATTTAGTAAATTTTGAATAAACTATGCAACTTAAAAATATTTCAGATTATTTAGTGATTTATCTTTGTACTTTACTCATCTTTATGTATAAAGTTAACAAAATAATGGAAAAAAGAGCTATTATAACATTTATAATAAAAATTTAAAATCCATATTTTATCAAAAACACTTTTGGCATTGTTAAAGCAAGAATACTTTCTACAGAAAAATTATAAATTTTTGGCCTCAATTAAGAGAAAAAGTTTTAATCTATAACTAAATTTTTAATTTAAAAAATTCTCTAAATTCTTTAAAAGTTTCGCTTTTTTATATCAACTTTAAAGGTTACATAAAAGGAGAAAAACCCTAAGAAACAATTTAAGAAAATATTTTGTAATAAAATTACTCTATGTATACAATTAAATTGATTTCTATATTGCAAAATTAGCTGGTTTATGCAGTCTTCTGCGTGTACAAAATTAAGAGTATTGGTGGTATTTTATGATATTTTGAAAAAGAATTTAGTTAATTTTGAATAAACAATGCAAAGTAAAACTAATGTTTTAGATTATTTAGGTATTTATACCTAAAGGTGAGTAAAGTACAAGGATAAAGTTAACAAAATGGAAAAAAGAGCTATTATAACAATTATAATAAAATTTTAAACACCATATTTTAGCAATTATACATACTTTCGGAATTGTTAAAGCAAGAAAACTTTCTAACTTTTTTGGGCACAATTAGGAGAAAAGTTTTAATCTATATCTACCTTTTTAATTTTAAAAAAGTCTAAAATCTTTAAAAGTTTTGATTTGAAATTGTTAGTTTACCTTAAGTTGAGATATTCTTTCCTTTGGAGTACACTTGTTACACAAATGAATTCTATCTAGTTGAAAGTATATATATTTAAGAATGAGAAACAAACATCATTCATCCGAACGATGGCCGATTGGTTAGGGTGCTGGCCTTCGGTACCGGAGTTCGTGGGTTCGAATCCCACAATGGCATGGATGTTCGTAGCCGTTCGGAATCGGCTTTAAGCTGTAGGTCCCGGTCTCATTAGCCCTCGTGTTGCAAAAAGTAGACCGTAGCACTCCAAACCAAACCAAACATCATTCATGATTTAATACTGCATCCAATACTGCACTTGGGTGTTTTTCAATTACAAAAGTATCTGTAACTGCTACATTTCCTTAAAATTTGACAATTGTTTGTATTATAATGTATATAATTAAAATTAAATCAAAAAAACTTAAAAATTAAACTTAAAAACCATAAAGTGTTACCATATTGCGGTCTAGGTATGTCACAGCTTCCGCTTCATAATGACGTCAGAAATCCCAAGACGTGGAAACTTCATTTCAAACTCCTCCTCTCTGACGACTTCTGGTGTCAAAACTCAGAACTCGCTTGCGACATAACTCGACCCCAATACAGCAGCACCCATAATGCTAAATTGAGCAAGACTTCAAACGCACCATCTACCGTTTCCGAATTCAAAATGAGTTTCTGTTGCCATATATAAAAATGGAGAATATTTGCAAAAAAATTTCGAAAAACTTAAAAGCATTTCCTGTTAAATAAATGCCTGTTAAGTCGTTAATACAGAGCTTATTCACACCTTTTTTAGATGATGTATATTGTAGTCACACAACTAAATTACATAAAAATCTTGTGTTTGAAATGTTCTATTTCATAACCCATATTCTGAACTATCTTCCGACATCGTAATTTCCAGGATAATGCCTTTTGAAGTGTCAGAAGAGGTATTCTATCCCATTCCTCCTGAATAGCTTTTCAGAGTCCTGTAAGGGTTGTGGGACGACGTTTGGATAATGCAGATTTTAAAAGTCTGAAAGCACAAAAATCCATAGGTGATACATAGGTAGATTTAGTAGGGATATCACTAAAGGGTATGGCCATGATACCCGTTTTTTGTTCCATTTCTTTTATTAAATTTTCTGTGAATTTTGAAGTGTAACTGCTAACTTTGTCTTCATGTAGTTATAGAGATTGATTGCACTGCGGATAAAGCAATGGTATTTGATTCAGAAACATTGGCAATAAAATATGCTTAGGGTAATATTTGGAGTTAATTTTGACATTTTGTTTCAACTCTCATTATTTTTTACTTGTCATTATATGAAGAACCAGCAACAATCCTGAATCCCTCAGGAAAACTTTCTTTCGTTTCTTTGAACCACGTACTTACATTTTTCTCCCTTTTTATGATAATAAATGGATCTTTGTTTCAATCATTTGAATACACTAATGATTCATCTATTATGATAATTTTTCTCCATTTTTCTTTGGATAAATATTTCTCTTACAGAATTCTGCATCGTGTCCGGAGTTCAGCGATATGCTTTACAGAAAGACTGTGCACATAGCGTTTTTTCGCTTTCTTAAAATTTAAATCAATATTTATCATTTTGTTTACAGTGGATACCGAGTATTTTAACCTTTTAACTGTCATGCCCGAGATAATCTCGGGCACAGCACTGGTGTTCGAAAATGTCATGCCCGAGTATTACTCGGGGTAATGTTTTTATTAATGAATCGTATTGTTATACCTGAATATATATCATGTACTTCAAAATATAAATTTTTAACTACTAAGTATAATTTATTTTGTAGTAAACATTTGAGTTTTGCAATAAAAAAAATTGACATATTGTGTACCCAAATCATCAAAATAATTTGACAGTTAAAGGGTTAAGGATTTTGTAACTGTCTTTCACTAGGGGGATTTTCTTTTCCCATTAAACAACGTACCTTTGCAATAGTCGAAGATGTTCGTTTTTAACTTGGATACTTGTTCGGAAATTTTGTCCCACTTGAGGCTCCAATTTGAAGTTTTTTCCTTTCTTTTTGACGATATTACCTATTGACGCTTTAGATATCACAAAAGCAGGATTCTCATATCATTTTTGGATAATAGATGGTGATTTGGGTAACAGATAGTTATCTTCGAAAAGAGCATAATTATAGCCTTCGAACCACTGCTTCGTTAAAAACGCCATTTTGAATAAAAACAAACCTCATACCATAACTTTGACCTTTAAAAACATAGTACAATTGCAGTTATTTATTTTGCAACAAAAGATTTTCTAATACCAATAACTAAATTCGTCTAAAAAATGTGCAAACTGCTAGATCGCTTTGCAGTATTAGAAGAATTCCAATCGAAACCTGACACTGGTGATACGAAACATTAATTTTATTACTTCGTTTTTCTGTTAATTTTTAGAAGTTACTAGAACTCTCCAGTAAAGTTATTCCAGAATATTTCAGTAGAGTAAAAAATTAGCTCAGTATGTTGTTCAGATCTTCGTCCTGTCATCTAAGGGTTGAGTGCTAAATAAAGATCTTTGAATTCCTATTCTTTACGCGACCATCTACGTGACAATACTCCCAATAATATTTATTTCGTATTTCTATTCTCCGTGTTCACTAACTACAATAAACTAAGATTTATTTTAGATCTAATTGGCATACCATTAAATAAAGTGGTCACATTATGGTTAAAATGAAGAGGCAGATGAGTTTTATAAACAAAGCTTTGAAATAATTATTAACTAATCACTTAAAATAATTAATATTTTATTTTCACACTTCAATATATTTTACACAAATTGCTAGTAACATTTTCAAATGCACTTATTAAAATCAAAATTTAAATTACATTTTATTGTCTACTTATACCTTAAAATTTTATGACATGTAAAAAGTGTTAGGGGTTCGAAACATTTAGTACTCGGCAGTCGTGTAAAACTCATAATGCTGAATATGTAACTATTTGCCAAATAAATGACAATTTATAACATAAAATTCATCCCTTCTTTTTATTATGTTGAAAGTTTTTATCACAATGTTCTTAGCTTTGAACATTTATATAACACTTGCTTTACTTTTACAAACTAAAGAATGATGATTTTTACTTGAAAAATACCAAAATTTAGATTATGATTGATTTTTCTCTCTGCAATTAAAAAAATAAAATTGTAACATTAGAAAATAATTCATTTTTTATAATGTGATATTATTTCAAGAAATTTTTAATTCACATACGTTAACTAGTAAAAGTATTAATTCAACACATTAACATAGATGTAATTGAATCCAATAGCTAGACATTAAGTTAAAAAAGAAAAGTTAAAAACTATCTTTGAAAATTAATTAAATGACGAAAATAGCTAACAGTCGAATACAGGATAATGCAATTACAAAATTTTGTGTTGAAAAACCTTCAGTGATTGGTGTAAAGTGATGACAAAAAAATAATCACTTAAAGTAATACAAAATTATGTATCCTTCACTCCAATAGGCTGTTTTTATAAATCTTAACTTTCAAGATTTATATTACCGTAAAACTTAAGAATTCAGAAAATCTGCTACCATTGAAAAAAAGAGGCTTTTTCCCTCTTTTAACGCCAAATGCTCTTAACTTTTTTTCCCCTTCTAGCGCTATCTAGTAATTAATGGGTGCTACAGTCTGAAAACAGAGGTAATTAAATTTTGGCTTTAAGTGATCTCTATTTATTAAACAAATAATCCATCTCAGAATTGTTTCAATTTAATTAAAAACTTCGCGAATAATTAAAATTTCTTATCTCCGGGTAATCCACGAAAGCATTCACCGAAACAAATTCAAGTTAAAATGAGGACAATTCGCGAACTAATTTTCCTTTACCTAAGCGTGAAACAAGGAAAAGAATTGTTTTAGTTGCTGAAAGCCTCGCAATGAAATGCAAATTCTTCAAAGGAATTGAAAGAGTTTTTTTTTCTTTGGCCTGTCATTACCCGCTTCTGATATAATTGAAATGAATAAATAAATTATTAAAAAATAAAAGTACTTTATTGGTGGAAAATGTATGCATAACTACATGTTGTTCGGGATAACAAAGGCAGTACAATAAATTGCATATATAATTAGGGAAAAATTTTGATAATCCTTTTTCTTTAATTACAGGAGTGTTGTTCCTGTATTATTAGTATTTCTGCCATAGCTACATTCTGAATTTGGATTTGATTAATTTATCTTAAATTATGATTTATTGTCAAATTTAATTCAAGGATAGGTGGTTTAATTAAATCATTATGGTTAGTTTTTTACATCACAAGGTTTAAATTATATTGGTATTAATTACTATACCACAAGCATAAATGGTATCGAATTTCGAAACCATAGGAGTTGGACTGAAAAGAATACCCCGTGCCTCATCGTTCACTATCCGTCATGTGATCTTCCTTAAAAGGATATATATACGGTTAGCGGTTTTATTTAAAGAAAGGCTCTATTATAGTGGACTCAAAATGTACGTTAAAATTACTGACGAAAAAGAGACTACATATGTTACTACATATAAGAAATATTTTCACATCTGACAAATTTATTGACAAAATATTTTATTTATTCTTCAGGTTGTGTGATTAGAAAAATACATTAACTAATATAAGTAACACCTATTTCGGGTATAATATTTTCTCTGAATTATTTTACTTAAATTTTACTGTAAACCATTTTGAGATTGAGAAAAATTAATGATACTCTCAGAATGTCATAAAACAAAAAGAAAAATTTTTATGTATCCATTTTTAAAAGTAATTATTAATTTAAAGTATTAAAAGTATTAATTTATCTTAAATTATGATTTATTGTCAAATTTAATTCAAGGATAGGTGGTTTAATTAAATCATTATGGTTAGTTTTTTACATCACAAGGTTTAAATTGTATTGGTATTAATTACTATACCACAAGCATAAATGGTATCGAATTTCGAAACCGTAGGAGATGGACTGAAAATAATACCCCGTGCCTCATCGGTCACTATCCGTCATGTGATCTAGCCTTAAATATGGATATATATATGGTTAGCGGTTTTATTTTAAAGAAAGGCTCTATTATAGTGGACTCCAAATGTACGTTAAAATTATTGATGCAAAAGAGACTACATCTGTTTCTACATTAAGAAATATTTTCACATCGGACAAATTTACTGACAAAATATTTATTCTTTAGATTGTGTTATTATAAAAATACATTAACTAATATAAGTAACACCCATTTCGTGGATAATATTTTCTCTGAATTACTTTACTTAAATTTTATTGAAAACCATTTTGAGAAAGAGAAAAATTAATGAGTACTCTCAAAATGTGATAAAACAAAAGAAAATGTTGATGTATCCATTTTTAAAAGTAATTATTAATTTAGAGTATTAAAAGTAATAATTTCGCTTAAACTATGATCTATTGTCAAATTTTAATTCAGAGATAAGTGGTTTAATTAAAGCATTATGCTTAGTTTTTTACATCACAAGGCTTAAATTAAATTGGTATTTATTACTACACACAAGCATTAATGGCATCGAACTTCGGAACCATAAGAGTTGGACTAAAAAGAATACCCTATGCCTCATCGGTCACTATTCGGCATGTGATCTAGCCTTAAATATGGATATATATATACGGTTAGCGGTTTTATTTAAAGAAAGGCTCTATTATAGTGGACGAAAAAGACGAAAAACGAATTATTAAGGAAAGAGAGATTACATCTGTTACTAATTTAAGAAATATTTTCACATCTGCCAAATTTACTGACAAAATATTTTATTTATTCTTCAGGTTGTGTGATTAGAAAAATACATTAACTAATATAAGTAGCACCCATTTCGTGGATAATATTTTCTCTGATTTATTTTACTTAAATTTTATTGTAAACCATTTTGAGAATGAAAAAATTAATGAGTACTCTCAGAATGTGATAAAACAAATAGAAAAATTGGGGATGTATCCATTTTTAAAAGTAAATTATTCTCTTAGTCCTGGATTTTAGGAGTTATTTATTTAATGGTAACAACTAATACTTGTTAAGAGCAGTAATTACCTTTAGTTTTTTTATTATTTTTTTAAATATCCCTCTATCACCATATACAGTTTTATTTATATATATATATATATATATATATATATATATATATATATATATATATATATATATATATATATATATATATATATATATATATATATATAACATAAATGTCCAAATGTAGAAAAATATTCATTAAACGTCGATTACATTAATAAAACCTACATGTTTTATTTTATAGCATATTTATTAATAAAATTTCAATTTTTCAATTTTTTAACTTTGACACAGTATTTATTGCATAAAGAACAAAAGATATTTTGATGAAGTTTTATCTTATATTTTAATTTTTAATATTTATGCTTCAGATTTTCATTATGGGTAAGTAACATTACTTTTCTTTGATGTATGTTTTTTTCATTAGTTTAAAAATATATACACCTTTTTTAAGTTACAGAATAGTATAAAATATTGGGCTGGCAACTAAGTAATTGCGGATTTTTTTTAGAAAATCAAAGACAATTTTTTCATGGAACTAAATAACTTTATTCTGTAATATATTGCCCATTTTGATCAATGACCTTTTGCCATCTTTCAGGCAGCATCATAATCCCACGTTCATAAAACTTCTGGTTTTTATTAGCAAAAAACTGAATCAGGTACGATTTGACATCATCATCATTATTGAAAATTTTACCATTCAAGGAGTTTTGTAAAGATCGAAACAAAAAGTAATCAGATGGTGAATGATCAGGACTATATGGTAGATGTGGCAAAACATCCCAAAAAAGCTCCAATAATTTTTGCCGAGTGACCAAAGATGTTTGTGGCCTTGCATTGTCATGATGGTATACAACACCTTTTCGATTTGTCAATTCGGGCCGCTTTTTTCAACTTCATTGTTTAATTTCTTTAGTTGTTTAATGTAGACATCAGAATTGATTGGTCGGTCGGGTGGCAAGAGTTCAAAGTAGACAATTTCTTTGTAATCCCACCAAACTGATAACAAAACCTTCTTTTGATAAATATCGGCTTTTGATGTTGTTTGAGTGTATTCACATGGCCTGCTTCACGATCTTTTCCGCTTGATATTTTTGTAAGCAACCCATTTTTCATCGCCAATTATCAGTCGTTTTAAAAATGGATAATTTTCATTACGTTTCTTTAGCAAATTGCAGCTGTTAATGCGTTGCGTTAAATGCGTTTCTCTCAGTTCGTGATGAACCCATATATCGAGTTTTTGAACAAAGAAAAGTTGTTTTAAGTGATTTTCAATGCACGTATGTGATACATGAAGCTTCTCTGCAATCTCACGTGTTGTACTATGACGATTCGAATCGATTATTGCTTTGATTTGGGCGTCATCAACTTCAACTGGACGACCAGAGTGTTTTTCATCTTTGAGTGAAAAATCACCAGAACGAAATTTGGCATACCAATTTTGACAATGCCGTTCTTTTAAGGCTTCGTCACCATAAACATCACATAACTTTTATGAGCTTGCGATGCTTTTTTCCCTTTGCGGAAATAAAAAACAAAATATGACGAAAATGTTCCTTTTGATTTTCCATTCTTCAACGAAGGCTAAAAACTAAGCTAAAACTACGCTACCGATCAAAAAACTTTTTTTACTGATTGACAGCTGAATTGCCAACTATCAAATAACAAAATGTGTTTTACATTTGTACTACGTCTGCAAACTAAAAATTCAACTGACGTCATCTATGAGTGAAATCCGCAATTACTTAGTGCCAACCCAATACATTCTCAAAATAATATTCCTTTTATCATAAATAGAAAAGGGATTGACAAATCTAAGGTTCTTTATATCAAGAGTTACTATGTAACGTAATGCCAATTTGTACACAAAATAATTATTAAAAAAAACTAAGCTTAGAGGTGTCTGGTTGGTTTAAAGCACTATCATTTTAATTACTCTTTTAGAGCTTCTGAAAGATTTTGAACCTTTAGAGTTTCTTTAAAGATTAAATTAAAATTGTATATTAATGCATGAAATATTTAAAATAAGTTTTTGAAAGTATTAAATGTATATACTAGATAAAACATGACTTACTCTTAACAGCAGTTTCAAATAAAATAAGATAACACTCACCTAGAAAAGAAAATGAACATTTGTAAGTTGAACACAATATCGTAAAACAGATCTAAAAAGTTTCAGTTACATATTTAAGCCATTCAAAGGAATTGTTGAAATTTAAAAAAAAAATCTTACAATTCATAGCTACGATCATACACTTTGTTAATTTAAATTCCATTTCACAATATTAAATTGCATTCAATTTTCATTAATTTGACAAAAGTCCAATAGTCTCTTACGGTGAGTATTATTTTTGATTTTTGCTGATAAAAGGGTTATATTTTCTCCGTGACAGCTTTTTAGTTATCAACTTTAATTTAAAAATTTTGTACAGAAATATTTATTTTATAAAAAGTCAAAACAAAGACATTTATACAGACTCAGGCCGTAACTAGGTCCTGTGATGCCCGTAGCTAAAAACTGGTCTGCGCCCTTACTATCAAATATAGTGAGAACATATTTTGGTATATAGTATATATAAAATATATATTGGTATTTTTTTCTCTATCACATAAGTAAAATGAACTCAAAATATTTTGTTGATTTTCCAAATGTTCCCAGTAAATAAATTTTTAATTTTTTCTTTTTTTTTTAAATTAATAATAATTAAAAAATATTTTTTTACACTTTGTGGATATTATTTTGTTAATAAACTGAACAGTTTAATTAAGGGGAATACTTTATATTTAAACGTTGAATTTTAATAAAAAAAATGAATACCTAAATTTAAATTTAGTTTTAATAACTTTAATAAATTCAAAATTTAAAATGAATACCTGGATTTATATTAAGGCGTATTAGACGTATTGGCGTATTGGTAAACATTTTCTAGAAACCTATAAGAAATTTAATCTCTATGAGCATTTAAAAAATCATAAAAAATAATTTTTAAACACATTGCATTTTATAATAAAAAGAATTATTTTTCAGATATTCCTCATTTTTACTGGGGGCGAATCGTCCTCTTTCGGACCCCATTTTCATCATAGTGAGACGCCCTTATGACTGATGCGTCCGTGGCAAATGTCACCTTTGCCACGCCTTAGTTACGGCCCTGCAGACTCTGCATGAGTATAATTTCCTTACAATGAGTACTTGAATATATAATATACTCTATGTAGTTACTAAGCTTTTCATATTGAAACTGGTGTTTATCCGTGAAAAGAAACATAATGCGAGATTTTTGTCAGTTCCTTATATAAACACTAAATTATTCAAAACAGTACTTCATAAATTGTTTTGAACTTCAGTACAGAAGTATTTTCCTTTAAAAATGCATTTAAATCATTGTATTGCTCTTTGATTTTATACATTTATCATATAAAACATGCTTTGGAAACGTTAACAACATAAATCAAGTAAAACACAATACGCTTCTAACAAATTCTATGAAAAAATATTCAAACACGCAATTCAACAGTTCCAAAATAACTATAAAAATTTAAAACTGAACACTTGTATGGATTCATAGCTATATCAAATATTTTTACTACTCGTTTTTAAAAATTTCTTTACGTATATTATGCACAAATTTCGAATATATTTTTAAAAATGATTTTGAAAGTGCTTAAATATATTGAGTATTAAACTCATAAAAATGCATCTAGACAAAAAAAATTTAAATTTTAGCTTCCTATTTTAAAGACTACAAAGTTCTAGAAGCTTTATTATTCTAAAATACATTAAAATATGATAAATTAAAGGCGTTCATAAATATGCTTTTATATACACCATATTGAGCAATTTTATTGTTAAATTTAGATTTTATCTTTATAAATAAAGAAGTGTATCTATAAATATGGTTGCAGGAAATGTGTGTACTAGATACGTGAAATTTGATACAGATTCTTCATGACACTTCTTCAAGTGCGAGATTTCTTTTCCGAAGTCTCTTTCTCCGAAATTCGAATTAGTTCATTATTGAAAAACGTAACGAGTTTAATGGACTTTTGCATATTATATCTACTTAAAACTTATGTACGCCAATCAATACCAGAATTAATGCAATAGCATTATGTCGTAGAGATCTCCGTAGCATTTATTTTATTCTATTTGATCTATATCCTCTGTGTTTAAAATTTTGTTAGTTTACTGAAATATATTTTATCACAGCTTCTGACCTAATTTCTATTCTTTGGCGTTTATGCGTGTTGTTCTCTCAAACTGGCATCAATATCACCGATATTTGGTATCTCACGTAACATATTATACCTATAATATCTATGTATATAATATACATGTATGTACGTGTATGTATTATATACATAGTATCCATTGTGTGTGTTCGCTTACATTCATTGTGCACTTGAAAATATCTGGGCTTATCTATAGAGAAACAGAAATCTTTCTCCACAAGGTAATTCACCTCTCCTCCCTCTGGAATGTCTACTGAACCTTTGCCTTTTCTAATTTCTTAGCAAAAAAGATTATCTGAGTAAAACAATTTCCAGGGTAGATGGCAACTAGTTACGTTCTCCTACACTTTAGACAATGAACTGCAAGCCATACAGCAAAATGACCTTAATATAAGCGATAGTAACGAAAAGGCAACTCTAAAAACCTAAAAAAATTAAACAAGTGAAACTAGGGAACCCGTCCAAAGAATAATTATTATATGTGTATGAAACACCACATTTGTAAGTTTTGAAAAAACTTTCATTTAAAAAAAAGATTTTCAGTTACCCAAGCAGTAGGCTGGAAGCGAAGCGGTTAGTTCAAACTTGCTGTAAATAGAGGAATTACTAAATCTTGAATAAAACATATTCCTTTATATATTTTACAAATCCAGGAACAAATTACTTTGTAAAGTTAAAACAGTATTTACTGTATAATAATTCTCTTTAAACATAAATTAACCATGCATTTAAATTGTCAAAATTCCTGTATTTTGCAATTTTCTTCCTTTGCAAAACGAAATGGTCATATTGCTGCAAGAATTGCATGTCAAAACCTGCACTGTTTCCTGCACCATGCTTTAAAACATGGCTTACCGAAAATAATGTTTAATAATTATAAAATTGTAATAAATTATTCTTGTCATTTATTTTTGTTAGATAATAAATTAACATTTCTTGTAAAATTCCCAAAAAATACTTTGTTACACACAAAAAAATAGCTTATTTGAGTCATTAAACCTGTCATTTATGTTTATAAATTTTTCCTGTTCTAGCCGCCACTGTCCCATTATTTAGTGTCTAGAGTACGCTGGCGCCATGACAGTTATAGCCAAACCTAATTAACTGAATTAATCAAAATTAAGTAAAAAGTAAAACTATATTTCTAATATTCTAAAAATTTCAAGAACATTGTGTTAATTTTTGAACTTTACTTCATCAATGTGTTAAAAAAATATTTCAAATGGTAAAGAATAATGGATATTTTAAATCTATAAACATGGTAGGTCTCTCATATATAGAAGGAAAAATAAAATTTAGAGCCGAATACTTTTATATGTTAGGAGGGGTTTATTTAATAACTGGTAAATGATGTTTACGTTACGATACATTACACATCTCTCAAAACTGCAGAAACTCATGCAACGGGACACAAACAGATCTATGTTGCATCGTGCTTCATTAACAACCGAGTCGCTTTACCCGGAAGTACATTACGCGCTGATGAATCTTTATTTCGTTCAATTTTACGCGTGTTAGAAGAGAAAAACTTATCTCTTTCCACGACATTGCAACAAATCAAGAGAATATTACTCCTTTTATCAGATTGCAAGGAGTCCGGAAGTGTCATACGAACGGAACGTTACTGCGTCGGAAAGGATTCCAGATTCTTTTTGGGGGTGGTAAAAGGGAAAGAATGTGTTTCGGAGATATTACGAGGCAGGGAGCTTATGATAAGAGTTATCAAACGCATGTGAGGGGTGGTTTAATGATTTCTCTGCCTCTGGTAAGATAGGAAGCGAATAGAGTCAAAGAATGCTCCATTTGCTCGTCGCCCAGATATTGCTTGTCGAAGTTTTGTAAGCTTTCCAGTTTCGGAGTCTTATGAGTCTTATGAATTCCTGAAAACGTGGGTGATATGTAGGAAAATGTGATAATTCAGCTGATAAGAACAAGCTTGATGGTAATGAGAAAGAATTGGAGAGATGTTCTGCATTAAAAATAGACTGTCGAAAGAAGTAAAATAGTCTGCTTTATAATACTTTTGTAATATATTAATTTGTATTTTAACTCTAGAATTACGGAAGGGGTCATTTTGACCCCTAGAGAACTTTTATCTCTGACAGATCTTCTATTTTTTTGCAAATATCTTAATCCTTTCTTGACTTTTCCTAAATCATTGTGGTTTACAAAATAGTAATGATTTCAAGAAAATCGTATTTTTATTTTAGCCATAACAAATGATTATACCTAGAAATACTGCAGGTGTCATTTTGACACCTTTGAGAGAAAATAAATGTGAATACATTCCATTGTGTTATCTGAACACTGTAACTTCTGTAAATTATTTTTTTTGTACCTTCTAAACAAAATACAAACAAAGAAAAAGAATATGGTGGGTTTGCGTAGTTACATCTGCCAGTCACATGATTTGAAATATGTGCAATACTTTTCTTTGTGGAAAGAAAACAGAAAAAAAGAGATTATTACGAGCTGAACGTTTGTAGATTTTTCGTAGATATTTTGTTTATTATTCATAACAAGAATTAGTGGAAAATTTTATTCTATTTACATGAATTTAATATAGTGACGTACTAATGGCGCGTAGAAAAGGACTAACGCATAAAGAAATCCTGAAACTGAATCAAGAACTATTTGATGCTGATTCCGATTCTGAAATCGAAATTAATTCTACAGATAAAGATGGAGATGAAACATCTTGTGATTCTGAATTTATTATAGAGAGTAATCAGGCAATATCATACTCTAGCTCAAGTGAAAGTACAAATGGATTTGTTTCTACGAGTTTAAATTCTGCCGTACCTAAGAATGCCTAAGAGGGAACTAGTAGACGCTCAAAAGGGAATACGAAATTCAACGGAATTCAGAATAACACTTGTAAAGAAATTACTAGTGATGGAACTGTATGGAAAGAAGAAAATACTCCAAATACTTCTGGCCGGCAACCTTTGCAAATATCTTGCGAGAAAATACAGGACCGACATCAAATACGTTTGATGGACAGTTATTCCCTACAAAAACAAAATGCCATTTTTTTTGCAGTATATGCCTAACAAGTTCGATAAATTCGGAATAAAACTTTGGCTAGCAGTAGATGTTAGGATAAAATATTTATTAAATGGATTTCCCTATTTAGGAAAGGATGAAATGAAACCAAGTGATCAAAGTTTAGGAGAGAAAGTAGTAAATCGTTTAGTTGGTCCTACATACCTGCAAAGTCTGTATATTTTTAAAAACAAACTGTAGTTATCGTAATTTACGTTATTTTAGTTTATTTTTCATAATTATATTATATCATATAAAGAAATATGCAGATATCTTATCAACGGTTCAAAATAACACCTGCCGTAATTCTAGGTATACAAAGACCACCGTCATTCTAGTGTTAAATGTTACCTTAACCCCTTAATTTAAGTTTTATTTTACCCTTTTAACCCTCTAAGCGGTTTGCACGTACAATTCCGCCAGTCAGGTTACAGTCAGGTACAATTTTCGACCTCCAAAAACGTTCCAAAAATGGATGTATTGTACATTTCTGCCAGTGCTTTCCCCCATGGAGTTTTGAGGTAGGAGGGTTAGGTCGATTGTTTAGAAACTGCATCTCTCTGACTGACATTTATTGAGGGATGCACCCCTACTTTCTGAGGCACAAAGACGCTGATAGCTTCTCATGGCTTTGTAAATCTCTATTTCGAGGTATTTCGCTTCCGGTAACAGATGTATCTCTAATTGCACCACTTAAATATCTTCGATGACTTTCGTAAAAATATATAAATAATTCTCTTAAAAATATTTTTATTCGTATTTTTAGAACCCATTATTTCTTACGGGATGATCTTCTAGACTTGACTAGCTTTATGTGTATTAAAAATTAACAATCAATAATGTCTATTTATATATCTATTTATAACCGGAAGTAAAGGAACAAAAACGAGGGTGGGTTTCCGTATTCCCGTATTCGACAAAGGGTGAAGTAAAAAATCATAGAACACTTTGGTCACTGACACAATAAAACTTTAGCGTATTTTTGGCGACTTTTTTTCCGCGGTGTGTTCCACTCTGAGGGTTAAAGGTACCTACTTAAATTCTTTGGAATTTAAATAAATTAGTTTATAACAATTATCTATGAACCTTATTCAAAATGTATTAAAATTTTTCTTTGCAATCCTTAGAGGGGTTTAACTTAGAGGATACCATAGCAGGGATTGAGGGAGATTAACTGACAAACCCATCTCTTTGTACAGCGTGGATACAATACTTTTTAAAATTTTAATTATATTGGAAGAAAAATAAATAAGTGTTCATAAAAAGTATAATAAATAAATAGCTTAACAATTTATAAGTGTTGTTTGAATAGATATTTTTTTGAGCTCATAAGTGAAAAAAATTTAATTACTAACTTTCCAGGTACATCAAGTATAAATACATATGTTTCAAAAGAAAAAAAACTTAAATGTAGTACTATCATGTATTGTAATTTATAAATGTCAAAAGCATAAAAGAAACTTTAAAAAATTTATATTTGTCCAAATATTAAAAAAAATTGTTTAAGAGGAGGTTTCGCTCTGAAACCACTATCCGCTAAAGGGTTAAAGGCCGGCCAAAAGAAAATTATTTTTTTATGTAAAAAACACAATTTAGGAAGTTGTCTTCCCAAAACAATTACAAAAATAATCAAAATTTTCATTGCAATTTTGGATTTTGATAAATTCGAAATAAAGTTTCCTAATACGTTGTGACTAATAAAAAATGTTTTTAAATGTCTATCCTGACTGTAGGACATTAGGTGTACAGTAGACAAAAATATGTTCCTAAATATTTAATATTTAAGCCATTTTCAACAATTACTTTTCTTAGGAGAATAAATATATTTGCGTAAAATATATCACGCACATTTTATACCAAACAAAATTTTGAATACTAAAGATCAACTTTCCTTAGAATTTGTGTGGTTTACCCTCATATTTAAATTGAAATTTATTCAGAATTAAATAAGTTCATCAACTATAATCTGTATTGAAATATTACAATGTATTACTGGTACTGACGATATTTGTTTGTATTCTCTGGAATTTGAAAGTTTCTAGACCATTAGATTTGTTTATGCAATAGGAACATCAAATATTTCTATTATTCATGGTATATAATAACGTAATATTCACAACACAAAACTTCACAATAAATAAATTTCTCATAGATAAGTACTTTGTTAGAATTTTGTGTCGCCTATAAGTAATTTAATTATTAAAACATATGTCCTTTTTGTAGAACATAAGCATTTGGGGCGATAATTTTTATTCTTTAATTGTTTAACAAAATTCATGGCTAATATGATGTGTACACAAATTTAAAGAATTTTACTTTCATTTAAGGTAATATGCAAAAAATAAAGTATCTTTGGCAAATTTAATGCTTGTAATACATGGCCTTTAATTTTAACCCTTTAAATATTTAATATTTAAGCCATTTTCAACAATTACTTTCTTAGGAGAATAACTATAATTGTGTAAAATATATCACACACATTTTATAGCAAACAAAATTTTGAATACAAAAGATCAACTTTCCTTAAAATTTGTGTGGCTTACCCTCATATTTTAAAATAATCGAAATTTATTCAGCATTAAATAAGTTCATCAACTATAATCTGTATTGAAATATTACAGTGTATTACTGGTACTGGCGATATTTGTTTGTCATCTCTGGAATTTGAAAGTTCCTAGACCATTAGATTTGTTTATGCAATAGGAACAGCAAATATTTCTATTATTCAAGGCTATATAATAACATAATATTCACAACACAAAACTTCACAATAAATAAATTTCTCATAGATTAGTACTTTGTTAGAATTTTGTGTCGCCTATAAGTAATTTAATTATTAAAAATATGCCCTTTTTGTAGAACATACGCAATAATCCAAATTTTTATTGCAATTTTGGATTTTTATAAATTTGAAATAAATGTTTCTATTATTTTTTGACTAATAAAAATGTTTTAAAATGTCTATCCTGCCTGTAGGACATTAGGTGTACAATAGACAAAAATATGTTCCTAAATATTTAATATTTAAGCCATTTTCAACAATTACTTTTCTCAGGAGAATAAATATAATTGCATAAAATATATCACGCACATTTTATAGCAAACAAAATTTTGAATACAAAAGTTCAACTTTCCTTAAAATTTGTGTGACTTACCCTCATATTTTAAAATAATCGAAATTTATTCAGCATTAAATAAGTTCATCAACTATAATCTGTATTGAAATATTACAGTGCATAAATGGTACTGGCGACATTTGTCACCTCTGGAATTTTAAAGTTTCTAGACCATTGTTTATGCAATAGGAACAGCAAATATTTCTATTATTCAAGGCTATATAATAACGTAACATTCACAACAAATACATTTCTCATAGATTAGTACTTTGTTAGAATTTTGTGTCGCCTATAAGTAATTTAATTATTAAAACATATAAAATGTCTTTTTGTAGAACATAAGCATTTTGGGTGATAACTTTTATACTTTAATTGTTTAATAAAATTACATGGCTAATACGGTGTATACTCAAATTTCAAGAATTTTACTTTCATTTAAGGTAATATGCAAAAATTGAAGTATCTTTTGCAAATTTAATGTTTGTAATACATGGCCTTTAACTTTAACCACTTACTGCTCAGTTTTTTTAAAAAGGCCAACCAAAAAAATAAATTTCCTTATGTAAAAAACCATTTAGAACGTTTTATTGACAAGAAAATTACAAAAATACAAAAATAATCAATATTTTTATTGCAATTTTGGATTTTGATAACATTGCAGAAAATAGTCGAATATTGTAATATTACATGCACTTTGACTTTTTTTTAATCTTTCTTTTCGAATTCCCATTTCAGAAAAAACATTTTTATCAGTAAAAATACTTATATTTTTAAAACATAAATAACAATAATACTAGTATTAAAAAATTATCAAAATTTTCTTTTGTATTCTTTTCTTTTTTCTTTTGTATTTCTTTTGTATGTACTTCGAAACAAGGCGCAGCACGTAGCCCAAAATTGCAACTATTACACATGCAACGAATCTTTTCTTTTCCTTTTTCCTTTGCTATCTCTTTTAGCATAACACACAGTGCAATAAATTGTAGGCGATTCTTTTTTTGGTGTTGATGGAACAAAACTGAGAAAATAACGTTCCGTTAGTAGTTAGAATTCCAGAAGATCTTGGTATACCCACTATTTTTATATTTCAGTCACTATCATAGTTTTTCTACTAATTGGCTTCTGATTTCTAAATATTTTTTTCACCTCCACATTTTACACACAAAACAAATGCGTTCCAAATACACATGTCTAACAAACGGATGAACACTTTTGTATAATATCCCCACCCCTTTTTCTTACAATGGAATAGTCATGCAAATGCTGATCTAGACAATCAACACCTCCCATCGTTTCGGTATAATCCCTTTCAGTTTGGCTATAACATTACCATCTTTAAGTACAAAGTCGCTCAATTTATCTCGAGCATGCACAGTTTTGCCAGTTTAGCGAGCTCGAGTTAACTGGAGCTTTTACTTTAAGGGATTAATGGGTATAAATGGTAAAAACATCTATTATACCTATAAAGGTAATCCGTACATAAAGACACTCTCATTATAGCTGGGCAGGTTGCTAAAAGAAGTGAACAAATTGAATTTTTAATGGTACTAGAAAATGAAGAAGTGTTATAGAAGAAAAGTTGACTTACAATTATAATTTTCTAAATGCATATTATATCGGCATACACGTTTGAATACAAATAAATATAGGTACAACTCACTTATGAATCAATAAATACTTTACATATTTTAGTACATATGCATATCTATCAGATTTCAAGTACAAGGGTAATTTTTGTAACATGAGAGCTTATAAAGCTAGTACATACTCGTTAAAGTAATTAGATATAGCTACGGACATACATTATTAAAATTTTTAGACTTCATTACCTAAAGATATGTCACTACGGATTCTTGCATTGTACAATGTTTTCGATAGTTGTAAGGCATAATTTGTTGATTTTATGCAGATTTCCTGGCATTCTCGAAATAATACAGGCACGTATTGAATATCTGGGTATTGAAAACATCAATATCATATCTATTGCTTCTGTAAGTATAAGAGAATATTACAATGAATTTTTAAAATTTCCGGTTAATATTTGTGCATGAATCTGATTCACATCACCTACCATCGAAGATGTAAAACCCTTTCTTACAGGACCACAACTATCCAGAATCCTTAAGTTTTTGATATTAAAAAATATAAGTATTACTTATAATAATTGAGTTTAAATGTACAGAAGAGTAGAATCTGAGTTGAAATGAACTAAGTAGTGCACATTAAGTATAATTAATCTCATCTGACTTGTGAATATCTCTTCTGCTAATTTATATGGTAACGCTAGGAAAATCAATATGTGAACTACTATATTTACAAAAGCATACTATTATGTAAAAAATATACTCATTTAGTATTATCTTTTTACGTAAAAATTAAAGAGCAGTATAAAAGTCTTGAATGGCTTGGAAAGGAGACAGGACTGAATATGAATGCTTATTTATAAAAATTAAGTAAATCAGTATATTCAGATGAAAAACACTACGCTCAAGTCATTACTTTACAACATAGCTAAAAGTATTTTAAATATTAGTAAAGATTCAAAAATACAAACAGACCACTACTTATTTTGAAAGGAAAAAGGAAGGGCGCTTTTATTTAAAAAAAATAGATGTTTTGAAACATATTGTATTCATATTTCTGTCAAAAAAGGTACAGTTTTCAGGTTAAATATAAGGTTCATTAATTCCTATTTAAACTATGATCCACTTTTGTTTCTTAAAACAGACAAAATTTGAGAAAAGTAACTACCATAATAGAGAAAATTTTGAGGAGTAAGAATTTTTAATGCATCGGTATAGTTGTTTTTCCTAGGAAAAATATAGAATCATTTTACAAAATTTCTATCTTTATTCTTCATTCTAACTTAAACGAACAAAATGTAAAAATAAGTGAAAATAAAGTTGTCTAACTCTCAGTGAACTCTAAGACGATCAACACATATTACTATTCGCATCTTTAAATGTAATATAAGTTTAAATGCTTTGTTATTCAATGTTAATTTTTCAATAAAATATTTGGAAAAGCATGTTACTATCTATTTACAATATTTTAGGACAGAAACTACAGACAAACTCTTAACTAGATTAAAAAAAGGAAATCCTAATTTTGGGGATATACACACATATATATACACATGCATACAAATACCTACATATATTTATATACATATAAGTATATACATACATATGAATATATGCACACATATATACATACAAATATAGGCACACATATATACATACAAATATAGGCACACATATATATACATACAAATATACGCACACATATATACATATAAATATATGCACACATATATGCATATAAATATATGCACACATATATGCATATAAATATATGCACACATATATGCATATAAATATATGCGCACATATATGCATATAAATATATGCGCACATATATGCATATAAATATATGCACACATATATATATATATATATATGCACACATATATACATATATATGCACACATATATACATATATATGCACACATATATACATATATATATGCACACATATATACATATATATATACACACATATATACATATAAATATACACACATATATACATATAAATATATATACACATATATATGGATGAACATTTTTCAAATTTTCGTAGTATTTTCTCTACTTTCTAATTTATTTTTAAATGTCAAATATAAGATGAAATATCTATTCATTTACTAGACGAAACAACTGCCTGGTAACACAACATGGTGTAAAATAAAATTTGAAATCACCTCTGCCAGCAGCTATTGCCGCTATCTCTGGAACATCGTTCCGAGGCGTGCCGCTTTTAAAACGAGTCTATATAACTTTGATTACGATAGATACACCTTGGGCATCACGGTAGTTTGGTAGAAAGTTATGGAGTATGAGGCCGGGAGGGATGAAGCGGTTATTGCACATATTTGCGTGTAGAAAGCGGGGGCACTGTTTAAATAGGTGTAATTTATAACGGCCATCGCCGCAGTGACTGTTAAATGGCCGTTTGCGATAAGCGACGAGTTTCAGAAATGCGATATGTATCGCCGCTGAATATCAATAAAGTTTGCTACGCAGGGAAATATCAGCTTTAAATCAGGAGTCACAGGACACGAAAGTTAGTAAAAATCCATTATCATCATCGTCACAGCTAGGAGTAAAATTTCATGATAGGAATATAGTAACAGCTGAATTTTTTATAAATAAAATTTATGGTTTAGGTAATCCATGGTTTCCACTGGAATTTATTTGAGAAACGCAATATATTTTTTATGTAGAAATATAAAGATAACCTAGAACTAAGACATCGGTGGTTTGTGTGCGCGCTCACATACACACAGAGATATATATAGAGACAGAGATATATAGAGACAGAGATACATAGAGACAGAGATACATAGAGACAGAGATACATAGAGACAGAGATACATAGAGACAGAGATACATAGAGACAGAGATACATAGAGACAGAGATACATAGAGACAAATACACAGAGATACATAGAGATACATAGAGATACATAGAGATACATAGAGATATATAGAGATAGAGCGATATATATATATATATATATATATATATATATATATATGTATATATATATATATATATAGATATATATATATATATATATATATATATATATATATATATAGAGAGAGAGAGATAGAGATATATAGAGATAGAGATATATAGATATATAGAGATAGAGATATATAGAGATAGAGATATATATAGATATATATAGATAGAGATAGAAATAGATATATATATATAGAGAGAGAGAGAGAGGATAATTGCAAGGCTTTATAAAGCTTTAAATTACAACTGAAGTAAATTATATTTCATTTATTTTAATTAAGATGCTGACATTGAGTTTTACACTAGACTCAAAATTCGTAGCTATGTGTATACTAGGAAAAATCTTAAGTACTTCGTTGTTATTGTTATAAAATAATCTCTTATAGATCATCAGTATTCTAAACATGAGACGTTAAATGAAGATCTTGTGAACTGAAGTAAATAGTATTTCATTTATTTTAAGATCCACATATGCCGACATTGTACACTACATACTCAAAATTCGACATTATGCGTATACTAGAAAAATTCTTAAATACTTCGTTCATGATTTTCATAAAATAATCTCTTATAGATCATCAGTATTCTGTACATGAGACGGCAAATGCAAGATCTTCTAAAAGTTGAAGCAGCATACTTTCCAACCATTCCTAAATAATTACATTTTAACTACATATAGACCAAGTCCTCCCTTTTCGTCTGAAAAGCAAACTTTGAATGGTCTCCCACTTATTTTTCTTTATGATTCAAAATGATTCTCCCTGCAACTGTAAAAACTCATGGTATATGTCCATCAAAAGTTGTTTTTTTTATCGATTCGACAACAAATGAAATTTGGACTGAAGCCTAAGTAGTTGTGCTTTACTCACGGGAACGACGTGGAAACCCATTGGACTACTACCTCTGATCTCCTTTTAACACATTGTGTGTGGGTACATTTTGCAGCGAAATTGTACCGGAAGTGGGCGTTTTGCGAGTAAATTTAATTATTCAGTTAAATCTCAATAGATAGACATTATTTAATTTTTTAACCACCTTTTCGTATTTTATATTGATATACTGTCACGAAGATTCGAAGGAACACATCGTTTAACTTAACAGAAGAATTTATTAAAGCTAAGTAGCAACTCGCAACTTTACAAGATTGGGAAGTTGCCTACAACTAGTGGGTATCAGCTTTTATAACCGAACAGAATATTCGAGAAATAACTAATTTATATATTAAAGAAAGATCTAGAATATTCAAGAACATAAGGAAACAATAACATTTTTAAATTAAAAAACCCTTACTTTGGATAAACCGCCCTAAGCTTCTTTATGCGGCAATATATAAACAAATATATAAACAGAAATATATAAGTAACCATCAGATTTTCGTAAATAAAAAAATATTTTTTGTAGATTAATTTATAATAGTATTGTACATATGAAAAATCAAATAGAAATAATACAAAAAGTTTTAATATTTTCAAATGATGTTCTATATAAACATTTTTATATTCTAAAAAAATGAAAAGAGCATTCATAAAACTAATAATGCAAAAACCAGTTTTTATTTGTTTAAATTTTTCCAGAATCTATGTTGTAGACAAGAACATTCGTCTTCATTTTCCTGTATATACCGTTATTTTTGTACCCACAAACAACCATATTATTATACTAACCCTTACTAGAACGTGACCCGCGCTCAAGTATTAATCGTCAGAAAATGTACTAGTACGTGTCCCTCATACAATGTGTTAACAAGGTGGAGGGAAGAGATAGTATAAATACTGTACAATGAATTCTGTTCTTTTTGTATATGCATTATTAAACTGTAAGTATAATGACAGGAACACGAACACAGAAAACGCAGATTTACTAATAAATGTTTAAAGTAAGCGTAATAATTTTAAAAAACTATAAGGTTCATAAAATAATTCAAGAACTTCTTGCTTTGTATCTATTTTTAGGAGTTAATTTTAAGGTAGAAATATTAGCAGTCTTGTCAACTTTTATCTGCATTTCTTATCATCTGTTTCGCATTTGATGACACATACACTAGAAATAATTCTAATTAGGAGATGTCCACTTTTCATGTTTGAAACGGATTATTCTGACAAGTTATTTTTACCTTAAATATAAATAAGCTGTTGTATTTAAAAACATCTGCGATCATTTCAATTGTCTATAGTCTCGATTGGTTTCGTTTTGAGTGCTACAGTCTACTTTTTTGCAACACGGGAGCTAATGAGGCAGGGACCTACAGCTTAAGGGCGATTCCGAACGGCTACGAACATCTATGCCACACTGGGATTCAAACCCACGGCACCGAAGGCCAGCACCTGAACCTATCGACCGTCGTTCGATGTCTATAGTCTCGAACGTATCATTATAACTAGCAGTAAATTGGAGCCTATATATCAAATATAATTTAAATAATTATATTTGATTTAAAGCCATGCTCATGTCGGATATACAAAATTCAAACTTTACAACGGTATAATTTATGAATTCATTTGAAATTGTGTTGATAGAAGTTATATCGTAGATGAATCATTTTCGTTCACTTAACTTTGCTCAGCAATTTTCATAATCCCAAGTTTTGATGTATGCTTACATTAGCTTATATTCCAATATAGTAGAAACTTAACCTATCTATAAAGATTTATAATTTAAAGTCTTATACTTAGCGAATAAATCGTTTAATTAGGAATAGAATGAATATAATTGTTAGATTATTACTGGTTAAATATTTAATGACTTCAGCCATCACTGTGGAGGTGTAATGTTAAAGTATATATGGTCATTACAATAATCTAAATACCATTAAACTTGAGAATATTATAGATATATATCTATGTATAATATAGATATATATCTATATATAATATAGATATATGTTGATACAAGTTATATCGTAGATGAATTATTTTCATTCACTTCGTGCAGTAATTTTCATTATCCCTAGTTTTGATGTATGCTAACATTAGCTTATATTCAAATACAGGAGAAAATTAACCTATCTATAAAGAGTTATACGTTAAGACTTTATGACTAAAACGTTTAATAAGGGATAGAATGCATATATATTTTTAGATTATAACTGGTTAAATATTTAATGACTTCAGCCATCAGAGTCGTGGTGTAATGTTTAAGTATATGGTCATTACAATAATCTAAATACCATTAAACTTGCGTATAATATAGCTATAAATTCCCAAAGAAATATATTTTAATCCTGATCGTTGAACTACTGGTCTGTTGTCTGCATCGATAGGAGGGAGGGACATTCATTATCGATAGCCTATCTATCGAACGTTCTAACTGATTACTCAAATTCTCCCTTAATGATGCGCCTTATCTGCAAAGCTGTTTTACAGCATGTCATGTATTCGAAATGAAGATCAATGTAATGAAAAGCCCTTTTGCGATTTTCCTAAAATGGCACTTTATGCTTTTGGCTAAGCTCGGCAGGACTAACGTTTAATGGTTCTCGATGCAAATGAAATGGACACAGTTTTGCATAGAGATGAATAGGCGGAAAAAAATCGTAAAAGTAAAAAAATTCTTATAATGACTTTAAAAATAAAAGATACAAAGCAATAAGCCAGTAAGTAACGTACGTGTAATGTAAATTTGACTGACACCGGTATTTCAAATAATATCTTAACAGCTTTTCAAAAAACATCCAGTTTCAGATCATTTTCAGCAGTCTCTTAAATGTTTAAACTGAAATCATCTTTTAAAGTTTATCACACTTTGAATTAATCTACTTAAAACTTTAATGATATTTGAATTATGTTTCAAATACAAATGTTTGAAAGCTTATGTTAAAATCTTTTAATTTTTTTCAAAAACATTTTTAGTAAAAATACATCACTGTCTATACCTTTACAGATATGAAAATTCTAATTTTTATATGCTCTTTAACCCTCCGAGTGGAACACATAGGAAGGAAAAGTCTTCAAAAAATACACTAGTGTTCTACTGTGTTTTTAGCCAAAGCGTTCGGTGAATTTTTTTCTACCCTCTTTTCGGCTAGGTAGACGAAGGGAAGCAACCTCCTTATTGTCCCTTTACTTCCTGTGCACATCCCAGAGGGACTGCCTCCAGTGGCTTGAATGATTAACCAGTACAATATAGTCTTATCTATAGTGAAACCAGTCTTATCTATAGTTTGACCCAAACGGCGTCTTTTTGTGGAGCTCGGGCTATTTCATGCCGGTCAGTAAGAAACTGTTTTGACTCATCTGGTTTTCAAAGGAGCTTTTAGGTTAAATGTGAACAAATGCCTGTGCTTCAGGGGATAGGGGTGTATCCCTCAATAAATGTCAGTCAAAGAGGGGTGCAGTTCCCAAACAACCGACTGGATCCTCCTACAACAAAACTCCACGGAGGAAATCACTGGCAGAAATGTACGTTACATCCATTTTCGTAGCGTTTTTGGAGATCGAAAATTGTGACCATCAGTTTGAAGACATCGTCGGTTGGGCGGAATTATAAGTGAAAACCACCTAGAGGGTTAAAACAACCACTTTAAAAAATTCATATTCAGTCATAAATGTAAAGAGTAAAATGATCTTTCCTGTAAAACTTTATCACATATAATATTGCATTCTACACTGATTAACTATATTTTATGTGCTCTAAATACATAATTAAAATGTTGCAGTTACAATGCCACAAATGTTGTTCCAATTCTTTACAAATTTTAAATTTCATTTTGTTTGGAAAGATCAAAGCTATTTTATAATAATTTTTCTGTGTTTTATAAGAAAATGGTGAAAATTACTATATTATGTCGTTCTTTAACAAAAAATTCTATATATTTTTATAATGAAATCGTAGTACATAATTGAAAAAATTTAGCCATTTTGAAAAACTAAATATTTAGGACAATTACCAATAGTTTATTACTAATATTACATAATTTTTATTATTAACTTGGCTCTCTTATCGGATTATTTTATATGAGGTACTTAAAAAAATAACTTGTGATAATAAAATTTTGCTTTATCTATTATAAATATTTATTATGTTTGACTATAATCAGTATTATGTATGTTATGTACAAAAGTTATTCTTTTGTTTTGTACTTTATAAAAATGTAATTACGCTATCTCATTTGTATCTCAAAATTTTCCTTAAAAAAGGATGTTCACATTTATTACATAAAACTCCACAGTGAATATTGAAAAATGGGAATATTTACATTTTTTTTTTAGATCATTCGAAACTAATATTTAAATATTTGTTATCTAATTTATTCTTGATCCTAGAGTTTCTAAATTTTATATTTCAGTCAAGGGTATATTAGTAAAAACTGTTACTAAAACTAAAAGTAATCACCTACAACTCCACAGAAAAAAAAAAAAAAAAAAACAAAAAAAAAAAAAAAAAAAAAATAAAAAAAAAAAAAAAAAAAAAAAAAATAAAAAAAAAATAAAAAATCAAAAAAAAAAAGGAATAAAAAAATATAAAACAAAAAAAAAAATTAAAACAAAGGAAAAAATTCAGTATAAGAGAAAACGTTGTGATACGTTGTAAAACGTGTGTTCAGTATAAGATAAAACGTACAGGAACCAATGCCCAAAATACTTGAATTAACCTTTTTTTTCACATTACGTGTATGTACATACCAATAATACTGGACTAACAAACTGACTCACTCACTCTATATCTATATGGAATACCTTTTACCACAGTAAATCTTCAGGAAATCTCAGTTCTCTTAAAACAATTTTAATAATTCAAAGGAAAAAATTCAGTATAAGAGAAAACGTTGTGATACGTTGTAAAACGTGTGTTCAGTATAAGATAAAACGTACAGGAACCAATGCCCAAAATACTTGAATTAACCTTTTTTTCACATTACGTGTATGTACATACCAATAATACTGGACTAACAAACTGACTCACTCACTCTATATCTATAAGGAATACATTTTACCACAGTACCTAGGGTAAATAAAGGTAGCATAATTCGTAACCCTATTAAAGAACTAAATTCCTCTTAAATCTTATTTCCTGCATCATAGCTTAAATGAAGATCTCTGAGCCTCAGTTGTACTTTCCTTTATAAAAAGAATAAAGGCTGAACTTAAAAAAAACATGTTAAAACATTTTTAATTATTTTCATTTCAGAATACCAGATTCTTTAAAATATTCGTTTACAAAATAAAACAAATAATTTACTTCGATTTGATATAAGTATTTATTTTCTAATATTCAAACGTTATCTTTGAGATACTGATTTTTTTCATTCAGTGTTTTTTTTATGTTATTTTATAAAATGTATAAATTGAAATAAATAATTTAAGTTAAAGATGTATTAATGTAAAACACATTCATTTTCAAAGAAACAAAAAAATTTATTTTATGATAAATCGATAAAGGCATGACAAAAATTTTAAGCCGCAAAAGGTACTTACTATATCTCAGTACACAATTGCAGAAACTAAAAATATAAATATTTTTATTAAATACAAATTTAATATAATAAAGATTTTGAGTTAAAAATACTTATTTAGGATCCAAAGTTTTAGAAAGACACCCAGCTTTCTTTGACACAAAATTTGAAATAATTGGATTTTATGAAATATTTATGTAATCTACTTACCATAATATCATATATGATCTAATAATGTTAAAATGTTCATCTCTTACTAGAAAAATGCATCTATCTATATAAGGGCTGGATCGTTTATAAATATATCGTCAACTATTATTATACTTTAAGTACCACGATAACATTATAATCCTTTGTCGATATATTCCCATCGGCTATACTGTTTTTACATTGAGTGGGATAACGCAGATCGCCATAACATATCCTAAATATTCCGCATAATACATCTTTTCACGTTATTTCATTCGTTTGACGTCTGCTTCGCTTATTTACCCACTTACTTGATAAACACACAACCCAGAAAATTTGCACATTAAAATTACTAATTGAATACGAACGCTATTCACCGAGACCTATTACTTAAAGCTGATTCCGAATGCTTCAAACATCAATGCCAGGAACTGAGTTCAAACCGTAGAATCCAATACTGAAGATTAGTTTACCAATGAAAGGATTTTAATTTCGATTTGGGAGACATATAATTCGGCAAAAATAATTTAGTGTAAATTACCAATAATGTTCCCAATTTGAATAAGTAATTATGTTTTGTATCTAAAGAAATCGCTTTTGATCTATCTATCTATATCCACCCATACATCTATCTCTATCTATATCCATATCCTGCTACATCCATATCCAACTATCTATATTCATCTATATCCATATCCAACTATCTATATTCATCTACATCCATCTCTTTCATATCCATCCATCTACTCTTTCTTCCACCTCCTCTATCTTCCACCTCCTCTTTCTTCCACCTCCTCTTTCTTCCACCTCCTCTTTCCTCCACCTCCTCTTTCCTCCACCTACTCTTTCTTCCACCTCCTCTATCTTCCACCTCCTCTTTCTTCCACCTCCTCTTTCTTCCACCTCCTCTTTCCTCCACCTCCTCTTTCTTCCACCTCCTCTTTCTTCCACCTCCTCTTTCTTCCACCTCCTCTTTCTTCCACCTCCTCTTTCTTCCACCTCCTCTTTCTTCCACCTCCTCTTTCTTCCACCTCCTCTTTCTTCCACCTCCTCTTTCTTCCACCTCCTCTTTCTTCCACCTCCTCTTTCCTCCACCTCCTCTTTCCTCCACCTCCTCTTTCCTCCACCTCCTCTTTCCTCCACCTCCTCTTTCCTCCACCTCCTCTTTCCTCCACCTCCTCTTTCCTCCACCTCCTCTGCCTTCCATCTCTGCCTTCTATCTCCATCTTCTATCTCCGCCTTCTATCTCTATCTTCTATATTTTCTATATCTTCTATCCCTCTATCTATTTATCTTTCCATCCATCCATCTATATCTAGATATAAATGTTAAAATAAATTACTCCTAAAAAGTTTTTTTTACCTTTTCTTTGATTCTAAAAATCCTTATTTTTAGAATGAAACTGAAATTTTAAAAATTTTAATTGAAAGAAAAAACAGTTTGGAATGAAAGAAAACCGAGGTTATTAAAAATTAGTAATATATAAAATAGTAATATCAAAAATAGCCATATATATATATATATATATATATATATATATATATATATATATATATATATATATATATATATATATATATATATATATATATATATATATATATATAAAATCGATATAATACTTTAAAGTATGTCTTTAAAGTATTATATCGATATATCAATATCAATTTGGAGATATATGGGGGTAAATTCCTTATATCGTCAAGACCTATTATACAAAAATTTAAAATAAACCATACTCCCAAACGTAATTTAGAGAATATTAATCATCTAATCATTTGTCTGGAATGATAGTTGTGTACACACAAAAAAAAATCTCCAATATCATATGTTGATATTAAAGCCTTACGCTACACCAACTTTTATCTACAAAGCTGACATTCAGTAACAAATTGGACACTTCCTCACAAGAATATATGACAACCACAAGCAGAAAAATATAATTCAGAAATCCAAAAAGTTTTTTTTTTCTCCTGAGAAACTTAAAACTGTTTTTAGTGGGTTTGCCTTGGCCATTTTTTATTCATGCTCTTTGAATTTGTTCCAGAAATGGAACGTCGGGTTTCTAGATGAAAAATGAGTTAAGATATAATGTTTAAAAACTAAACTGTTTGTGTAATATATCCCTTGTATATATACATACATATATCAGATCAAACATAAACAAACACATTTATCTTTCAGACATTAGCAGACATTTTAAGCTCAGATATGAAATAAGAGAAATATTTATATCTACGTATGTATAGAATATATAAATAAGCAAAAAAAAAACGAGAAATAAATTTACATGAAAATTATTACAACTGAATAATAAAATAGACGATACTTCTATGCAATTTATATTATTGTAAGCATAAATAAAACTAGAACATTCAGGGAGAAGAAATAAATGGTCTTACTAGTTGAAATAACCATTCCTGAATTCTTACTAGTATGAATAATAATTTACGATAATCTCTATTTCATATGAATGCGTTTCACTTATTTCAGTAAACTTACTTTGTTTATATACTTAAGTTAATATTTATATACGAACATGTTAGTCAGGTGTAAAAGACTTCAGTTCTAAATTTAAGTTCCTTACACAGCAAGATTGTAACCTTAAATAGAAGTAGAACATTCAGGGATTAGAAATAAATGGTTTTACTAGTTGAAATAACTATTCCTGAATCCTTACTGGTATAAATAATAATTCACGATACTCTCTATTTCATATGAATGCGTTTAATTTATTTCAGTAAAGTTAACTTACTTTGTTTAGATACTTAAGTTAATATTTATATACGAACATGAATAGGTTTCGTTAGTCAGGTGTAAAAGACTTCAGTTCTAAATTTAAGTTCTTTACACAGCAAGATTGTAACCATAAATAAAACTAGGACATTCAGAGAGTATAAATAATAGTTCTACTAGTTGAAATAACTATTCCTGAATCCTTACTGGTATAAATAATAATTCACGATACTCTCTATTTCATATGAATGTGTTTGAATCATTTATTAATGTTTTGTATTTTGTTTTGTTGTTTATCCTCGAACTCAATGTCCTACATTTTGTACTGTTAATTTTCATGCTCAGTGTGCTATGTTTTGTTTTTGTAGTATAATTTAGTTGCATTTTTGGCAACACTTTTTTTGTAGTTTTAAAAAGCAGAACTTTTGCGAGTGATGGCTGCACGTTGCTACTGACATTATGATAATTAAAATAAGTTTTAAGACAAATGTTATTGTCTACGTTTTCTGCCTGTGTTATTGGTCCGCGTTGACAAAATGCGTTTAATTAATTTCAGTAAAGTTAACATACTTTGTTTATATACTTAAGTTAATATTTATATACGAACATGCAGAGGGTTCGTTAGTCAGGTGTAAAAGCTTTCAGTTCTAAATTTAAATTTTTTTACACAGCAAGATTGTAAACCATAAATAAAACTAGAACATTCAGGGAGTATAAATAAATGGTCTTGCTAGTTGAAATAACTATTCCTGAATCCTTACTGGTATAAATAATAATTCACGATACTCTCTATTTCATATGAATGCATTTAATTTATTTCAGTAAAGTTAACTTACTTTGTTTAGATACTTAATTTAATATTTATATACGAACATGAATAGGTTTCGTTAGTCAGGTGTAAAAGACTTCAGTTCTAAATTTAAATTCTTTACACGGCAAGATTCTAATCATAAATAAAACTAGGACATTCAGAGAGTATAAATAATAATTTTACTAGTTGAAATAACTCTTCCTGAATCCTTGCTGGTATAAATAATTCACGATACTCTCTATTTCATATGAAGGCGTTTAATTTATTTCAGTAAAGTTAACTTACTTTGTTTAGATACTTAAATTAATATTTATATACGGACATGCAAAAGGTTCGTTAGTCAGGTGTAAAAGCCTTCAGTTCTGAGTTTAAGTTCTTTACACAGTAAGATTGTATCGATACAACTGACGATTGACGATAAAATATCAGAGGAGAATTTCCAATTCCACTTATTCTGCAAGAAATAAAAATTTTTATATGATATATACGAGGCGCATCGAGAAAGGAAACTTCCCGAAGTTTTCCCTTTAAAGTAAACGAAATTAGCGCTGCCAATTGCGCGTGCGTAACAGATCTATGGCGTATTAATCGTTTGCCAGCTGGACAAGTCCCGATTCGTGCCAGTAGCGGCGTAGCAGTGGTCCGGAATGGAAACTGTAATTCCTTCTCCGGCCGCCTGCAAGGTTCGGTCGGTGATCTTGAATGCACAAAGAATTGCTTTAATTGAAATTCATCGTCAGCTCTGCCAGGTCTATGAGCCGAAACTAACACCCGAACACAAAATTCAACGCTTAGGAGCAGCACTGACATTTCTGCAACGGTATCACGATGACGGCGACGAGTTCCTCGGCAGGATCATTACGAGCAATGAGACTTGGATTTACCCCGGAAGCCAAGCAGCAGTCAATGCATTGACATCATAGTGGATCTTCGGTCAGGACCAAATTCAAACAGACGCTGTCGGAACAGAAAGGGATGTGCACGGTGTTCTGGAACAGGAAGGCTGGTTCCATTCACAGGCGGTAGAGTTCTATGACAGAGGTATACAAAAGTTGATCCCACAATACGATAGGTGCCTCATTTCTGGTGCTGACTATGTTGAAAAATAGCTGAAAAATTGTTGTACTTGTTGCCAATAAATATGTCAGTGTAAGTGAGAGTTCTTTTTTTTTCTTTTAAATAGGGAAACTTCCTTTCTGGATGCGCCTCGTATATTGCTGGATGATTAGTTGGAAAGCTTGGTACTGCAAAATATTTTTTTCATCTGAGGAAACATTACATCAGCACCAAAAGCAGTTTAAAATCGTTTCCACAAGACTATTAAACATTCCAACCACTCCGGATTCCTCGGAACAACTCCGGAGTCATAACAGAATTTAATAATTCCAAAAACCACTGAGATTACTCAGGAAAATAACAAACATTTTGAACAACAAAAATGTTCAGCAATCAAATATAAAGTCTTGCAAAAAATAATGCTGAATATTACTCTTTCCACACAGTAATGCTACATGAGTTTTCAATACTGAGCGGAAAAACCAAACTGAAATTAGGTAAAATTTGAGTGGACAGACTGTTGAATCCCCGATGATAGGAAAAAAATAAATATTTTAATCAGGATCAATGTGCTACAGAAATTGTTAAAGCTAAAACAGCTACTTATACATTATTAAATACATAAATTTTAGTTTACCATCTATAATGTACTACTGTGTGTTTATTTTAATTTGCTCGATTTAATTTAGATACCAATAAAATATGTGATTATATTTAATTTGTGTAGGTTAGTTTGTTTGTTATATATGTAACATCGCATATGCGTGTACTTTCTGGTTATCATGTCAAATTTTAAATCCTAAAATAATGTTGCTCTTGACAGCGGTGCCTCATTGTTGGCATGTTTCGACTATTATATTGGTAAGAGTGATATCTAAACCCTCATAATTACCAGTGGAAAATCTGTGTTAGTGGTTCAACAGTCTATTTTGCATTCTAAGGCCTTACCACATGTCGACATGCACGTCTTGAGAAAGAAGGGTATTGAGTTCAAGAGTATTTTTCCTACTAAATGATACAAGGATTTCCTGTGTGATAGCGAAAACGTTTCAACTGGTTAAAGGCCTTATCAGAAGTCAAGTTGAACTAAAATAAATCAGTTTAAAAAATTTCGCTGTAGCACAAAAAATTTGCGTATTCTTCACCAATGAAAGGAATAAAATTAACACCTATACATGTGTAACAATAAGTCACATTCTGTTCAGCTTTTTTTTAAATCTTCTCGTGAGTCATCGTGAAATACATAACAAAATAGGACCGGTTTGAACTAGAAAGAAACTTCGGACTTCTTAAAATAGAAGAGCCCGTTGGTTTGACTTTTTCTGACCTCTCCGTTCGGGAGTGGATCCCTTTTTTTCTGCGGGAAAGCCTGGTTTTTTAGAGGACAAGGTTGTGACCAGAGGAGAGTAGAAGGTGAACGCTGCTGGCATCCGCGGTAACAACTGTCTGTGTGGTTTGGAATTGTTTATATAAACGTGAAATTACAGAATGATGAACGCCGAAGAAAAAAGCAACATCTGTGATCGGCTGTCCTCCTTCAATGCACCCCACAGCACGCCAGCGCTCAGAATCTTCCATTCATCTTTTGGAAGTCATAGAACCAAGTATGTCCTGAAAACAAATTGTACGAAAGTTTTAAACACCTTCTATTACACTTACAGTCAACTTCTGTAACCCTTCATAAACCTGGCATCTTAATAAGACTGACTTTTCTTTCTTGCATATTTCTTCACATGAAATCGTGATTGGCTGTGAACTAACATATTTGCATACTTGAATCTACCTGTGAAGCGAATTGCATCATCTTCAATTCTGATTGGCTTCTGTAAATTAGCATTTTTGTCTACGTGCTTAACTTTTGGAAGTGAGTGTATTCTAGTTTAAGTGACTGTGTGATAAAGCCTTTGATCGACTGAACATATGCTATTGCATGAGAAATCCGTGTATTATTCAACCAGAAACATAACCATAAACTAAACTATTGCATTTTCAACACAAACACGTTGATGTGGGATATAAGTGTGTTTTACGCTGACCCATCCGAAGACATACAGCAGCAGTGTGCAATACCAATACAAAGTGTGCCTTTATGTTTATGTGTAATATAAACATATGCAGCTAAAAACAGCTAATGATAACTGAGACACATTGCTATTTTCAATAATTTTTTTAAATTAAAATAAATTATACATGTACTCAAACTGGACCCCAAAGACCTATATCCCAGCTGACCATTATCTTCATTTCAATTAGATATACGTTAGTAACAATTTTTCAACGAGTTGTTGGAAAATTTATAACAAGTTTTCTTTTTCTTACAGTATCTCAGTATTATATTTAACTTTATATTTTGTATGCTATTACATAAGACCTCAAAATTAATTTTAAAATGTTTCAGTATTCCTTTTAATGTATACCAAAGAGATGTCATTTACAAAGGAAGAAAAACATTAATTAAAATTTCTAAAAAAGAATAAATATCTGCAAAGTGTATCATCCCATTTACATTGAAAATGACAATTTTCATCTAAAAGAGAATTTGACATTTGATTTGTTGGTACATAATTACATTGCTTATGTGTATTAAACGTGAAAGCTAATTAAAGCAGATTACTGTAAAGGTACTACTAGATATTTTCCAGTGTTTCTTTACTTCGTTCTTTTAATTAGAGTCTGTTTGATATTATTTCTGCTTTTAAGTCTTGTTTTTATTCCATTTAATTTACAACGCTAAGATTGATGACGTCAATACAACACAGCTCTTTCAACATCTATATATTATGCATTATAGATTTTAAGACCTGAATTCTTTTTTGGTGTTTTCATTTTTAAAATTTAATTAGTGCTTTCTCTTTTATTTATTCTTCAAGGTGCTATCATTTTGTGTATCTGTTTATATATAATTTTTTAAATTTCCAGGTTTTTATTTAGATAATTTTTTTTTGTTTTAGCTACCGTGAACATATTTTTCATCTTTAACTGTTTATTTCAATTGATTTATTAACTACTCTGCAGCGTGAAAATGATCTCAAGAGAAAGAAAAAAGCACTGGAAAATTTACTAATCAATTGCAACTTAGGCAGCTGAAAATATCCGTGGGGTCTCACAACAGCAGTTAAAGTTTAACTATTTCTAAATTTTTAGTGAACACTTGTTAATATTTCCCCTACTCGTTAATTACTAGCGCAAAGTAATGGCTTAACGCAGAATAACTTGTTCCATTTTAAATGTTTATGCCACATTTTCTCTATTTTGCATTCTAAAATCTGAATACAAATATTGTAGTGCGATTACAATTTTGAATTTAGTTCGAAAGGATGTAGTTGAACGATGAACTAAAACTAAATACAATTTTCCATATCTAGATCACATATTTAAAAACTACCTCTTTCATGATATAAATTATTTATACATTTCGAAAGACCCATTCTTGTGACTTATTTCTTCTGTCTTTAGAAGCTTATTTTCTTTTTGCAGTAATGAATTATATCATAAAACTTTTTTTTTCGTCGGTAAAAGATTATTACATATATTTTGAAGACGTTTTAACAATCTTACGTAGTTAATCCCCCATATAATAACAGCCTAAGGTATCTGACCGTCTTTCCTCGAATTTATGAAGATGTTGGAAATGGACTGGATTAGAGGCATCCATATTGGATTCTTGATGAGTTAGGATTAGCAAAAATTCAAAGCGAGTGAAGTTTATCTTCTCCTAAAATATATCGATACAATTTTAAAATAAATTGGTATAAATATGCTGCAGATCCCAGCAAAAAATACTGTCGTCTTCCCTCCTTTTCAAGCGTTTGATGCCATTATTTAACGCCTTATTTTATCCGGTTAAGAGCAGGCGATTAAATTTATCAATTTATCACATAATAATTAGGTAAAAATAACATCTTTGTGTACCATTACGACGTCATTCCTTCAACCATCTCATTATATAATTTCTTATTTTAAATTATTTAAATATAGTCTCAATTATTTTCATACGTTTTCACCACTGAACTTAGATATGTAACTTAATAAATTTCTTTTATATTTGGATTAAATAATGGATTAGGTACATATGGGATAATTTTAATTTTAATCATCAATTATTTTTTGTTGTAATGAATATTTTATCACAACAAATTATTTCATAAAAGTTGATTAAAGGGGCCGACCTTACCCAAAGTCCTTTAACGGCTAACTCTGATTAACTTCCGTTTAAACGGATAATTGCGTCCTGCCATTGGTTGGCTCCATGGGTTAATCGCAGCTAGCTGTTAAATGACTTTGGTGAGACCGGCCTTAGTTATATCAAGAAAGCCTCCATTTAATTTTCTATTAATACAAGTATTTATATAAATAAATATTTTCTATTATACAAATATTTTATTAATTTTTTACCTGCCACATAGGGTACTTTATATTCTAGAAAATTAAAAATCTTACTCATCCCGTTATATGACGGGTTATAGCTAGTAGACATATATTGTTTTTAAGACTTACATTTTGCAAATAAATAATTACCATTAACAAACACTAGTAAACTAAAATGAATAAATCATAAATTTTCATAAAACTTTTAAACCTCTGAACACAGAACGTACAAGTTAACGATAATGTATTCCCTTCAATTTATTTCCTGAATATTATAATGATATGTTTACATAAAATATCAATAAAATGTAACTGACTATTTCATTCAAAACTAAAGAAGTAATGCGATGTTTTTCAAGAGATTAAAATATTATTCTAAAATATCAAAATCAGATTTATTTTTCCTATTACTACAGAGTAATACATGCTAATAGTATGTAATATAGGCGAAACTCTTTAAAAATCACAAAACAATTTATTTCTGGGAAGAAACATGAAATCCATACAGCAGGCAAACACTTTTACAACCTTGTGCACACAGACCCGCACATACGCTTTTCAAGTAGGGATTCCTAAGGTAAAAAGAGTACGAATAATCCCTAAGCACAATTGATCACGTGATACAAAATACCCATGTTTAAAGAGAACGCGCTAACTATTGGCTAAAGTAGTACAGACAGAGGCTGAATTAAGTCTATAGCGTGTCTGGAGGGAAAAATCAGAATTATCGCACAAACCCCGAACTCAATTTATGAACAAAAGTTACTAAATGAATATTAAAATACGTAAATAAGGGATTTTAATATTACATATATATCAGGGAATCATGCAGCTTATGGCAGAAGAGGGAACTAAAATCATAGAGAACAGTCTAACATAAAGGGCTAGAGGGATTCTTTTACAACCGTACTTACTTAAAAGTTTACGAACAGTTTATGATGTCTATCTTAAATAATAATCCCTATGAGCTCTCAACGTAAAATGTATGAAATTTTAATATCTTTAATTACATTACAGCATAACCTCATTAGTTTATGCTCATTAGTTAGTAACCTCATTTATTTTAAATAATATAGACTTTTATTTATAAAGAACACGTGATAAGAGTTTTTCAACCCTTGGTGGTAAACAGCTTTCCCTAAGGATTAGGTTTTGAGATATTTACCACGAAACAGGTCATTCCGCAACAGTAAAACAAAAAGAAAAGAGAAGATGATCATGAGTTATCTTTTAAAAATTCCATAGTTTAAATAATTAAAACGAAACCATGGAAGAAGGTAGTATTATGCTTGTCGTTAATGTTAAAGTAAGAGAAAAGGGTTAAAATTAGCGAAAAAAAGGTTTTTTGATATCTATTACAGAGAAAATACCGTAAATTAAAGTTTAACAAGTTATAGCTATTCGTCACGATTTTATGCATACTTTCCATTTCGCCAGTAATACTTAAATGCTTAAATAATAAATATTGTTTAAAATAATTGTTTTCTAATGCTATCAGTATTTCAATCTTTCCAGATGTATTTCTAACCATCATATACCTTTGTAATTTTTCTACGATTTATCATATAAAGGTTACTTTAAATTAATCTATTCCAAGAAAAAAAAATTAAATATAAATATTTATTATGCGTATTTAGTAAAACATAATTATAATATAATTATTATAATGATTATTAATTACATTTCCAGCAAATGTATACAATAGCTTAATTTTATTCTACAGACCTAAAAGAAACCATATTAATTATAAATATTTTATTTTACTTAAAACGGTTGAGCTTAGAACATTTCCAATAATATTTCATAACATTTTCCTTTTGAGACGAGCAATAAATAATAATTTTAAAACTGTAAATATGTTTATCTTGACATCAAAATTTTAAAACTCTTTTTCTGAAATGTATTGTTAACAACAAGTTAGCAATATATTTCAAACTATCAAATAGGTCAAATTCAAAATAAAATTATTTTGAATGACCATTTTCCTCTTAAAAAATCTATGATCTGTTTCGTATTCAGTTGAAAATGTAGTGATTTTTTTAATATAATTTCCCTTTGATCCCTAAAGTGTACATTTATTTTTGGCTACTAAAATTGGGATTTATTGTTATAAACAGATTCTAAACAGCTATGAAACTCCTGTTTTCAACTAGATTTTATCCCGATTTCTCCGGTATTAAAAATGCAGCGTCCTACCATTCAATAGGTGCTTTGTCTATTTAATATGAGAACATACCTACTTTTCTTTTCTCAGTTTTTTATAATCAAATAATTCTTGTTACATGGAGGGTATTATGTAGCAAACATATATAGTAAAATAACTGTGGTTTAGTAAGTGTAATGTATAAAAGGTAACTTAAGAATAGTATAACAACAATATTTCTCACACATGCTTCTTAAAAATAAGAAGCAATTATAAACTAAATTCTGAATAAAGAGTATTTTTGACTTTTTGATAAAGCGAAAGATTTGAAGACTGTAAAACTCAGAACACGAACTGTGTACATATGTGTAGATAAGACTTTAGAAATTGATACAACATATCTAAAGTCTTATCTACACATTTATCTTATTCATATTGCAGTTATATGAATTTGTAAGGAATCCAAAACGTCATTTTGAATACTGAAAATAAGCAATAAAAATGCAATTTATACGTTAATAATTTTGTAGTTTATTAATTTTGTAAGGAATCCAAAACGTCATTTTGAATACTGAAAATAAGCAATAAAAATGCAATTTATACGTTAATAATTTTGTAGTTTATTAATTTTTTTTCGCTAATTTACTGCGTTTTCCTATGCATAGTAAGATAAAAAAATAACTCACTTAGCCAATTATTAAAGCTTTTAAAAATTACTTTCCACTAAAGCGTAAATATTCAGAGGCCAACATTTAATGAAGGAATAGTAAATTAACACTAACCCATAAGCAGATTCTTGTACCTTATATAATCACAGGATAAATACAGAAAACTGAAATTCAAAAAAAATTCTTTTTTACCGCTATAAATATTTATCCACAAGACGCACTGATATATAACAAAGTAGAAAAAACTGAAAAAAAAATAGCACGAAGGGAAACCACCCTAGAAAAAAAAATCTAATCTTTGCTAATTGGGTTAGAAGCACTACTAGAAAAAACTTTTCAGGGAAAAATTTATATATAAAATATATTAGAATAATACCATCTCCGGGTCGCAACATGATACTGGGGTTGGAATGTGCATGCATGTGGAAAGGGGGAGATTTGTATGTTTTCGCTCTGTCAATTCAGCACACACGCTAGTTGAACTAGTGCCAGGGGGGAGGGTGAAAGAAAAAAAAGGGTTGAATAGGAAAGAAAAAGAAATAGCCGATCGATGCATAAAGAAATATTAAGGATGAAACCTTGGGTTACTAGCATAAATATTTATGCGGTTTTTGTTTTCTTTCATTCGTCATCTTGAAACTGATATCTGTTTTTTTCCCTTTAATTCCAGGAAATATCCTTTTTAAAATTTTTCTGAGAAAAAAATTCCTAAGATTGATTTGTTAGGGTATTTTGTTCCATCTATTTCTAAAATTGTATAGCTTCCAGAAATCATTTTTAATATTTAATATATGTCTTACGTAAATATATTAACTTTCATTTAAAGTTTGTTAATTAATCCATGCACACGAAGCTTATTAAAAGCTTTGAAAACTATCGACATTATTAAATTGCCTCTCAGAAATAGCAACGTCTTGCAGAGAATTCCATTTTTATTTTGATAATGCATTTTAATTTCAGCAAAACAAATTTGGTGACTCACAGCTAAGAGATACGGAAAAATTTTAAGGTATGAATTATTTATTATTTAAGGTTAAATAGAGTTTTATTACTATTATGTGTGTTTGCTTATTTTTCACAAAAAGTAAAGGATATACAGAGTTGCTTTGATTTGGTTTGGAGTGCTATGGTCTACCTTTTGCAACACGAGGGCTAATGATACTGGTACTTACATCTTAAAGCCGATTCCAAACAGCTAAGAACATCCATGCCACATTACATATAATTCGAACCCACAAACTCTGGTACCAAAAGCCAGGAACCTTACCAATCGGTCATCATTCGGACAGAGTTGCTTTGATTTTTTTTCAGTTTACAATACTGTGTCAACATATTTTGCTACTCGAGATCTGATGGAACCAGGAGTTATTGCTGTTATTTACTTATTCTGAACGGTAACGAACATTCATGAGAGTCCTAAATGTATAAAAGGTATGTTAAGTTTTATTTTGCTTTGTTTTGGAGTGCTACGGTTTACTTTTTGCAACACGAGGCCTAATGAGCCTGTGACTTACATCTTAAAGCCGATTCCGAAAGATTACGAACATCTATGGCACAGTGGGATTTGAAACCACGAACTCCGGTACCGATGTTAGCAGCCTAACCGATCGGCCATCTTTCGAAAGGTGTTTAAAGAATAGTATAAGAACAATGTTTCTTACACATCCTTCTTAATTTTAACAAACAATTATGATCTAAATTCTGAATATAGAGCATTTTTTACAATTTGATAAAACGAAATAAGAGTGTAAAACTCAGAATACAAACTGTGTGCATGTGTGTAGATAAGACTTTAGAAATGTTATATGAATTTCTAATCTACACATATCTTATTCCTATTGCAATTATATGCATTGGTAATGAATCTAAAACATCTTTATCACTGAAAATAAGGAATAAAAATACAATATATACGTTAATTATTTTCAGGTTTATTAATATTTTGCCCTAATTTACAGCTCTTTCCTAATAAATTCTGAATATAGAGCATTTTTGACTTTTTGATAAAACGAAATGAGAGTGTAAAACTCAGAATACAATCTGTGTGCATATGTGTAGATAATATTTTAGATATGTTAGATATGTTGTATTAATTTCTAATTTACACATATCTTATTCCTGTTGCAATTATATGCATTGATAATGAATCTAAAACGTCTTTTTATCACTGAAAATAAAGAATAAAAATACAATATATACTTTAATTATTTTTAAGTTTATTAATATATTACCCTAATTTACTTCTCTTTCCTAAACGTAGTAAGATTAAAAAAATTAATTTACTTAACCAATTATTACAACTTTTAAAAATTACTTTCCACTAAAACATAAATATTTAGACTCCAACATTTTATGAAGGAATAGTAAATCAACACTAACTCTTAAGCAAAGTCTTGTACTACATAATCATAGGAT
>CM063510.1:111099689-111134689 GCA_032207245.1 Pardosa pseudoannulata | reverse complement strand
TTATAATGCTTTTTTCCTAGTTTTACATCTTTCCTGAGTTTCAAAAATCTTTAAAACAAACATTAAAAGATGCGATTAAAAACATGCTATGTTTAATACGTATTTACTGAATGAGGGTTATTTAATCACCGTTTAGTATCGCGAGTACAGAAAATCACGTGATACATTCGTTTATAGATTTGTTTAGACCATTCCTTACTGTTGATCATATAGTATACAATCTCAATTTTTATTTTATCATTTCAAGAAATTCCTCGCTTTTGTCCAGCTTTTGGATCTATTAATAACAGTAAAAAGGAGATATGTAAGCAAAAATATTAACTTTCATCGTTTTCCTTTTTAAAAACCTGAATGTAAACAATGACTTACCAAGTTGAAAAGGAAAGATTAAGTTTCTAGTAAATATAGCTTTGCTCTGAGCCCTTTATTTTAGCTTATGTTTAAAATATAGTTCATTGTGTATCGCATGTGATATACAAGCGTATAAAGCATTTGATGTCTTTATAATATGTAACGTACAAGATAGGCAAACTGGTTGATAAAAAAAAGATATTTTGAATTAATATCAGGACTAATAAAAGTATAATTATTAAACTGAAGCCTCATAATTTATATTATGTAAAATATATGTTATAAGATAAATATAACAAGCAATTTGCTTCGTTTCATTTGTAACAGTAATAGTTACAATATAAGTAATTTTCATGTATTCTGCTTTAACTGAAGCTTGAATAACATGGATTTGACAGTTTACCAGTAAAAATTTAAACTATTTTACAAAATTCAACTTGAATATCTTTGAACAAAGTATACTTTGCTTTAATACAGTGAAATGTCCATCTGATACTTTTTCGTCACTTATTTTCAGTATGTACTTTTGAATATTTTCTAAACAAAAATCATAATTCGGTAAAGGTTGATCAAAAACAGAAGAAGCCATTTCAATTTATGGGCTATGTAAACTATTAAGGTAAGAAATTAGACCAAATATTTACCATTCACATTTTTCTATCCGAAATCGTGCAAGTGGAAAAAGCAAAATGCATGCATCATGTGGTTCTGGCGTGATTGTACATAATCCTCATTAAATATGAAAATGTTATCAATAATCAGTTACATGTTGCACAAAAGTTACAAGCCATTTCTAGATTTTTAATTAAAAAAAACCTTCCAAATTTCCTATTTTCTTGAATAATTTGTGAATTCCTCCCCTTCAATTAAAATTCACCATGCTTGCTAGAATGAGCCACTTATACAAAAAGAATTTAATACAGCATGTTTAGATGTTTTATGTTTTTATAATTATGAAAATTTTATAATGTTCTATGATTTTTAGCAATGTCATTAACATATATATGTACGTGATAGTTATCTCCTTTAAGTGCATTAAAACTAAAAAAAGAAAGAAAACTTTTAAACGTGAGAAAAAATTCCAAATATATTTTATGATAAAATTAAAGATATTATAATTAAAGATTATAACATCTTTAATTATCTTTTATTGTAATTAAAGAATAAATAAAAAATAATAAATTAATCCTTTAATTATCTTTTATTATAATTAAAGAATATATTAATCAAGTCTTAAACATACATTAGTAAGAATAAGTTTCTTACTTAAGAAAGATCACACAAATGATACTACTAAAAATAGATTAACATAGTCACATTGGCTAAAATAATATAACGCTTTGAATTTTTGTGTTACAATAAACTTCTATAAAGCATTTAAATAAATGTTTAAATATAAATTTATATATTTAAATGCATACATGTAAATAAATTCACTAAAGTTTTATCTACCCAATCTTACACGTATTATGGCACTGCATATTTATTTGTACACTTTCGTATATACATATTTATAATTTGTGTATTTATGAATTTCATAACTCATGCTCCCCTATGTATTCAAAACGAATATATATTCTTGAGAGTCGCAACCATTTTCAAATATGTTTTCTTGCTCTAAAAATATGCAAATGCAGATCCCCGCTTTTTAATAGCCCATGGCTTTAAGCAAACATCTGAAAAAAATATTTTTTTCCCTTCTTCTCCCTAGCAGAAAATCCATTTAGAAAAGAAGCGTTTTGCTGTGAGAATCTAAACACGTGGCTAAAGTTCAGTGCACTTATAATGAAGAAAAACATATTTTATCCTCTGGAGATGTATTGAAGAGGAAAAAATGGGAGTAAGAACCAAATAATTTATAGCTATTCAACTGGAGGATATGGAAATGGGCGGCAGTTTTAATTCAAAACAAAAGAGGGGATTTCGGCTATAAATCATAAAATCCCTTTTTCCCCCACAACTAATGAATCTCTTGTATTTAAATGTACACGAATATTTAAGATGTTTTATCTGTTATTGCTGAAAGTACAACAAAGAGTATTTTACTGAAAAAAGACATTTTTGTTCCTATTGTTCCACAAAAAAATCTCAATAGGGATTATAGATTTAAAAAAATGTTTATACTGTTGCCTTGTTTTGATGAAGTAAGTACCTACTTTGAAAATAACTTAAAGATACCTATCTTTACCTTAGATATCAGAAATGTCAAACTATTTTATGCAGTTAAATAAGGCAATGATACATTGATATTACATGTAATTATATGCTGTTTGAAGATTTTTAATACTATCTGTGACATCATAAAAATAAAATCTACCACCTTATTCTGTGTGTATTCACTTCACTTAAAGGTATTGGGAGAAACTATGATCGCATCTTAAGTTTTAATGAATGACCAATAGAGGGCGCTAATGAAATTTATCATCAGGATATTTATAAAATTGACATTTTTTTTTATCTTAGAATCAATGGTATCTTAGAAATAGTCTGCGAATTTTTATGGAATGTTTAAAGAAAGAAAGTGAGTAAAATAATGGACTCGTGAAGGCTTCAAATTGGAGATTTTTTTATGATTTTAAGAAAGGGCTCACTCGACAAGAATGCTTAAAATCGCATCGTGAATCTTTTGGTAGTGGTTTGGTTTGATTTGGAGTGCTACTGTCTTCTCTTTGCAACACGAGGGCTAATGAGCCCGGTACCTACACCTTAAAGCCGTGTACTACCTGTAAACAGCCACCCATCCGAAGTCTGGTGTAGGGTGTTGAATTGATGGTTCGGTCTGACCGTCCGGCAACAATGCGTTTACGCAGCGTCCAAGTCAGCATTAATTCAAGCAAGCAAGCCCATAATATTTAAAATAACAGAAGAAAAAAATATACAGCTTAAAGCCGATTACGAAAGGCTACGAACATCGATACCACTGTGCGATTCGAACCCATGAACTCCGGTAACGAAGGCCAGCACCCTAACCAATCGGCCATCGTTCGGCTTCGTAAAACCCTTGGTAGTGAAACGCCATCAGAAAAAGACAGTGTTTAATTGGTTTCCAGAATTTCGTTGTAGTCTTGCGTTAGTCAAGAATGAATTCTGGTGAAGGACGATCAAAACCAGTAGTGAATTCAAAGAACATCATTGCTGTGCTCAAGATGAAGATCGCATCGCATCGTGAGGTAGGGGCATTCCTTGACATATCTCATACTGCAATACATTCAGTTTTACACGGACACATAGTTCCTATAATTATTTGTTCCAGATGAGTTCTACACAATAACAGAATCTCAAAAAGGGGGTTGTTCAAACTGGTGTAAGAAAAGGCTAAAACGATTCAACCTGGGAACAGCAAAATCCGTATACAACATCGTTACAGAAGACGAAACTTGGATATATTCGTATGAGCCGGAAACCAAACAACAGTCTATTATCTGGGTAATTCAAGATGAACGGAATCCCACGAAAGTTGTTAGTTCATAAAGCACTTCCAAGAAAATGATTGTTTATTCGGCTTTACAGGACATATCGCAGCCATTCCTTTAGAGGATCGAAAAACAACGCTAAATGTATACAGAAATTTGTTTACCAAAAGTCATCAACAAAATCAAGAAAAACAACAAAAATAGAAGCTGCATTCTTCATCACGACAACGCGAGCTCCCACACAGCAAGTGAAATTTTTTGAAAGATAAAAATATCAAATTTCCCATTTCCCATATTCTCCTGATTTGACGTCTAACGATTTTTTCTTGTTCCTTCATGTCAAACAAAAAAATGCGTGGGCAGCGATTTTCATCACCTGAAGATGTTTCAAATACCTTCCATAACCATGTTTCTGAGATATCAACTTTAGCGTGGAAAAGCTGTTTTAAGAATTGGTTTGAATGTATGGAAAAGTGTACAAATGTTAAAGGTGATTATTCTAAAAAGCAATAAAACAGTTTATTCTCCTAAAACTCTTTATCGTCCTAATTTTTGTAAAAACATAAGGCAACCGTCGTACGCTTTAAATATTTATTACTCGAGACTTTTTAGTACCTATGGCAAAAAGGTATTTTTAATAGTATTAAAGTACTGTAAAATACTACAGGTTTTGGAATTTTAAAACCCCGTTCTATAACATGTTCTATAAATAAAAACAAAATACAAGAAAAAATGTTATGCAATAGTAAATATTTTAAATAAATTGCGTTAAAATAATTTTTAAATATTTATAAAATATTTCAGCATTTATAAAACAAAATCATTATACTTTTCATAGCTACATGAAACTAATTTTTTCAATTTTCTATTCTAAATGCTTTTGTAATAAATAAAACTGTAAAATACATTTGTCGTATTTTACCTGTTTTTCAAAAACATTGTTCTTTTATGCATGATAAAATTTGGAAGCAAACACAAACTAAAACCGATATCTACAAATAATTTGTCTTTCAATACGTTTAGTTCGTAATGATGCATTCCAAGCAGTGCATTAAATACCATTTGTTCTCACCGTTAGTATGCATGTTTCTATCCCGATTAGTCCTCGGTCTAATTACGTCCTTGTGAAGCAAATAGTTGACAGTAACACTCAAAACCATGTGAAAGCAGATTGTTCTCAAAATCCTCCATTCTAGGTTTAACACTCAGATTTGGTCAATGAGGAGCAATGCTACTGAATAACCAAGTTGGGATGCATGTGACGAGAACGATATGAAGACCGGCTGCGTCCATTAGCTAATTTTTGACGACTTGTGTAGAATTTAAACAAACAATTTACCCTTTCTGGATTTAGTTTCGTAAAATATCTTTACTAAACAACTTCATAAAGGATAAACCTGCTTAGTTAGGCGTAGGTTTAAGAATGATATTGATAAGCGAATTATATCGGAAAATTTAACCATAAGAAATATATCAAATCTTTTCTATGAATCTCGTATTATTTAATATTCTATTGTTTTCTGGATCTAAAAGTGGTAATTTTAGGAAGATTTCATTCGATAAATGTCAACATAGATTTAAATGCCCATAGGGGAAATAGTTTCTTTTTCAAGTAGATATCCACTAGCAAATATGTGCTCTAATATATGTACTCAAAAGCCACCAAATAATTGTAAATTTAATTCTAATGTAAAAAAGAGTTATGGCTTAAATATAAAAACATGATATATCGTGAAACTGGCATTATTAAAATCTATTGATAAATACTTTTGCACTATATTATTTTCACTTAAATTCGTACTTTTGTACCCACCTGTAAAACAGCCAAGTAGTACTTCTTCGGACTTAGTTTTGAAAGATTAATATTTATAAATCAAGACTTATGCAGATCTTAACCCCTTCCCTGTTTTGCCCGTACGCCATACGGGCACAGCTTTCGGGCCTTACTGTTTCGGCCGTATTTTTTCCAATTTTACTAACAAACTATTCGTATAGATCCAGTAAATGATAGTTTGCAGTTTATTGTATTTTCTACTCTGATTTGTTCAAAAGCGCGGGTTTTTTCGCATGTTTTGTATCAGAAAACGAATTTTTATCTTTCAGTGTATAGCTTTCTGGTTATATTTTACTAACCACCTGATAATTTTATTGATGTAAGAGTTGAATAATATATTTTTACTTTTAAATAATGGATAATTCCGAGAGTATGGAGCTAAATTCTTGTGATCCGAACTATGACTCGGAATCAAAAACTTAATTATCTGCAAATGATAGTAGAGAAAGTTTACTAAATGACCTGGATAGTAGTACAGATGGAATCAGTCAAGCAAAACAATTTTTTTAAAATTAATTGTGATAATAACAATGATCGGATTTGCCTCCTAGATTTGTTTTCATTGGAATTCCAAAAATTAACTTGGATATCTATGAGACTAAAGGTAAACTTCAGTTCTATGATGCTTTCATAGAAAGAAAAAAAGTTGTTATAAATGCTTAAAAACATTAGAAATGTTAATTTTAATAGCATATCTTTACTTAAAATTGTAAAATAAACAAAAAAAAATAAAAAATGTGAAATTTCTTTGACCGAATTCTGGAAAAAAAAATGAAACTGTCAAAGGGTTAATAAAATCCTGTTTATATTAAACAATGGTAGTAAAGCATTTTTATTGGTCAAACAAATTAGAATCAATTTAGTAGTTCCAGATGTTACGCCATAAATACAAATTTTGTTGTAAAATATAATTAAGAATAAGAACAAATAAATGTATTCTATCATGAATGTAGTTATTACAACAAAATATAACATTAATAATAAATCTTAATTATTTTTCTAGCACTCCAGGTTTGATTTGCTACGTTCTACTTTTTGCAACACGAGAGTTAATTAGACCGGGACCTACAGCTTAAAGCTGATTGCGAACGGCTACAAACATCCATGCAGCAGTGGGATTCCAACCCACGAACTTCGGTACCGGAAGCCAGCACCCTAACCAATCGGCTATCGATCGGCCCTAGCACTCCAGGCAAAATTCTAACTGTTTTGGGTTGGAGCACTACGGTCTACTTTTTTGCAACATGAAGGCTAATTAGACAGGGTCTTACTACTTAAAGCCGATTCCCCACAGCAACGAACATACGTGCCACACTGGAATTCGAATCCATGAACTCCGGTAGTGAAGACTAACCAGGTGCACTAACCACTCGACCATTGTGTGGCAAAATTCTGACTAATTAACTCTAAAATTTATAGGTTGTTTTCTATCGCGTAACAAAATTTTGTTTTATATTGAAAATAGCAAAATCCGTTAGCTCAATAATTAAAATACCATTATGGGCATTTCATGCACAACAAATGGACATTTGCAAATTTAAAAAAAATTAAATAGTAAAGAATGTTTAAGATAACAGCTCAATATTAAATGATAAAAAATGTGCCATATAAACAATTATTATCTTGTTATGCGTAAGAGGTAGTGTTTGAAACAGTAGTTTATAAGTAATTTATAATTTTTGTTGAAATTTTTATGGCATTTACATACTAAAATTTCGTGTAATCGAGTTCCTATTCATATTGATAAATATCAAAATATATTAATTTTGGAAATTCCCCTCTTACCTTTAATAAACTACTTGAAAAAAATTAATGTTTTTTCTACCATTACAGCATACAGCATTAGACATACCATAAAGTTATTTCACACAAAATAGAATCTATTATATTTACAAATAGTATCAATGCATTTTGTTTACAATGCCCTTTCGTTCGGAGTTTAAGGTATCAACGCTCGTGGTAAAAAGATTCGAACCTCCTCGTTCTAATTCTATGAGGATGCCGTCTCTAGAATGTGAAGATATCCTTCTGAAATCCATTACTGCAGTGCTCCCCTCCAAAGCTTTCTCCTTACTAAAAGCGGTATCTTCGGTATTATATAACAAAAGAAAGGAAGTAGTCGTTCTGCTATATTTTATTTCAAATGATACAGGAAAAATATTCTTATGTCTGGCTCTTTCTCAAAATGATCTGGAGGTTGCAATTTTCCTCACGTTACGTTCTATTCCAGCTACGAGTTATTGTTCGTACACCCTAAATGTATGTGTCGAATCGTATAGCCGTTTACAAGAATACCATTTTACAGGATCATATGCGATTATGGTTTAAATGACTAAAACTTATGAGAAATCTCCCAAAATTTCATACAAGTCAGATTTTACCTACTCATTGAATGTCGATCATGTTACTTTATCAATTTACGGAAGTACAGTTGCTTTACAAACTTAAAACATTAACATAAACTATTCAAAGTAAAATCTGTGTCACCTCCATTACTTTTACTTTCGTCTTCAATATCTTATTTCGTGTTAAATGCTGCATTAAAACTAATATTTTCAATATTTAACGCGTTCACGAATACTTGCGTGTATAACCGCTAAAGCGAAGTTCACGATATGGTATGAAGGCAATAGCCGTCCAAAATGAAACGGTCGTTTTTATACAATACGGCTATAGCGGCTTACCGACGTACAAATAGAAGCATTGTGTCATGTTTTGGAAATAATCAAAATCAAGTTTATTTAAGCAGAAACGGTAAAACTATACTTCTAATATTCTAAAAATTACAAAAACATATAGTGTTAATATTCAAACTTCACTAGTTCCTACTGTCCGGCAATAAGTTAATATTTATATAAAATATTGTATGCAATTTTTTGCTGAAAGCTTTAGATTAAATTAATAAAAATTCACACAAAGTCTTATTTTATTTCCATTTAAAAAAATTGCTTTTATGTATTTCATGAGCAGCATTAATATTTTGTATGTGATGCGTTTGTAAGAAAAATTTAAAATTCTTTACACAAATGATTTTAGAAAAAACACTTATTTTTAAATACTAATAGATAAAATTAAATTGTGTTATTTTAAATTTATCTTGACTTAAAGTAATAACCAATAAGTACTGGCCATAACTAGTAAAAAATAATTTTTTTTTTATCCTTAAGAAATCTTGATATCTTTTCGGCATTTTGTTTGCTATAAATTTGGTTTATTAACTTGCCCATCCTAAAATATTTTATAAGAATTATCAGAAAGAAAAAAATCTTTGAATAGATTAAAAATTCATATTTCAAAATAAAGTCTTCCATACATGTCTAGCTATTTTACTATTATTTTATTAGTTATATTCACAAAATTATTCTAAGGAACTTTTGGAATTGAAGGTGAGAAAAAAATAAAACTATAATTTATATGTACAAAGTATAAAAAAAACATAAATTATCTTATAGTTGAAATTTATTTTTTCTGTACAGTTTTTTGAAAGAACCAACCTCCAATTCTATTACACAATTTTAAATGTTTTTAAAAATCCTCATTTTATTCAATTTTGATTGAATTTTAGTATTCTGAATAGAGTTACACATACAAAAACCCCAAACTGTGATAAATAAATTGAAAAGATTGATACAAATTGAAATAAAAATTTAATAATTAAGTGTTAAAAGTTTATATGCATTTAATATTTGTTACATTTGATACGTGTAGAAATATTTTTTATACATTTAGTTCATTTTATAATCGGCATTTTTCATAAACAAAGCAGAATCCTCGAGAAATCTCAACCATTTTATAATATATAAATATATATCATTATCTTATTACATTTAATATTCTTGTTTAACTATTTCATTCTCACCTTTTCGAATCATTTTGAAAATTTGCTGAGGCAAATAAAACAAAAATGTCGTTTAACCAAATTTAAAGGGATTTTATACATTTCTAATTAATATTTCAAATTTATATCATAATATACGAGACATGACGAAAAATTAAGTAAAAAATGAAAAATTAATATTTTTATCAAATTAAGGTTGCCAAGTCTTCTGAATTATTTCAAAACTGTCTGAACAGATTATGCTGCAATATATTCCCTGCGGAATTCAAATTTGATCTTTCTACTCTTAAATGTATTCCCTTTGGGACAATTCATTTCTTTACGCTCAGCAAAGATACTTTGTAGCATGGTAATTCTTTGTTTGAAATATTCTAGTTTACTTCTCCACCCGTAAAAATATTAAATAACAAATTCCACAAGAGAAAAGTTATATGTAGATAAATGACATGGATTTATGTATTTACACGTAAACCGAAAAGTCTTACCTTTTTCCCTAAAGTGCAGTTGCAATCAATTATTGTTTAATTACTGTAAAAGTAGATTTCTTTAAAATTGTTTGAAATAATATCACCTTTAGAGACTGTTAAAACGCGACAAGAATTTTTACCGTAAATATTTAGTAGCATAGAAAAGCATAATACATAAAACTAATCTAGTAGTTTCCTTTTCCACTACCAATAATAAACCATAGTTGTTTACCTAAAGTGCAGTTGTAATCAATTATTCTTTCATTGCTGTAAAAGTAGATTTCAATCAAATTGTTTGCAATACTACTACCTTTAGAGACAGGTGCTAAAACACAAGAATTTTTACCGTAAATATTTAGTAGCATATAAAAGCATAATACATAAAACAAGTCTAGTAGTTTCCCTTTCCACTACCCACAAAACACCATAGCTTTTTACCTACAGTGCAGTGCTTTTTCCCTACAGTGCAATTATTCTTCAATTACTGTAAAAGTAGATTTCGGTCAAACTGTTTGCAATAATACCACCTTTAGAGACAGGTGCTAAAACACAACAAGAATGTTTCGCGTAAATATTTAGTAGAATAGAAAAGCATAAAGCATAAAACAAATCTAGTAGTTTCCCTTTAAACTACCCACAATAGTCATTTCATTTACTTTTAGTAAGCACGCATACTTTACTATTCACTATGTCGCAAAGCAAAAATATATATATTTTAGAGACACCAAAAAGGAACGTGCATTTCCGATTACAAGCGACGTCCGCCAGTTTACCTCTAATCCGAGTTTTAAAATGTGAGAATCATCACATCTGCCGATATCCTGCTGTGTACTGAGGGAAAGGAGGGGTGGAGAGAGCAAAAAACAATCGAAAAGAATACGCCTTATTTACATAAAATATTATTAAAAACTAAGCAAATAAAGGGGAGGCACAGAGCTCTTTGTCTTCTGAAAATGAAAACGGTTTCAAAGTGAGTCCCATCGATCAGCTGTCAGATATTGGTTTGGGAAACATTACCGTCCGGATAAAACTATTGGCAGAAAGGAAATTTTAATAGGGAGACCACAAGGCTCTTCCCTATCTCTTTCCCTCTCTCGAGCATCGTTAAATTTATTAAGAGTATATTAAGGAGAAACTATGCTTTCTGTAAAGAACATTATCATTCGGCTTTTGATTATGAATATAAATATTGATTAAGATGGTGCCTTTTCGGTTCATTTTGCCGCAATTAGATGACTTTTCGATACATGTAATTTCAATTTAAGGAGAGAAATAGAGTAAATTATACGATTAAAAAGATTCAACTTTATTTAATTAGTATTTTCTTTCTATATGAATATATTTCAAAGAATATTCTTTATTTTTTCAAACAAAGATTTATCTTTCTTTCTATATTGCAGTCATGACTAAATTAGGAGTCGGTAATGCAGAAATAATAACCGATAAATATACGGAATAAAACTTTATTTGGAGTGAAAAATTGTGACATACTGAACCAATTTAAAAAAGGAGAAATTACTGACATGAGCCTCTTCTCAATGTCTACAAATATATATTCTAATAGTGAAACCGAAATATACAGTTTACGAATTCAAAAATTATATATTTCAAAGTAAGGATATTGCATTTTGTTCGACACAAAGTGTATATGTCATAGCTGTAAGAAAACTCCGAAGAAAAATGTATTCAATAATATAAATTGATATGTTGAATATAATCATCGCAAAATATAGTTTTCAAAATAATGAGGATAGATTAAATAATGAGAGTAGATTTTGATAATGTATTGCATGTGCAGTAATATTTAAAAACTTTGGATGTTAAGCATTTTTATAGCATTCTTAAAACAGATGGAGAGGTACTAAGAAAAACTTGACTTAATACTATTACTAACAATATAGAGATTTTAAATTCCTAATCTTAATTTTTATAGCATCAAATGCACATCTAAATAAATTACCCTTATTGTTATCAACAATTTCAACATCATTCTTTTAACAATAGTATTTGTTAATCTAGTTATTCATAAATCCCCAAGGATTACTTATTTATGGTTCAAGAAATCTTCTGCAGAGACAACTCATAATGTTGTGCTTATTTGTTGCAAACAAACATACACATATGCCAAATCTCAAGGGAAAAAAATGGAAATTTTCTTCCTAATAGACCTTATATTTTATTGTAGTTTAACCATTTCAGCATATGTAGTAGAACGCAGTAATAATTTATCAATATGCCGAAAACAATTTCTTATATATATGATGGAATAATAAAGAAAAAGTCATTTTACAAATATATTTATAGTTTGTCTTTACGACATGAAATGTACATGTTGTAGATACATATTATTTTTCTATTTGTATGCAAATAGATTAAACATATGATTTCTCAAAGCAAATGTTTTTCTCTATCAGATTAAGTTTATTTTGAGGTATCCAAAAAAACGTTTTCAGCGAAATTTCATATTTTTTACCTTATTGGATTGCTACAATGTACCCATAGTTTACTATACACACTCATGCAATATATTGAGCTACCTATAGATCCAACCCAGATTTATACTAATCGATTAACAATCTAAAGTTATTTTATTACTCTGCTTACAAGAATGTACGACTTTTCAATAATATTCAACTCTGCAATACTTTCGTAGCAGATTATGCTCTTCTAGCAATTAGTACAAACAAGGACCTTCAAATAAGTAAATCCAAGAAATAGTTATTCACAATAACACACTCTAAATCATCACAAATAGCTTTGTTTTGAATATATAAATATATATCGAACTTATTTTCTATTATTATCAACTAGCATATAGCCCGTCATATGACGGGATCAGTAAAATTTTTTAATTTTCCAGAATTGTAAAGAACCCTATGAGGCAGGTAAAAAAATTGTTTTTTTGGCTGAGAATTACCTTTCAACAAAAATGGTCTATTAAAATTAGTGATAAAACGTATGGAAATAATGCAGAAAACATTTAAATAATTTAAAATAAGAAATGATTAAATGAGATGGTTAAATTAATAAAGTCATAATGCTAGAAAAAAATTGTTATTTTTACCTAGTTATGTGATAAATTGATAAATTTAATTTTCTGCTCTTAAAATGGGGCTTGATATAATGGAATTAAACGCTCGAAAAGGGTAAGGGGTGGATTTCACACGTTTTTAAAGAGGACAGTATTTTTCGCTGTGATACGAAGCTCATTCATATCAATTTACTTCAGAATCGGATCTATAGTTTAGGAAAAGATAAACTTAACTCGCTTTGAATTTTGCAAACCCTAACTCATCAAAAATCCAATACGGATGCTCTATCCATTCCAGGTCTAACAGCTTCATAACTTCGAGGACTGACGGGCAGATAACTTAGGCTATTATAACATTACTAGAAGAAAGTTTAAGGATACACAACATGAAATGTTTGTGTGGCCAGGGACATCCGTAAAGCAATACGTGAATTTAATAAAATAAAAATAATAAAAATTACAAAAAGTTGAAAAAAAATAGTAAAACTTTATTTTAAAAATAATAAAACAACTTTCGGAATAAAAATTTAAAAGAAAGAGCAGAAATATTAAATTTATTAGACATTAAAAAAATTGGCCGTGTCGGGGATCGAACCGTCAACTCGAGAAGTACGGCGAACAAGTGGGCGGACATTCTACCAAACGTACAACACCTGCACGTCGATAGCAAACTAATTAGAGTATATGAAGGTTCAAGTAGAAACAGTCCGGAAATTTAAATATTACTCTCCGCCTTTGCCATCCTATCAAGAATGAATTTCGTATAGAATAAGAGGAAGGATAAGGCTTGAAATAATAGCATTAAACGCTCGAAAAGGAGGGATGGGGTGGATTTCGAACTCGCTTTCAATTTTGCTAACCCTAACTCATGAAAAATCCAATATGGATGCCTGTATGGATCCATTCTAGGTACAACCGCTTCAGAAATTCGCAGACAACTTAGGCTATTATTATATAGGGGATGATTTTTGATTTTCAATTAAAAATCAAATTTAAATCACAGTAGCAATTACCGATTTTTAATAAACATGGTTAAACTAAACTTTCTTCCGATTACTTTTCTTATACGTGTAATTCTCATGTTTAAAATGTAAAAAGTAGATTTAAAAAATACACATACCACTTATCTAATTACCTACGCCAGTCAACATACATCAATATTTTAAGTTGTTAGCAAGCGGGTTAAGGATTCATTTAACCCCTTACGTCTCGCTTCCATGAAAATGACTGGGTGAGGTTTGGCCAGTAGTAACACACCAATGCGATTAAAAGAAATTCATTTCTTTTTATATACCAGATTATTTTCTTAGGTAATTGTAGATAGTTTAAACTAGATATTTTAAACTAGATAGTTTATACTTTAAACTAGATCTTTACTAGATGAACTTATAGAAAGTGTAATAGTCGCGTCCATCTCTGTCGGTGGTCGGGCGAACTTTTATTCTTTTGGTTCACTGTTAGGCGCTGAACATTTCAAAACGCCTAACAATTGGAAAACGGCAGTAATGGTCATTTTGACGCACGAACGATTAGAAGTGTCAAATCTGCCGTTTTGTCAACGCACCGACAGAAAGAAGAAATTGTTCCTTGTGTGACCGCGTCGGCTACTCCAAGGACGAAGGTCAACAGGGGGGGTTGATCTCCCCTAAAATGGGGGTTTGCTGTTTGAAAAAGGAAAAACAGAACGGGACTCCCGGGCGGAACTTTCAGATGAGCAGGTTGCCTATAGTGATCTCCTCTCAGGACGACTTTATATATATATTTCTTTAAATGTTTTTTGTTGTAATAAATCAATATTGTTAAGTTTAGTCCTCTACGGCTGATTATTTCGTCTTCATACCTACTCCATATACGAGACCCATGCGAAGTCATACCCGAATGACTTAGTCGGAAATAGAAACTTCGCAAACCGCTCGGGGAGTTTACAGAAAGGTATCAGTCATCAGAAACCATTTCATAAAATGACGATCAATCTTTGAGGATAATCCAAATCATTTGATTCAAAGGCATTTTATTAGACAGATATATCCAACTGATAAGAAACGTCAACCATCACGGGAATGCAAAGTTTGTTGCTCCAGAAGAGATGAAATCAATAAGAGATGTACAAAGGAAACTTCTGATTCTGACGTTTTCCTGCGCATCTCATGCTGTTAAATTTATCACACAAGAAAAAAATACTAATCTTTATTAATATTATACATAATTTTAATAAAATTATTTTTTAATGTTTGAAAAACAATTTTTTTTAATTTTCTTTGCTTGCTTAAAAACCAATGAACTCATAATAAGCCTAAATGATGACTTTTCCTAGAAATTTAATGTTTTTTAAAATTTCGAGATAAAAAAATGATAAATTAAAAATGAATATATAATGTTCGTACACATAGTTTTATACAATTTTCGTTAAAGAGTTAAATATCTCATCGTATTTGCGCACTAAACCAAAACAAAAGTATGAAATGTCGATAAAAAGAAGAAAAAAATCATTCACGTGTCTTCAAAGACACTGGAGAAGGCTTTTCCGTAAGTTACACAAAACATCATCGCTGTCTTTAGGGTCTTTCTCAGATTTCTCAGAGTCTGAGATTCTCTACAGAAAAGGGTCAGGCCCGAAGATCGGGATGTGGGACAGCCCTCTATATATTGCATCTTAATGCGACACTCTTCAACTTGTCCTTTTACAATCATTGCGTGAATCCTCTCGAGAAGTCCGCCATTCCTTCTGCCTTCACAAATCTCTTAACAGTCACCACCTGATACAAAGATTTATACTCTGGGCAGGGTTAATATGCCTAGATTAACTTACTGAATGGATACTTTTTTTTACTTATCCAACAGAAAACATTAGCTTTAGTCGCTATGATAAATAAAGTACATATATTAAAGGTTTCTTTAAGATTATAATTCAAACCCAAAAGCATACTTTGAGTTTTATTTAACAATACAGACTTCAATACGCTTTCAATAATACATTTGGGGCAATAATATTTAATGAACATAAGTTCCAACACTAAATTACTATTAATTACTATAATCCCCCAATTATGTATTCTCAAAACGGTAAAATCTGAGATTTGAAGAATTTATGTCTAATAGAACTGAACAATGGTTTTAAGACTTTATTAGACATCCGTAATTCTCGTTAATCCTGACATATAAACAGTTAATTGTTTTAAAAAGCTAGATGCTGAAAATGTCAGTAAGTCGAAATGTCAATCACTGCCTTGTGTAAAACTACCAGGGAAAGGAAGATAATGTTAAAAAAATGAAAGTTAGATACAATTGAACAAAATAAAGATAAACATTTAAATATCGGAAATTTTCAATCTTATATGTACGTCAATTTACATAAAATATAGAGTAAAACATACTTTGAATGTTTTTTTTCTCACAACCAAATATTTCACATAAACTGCTTACACAGAATGTTACCTCCCAAAGCCATGTTCCGAATTAATATTTTGAAAGAATATATTGCCGCATAATGAACCTTTGCCAGTTAGCTCAGTGGCCGAATGGTCAAAGCACGAGATCCAGACCCAAAGTTTGTGGGTTCGATGCTCGCCATGGCGGTTGATCCAAAGTATGGATTTTTAATTTAAAAATGTTATTTATTGTTGCCTTATGTTCTTGAACACTCTAGATCTTTCTTTATTATGTAAATTAGTTATTTCTCGAATATTCTGTTCGGGTATAAAAGCTGATACCCACTAGCTGTAGGCAACTTCTCGATCTTGTAAAGTTGCGAGTTGCTACTTTGCTTCAATAAATTCGTCTGTTAGGCTAAACGGTGTGTTCATTTGAATCTTCGTGGCAATATTTTGTATTTATTTGCCTACAGAAAAGTGAAAAAAAATGACAGTTTCTACGCTACCATAATTTTCACAATTGTTCACTCCTCTCTTTCGTTTCACTACATATTTTTGTGCACTATAATGCTACATGAGGTCTAAATTAGACTAAATTCTTCTAATTAAAAGCAATTTAAAACTGATATGAACACATCCACGCCAGGATCGGAGATCTAATGGACGATTTCTGAAAGACAACACGGAACTTCGTCAGCCATCTTTTGGTTTCCCTTTTTTCAGAAGATAGTGTAGAAGAGTACTGAGGATTTATTATAAAAGTACTGCTGCCTATGAACGAAATAAAATTAAAAATTTTCTCAACATATTACAAAAAACTTTTCATTCATCATAGCAGACCACCATCCGTGATCTTTCAATTTCTCAAACATGTTATGCAACTTATTTTCGTTCCAAATAGAGTAACATTCATGCGTGCAACATTTTCGAAAGTTTCATTCATAATAAAATACTGAAAACATGGGTTTTGAAACCAGAAATAAGTCCAGCAAAAGTTTATATAGATAAAAAGAACATTAAAAGGATGGTACTGCTATAAAACCATTTGCCAATTTTGTATCATGTGGAAAAAAAATTCCTTTTAAATTATGGCTAATCTCAGTTTATACTACGTATTTACACGAACACACGAGTGCATTTATAGAACTTTTTTCCATCTGCAGTCAAATTCCTGTCAAAGAATGAGAAGTTATCAATCACCCGGGTCATAAAAAGGGTAACAAAGCCAACATAACTATTCTATGACAAATGATGATACAGGACATTTGGGTTAATGTTTGCAGGAAAGAAGAATCCGATCGATTCTGTAATGGTGTTTGAGATCTTTGAAAGCATTTTTATCGCTCCGTGGACTATCATTTGGGATTTTTCTAATCATTTCCGAATGTGTTAGAAGTCAATATTTATTTATTACATTCCCTTCTACGTACATCCTAGACGTTTAATAAAAGGGATAGGGGACATGAGTTTTTTCTTCACCTTCTGGGATTTAATTCGAATCACCAGTCAGTCGACATTTACAAATACATACTTTTGTTCACATATTATTAACACGAAGAACTCGAAAACAGGATTTATAGTTATTAACCGCTTGCCTGATTATCCCTAGTCATCTCGGTTTCGTACATATTGCAGTTTATTATTCCGAGAAAATTCGGGCCAAGTAGAAATTGTCGATACGATTTGTTTTATCACGGTTTTACTCGGCCTTGGGAAAATAAAAGAAAATATTCAGGTTTGATCGGCAGTTTGACAAGTTTTGTAACTTTGGCGGTTTATTGGCTGGACTAGTCACGTGATTTCCACTGATTGAAAAGCTAATTTCAGAAAATAATCATGACTAGTTTTCTGCAAAATCAGGAAGACCCAACATTAGTTCTATACCACTCTAGTTAACCTCAAGACATTTTCCACCTACTGGAGAAAATCAAATCCAACGCGACAGTGTACTATGTGCTGACTTGAAGCAAATTCCAGAGGTAATCCAGTAAGGAAAGAGATCATATACCAAAGTACATAATGTCAGGTATCTCTTTGTGCTGTATCTTGTTTAAAAAACTATCACACAAAGACTAATATTTAACTTTTTTCCATTTGCCCGAGATAAATCGGGATAGTAAACTAATATTAAAACTAAATGCTTTTACACCTGAAAAAATTTTAAAAATAAATTTCACACCTACACATTTTGTTTTGTTTCATTTCCTTGTACTTTATAATAAAATAAAAAATGATGATTTTTTGCAATTTTTTTTTAAATTTGTAAGGGAAGTAGTTAAAATAAAACATTACTAAAATTAAAGCAAATTCGTGAAGTCCTAATTCTTATATAAATATTTGATTTGATATTACTAAAGATTAAATATAGGATTTAGAGTGTTGTGTCACGTTGTTTAAGCATTTTAATATGAGTTAAAGTTTTACAACAATACTAAAATAATTATTAAAACAAATTAATTTAATGAAAAGTTAATCTATAATAAAATACTATAACCCTATTTGCATGTTATAAGCCCGATTGTCATTACATATGCATTTTCAGATATCATTTGAGGGTTAATTACAGTATCTTTCCTTATATATGGACACAATGGACAAAAAAAAGGGTATAAATGAAAACTATAAAGTAAAACATCAGTACATTATATTTATTTTACAGATACCTAACAATTAGCGTATAAACCATTAGCTCGGGGGCTCTCCAATACTTTTTAACTGAGAAAGTATAACACAATTATTTAAATATACAAAAGTCATTGGATGACTAGACATGAGTACAATCAGTGTAATTATCATTAATTAATATAATGAGCATACTTCTAAATAATAGCACAAAAAATAGACATGCTTTCATACAAATTTCGAGTTACTCCTATTACATACTATCAAAACAACTATTTTTCATAAACTATTTTTCAGACAGTTTTTCTTTGCCAAATTGTCAAAAAGAATCTATTTAAATTCAAGAAAAGAAAATGTTTGTTTACTTCAAAAATTGAACAAAAAATAACCAAGCAGAGTTCTTCTAACTCTGTGTATTTTGTAACTGTTGCTTAATCTTCAGCATTATCACCGTTCTCCTATTCACATCAATTTGTATTATCTGCAATATCTCCAATTTTCCACCATCTGAAATGTGATTAAATTTTAATCCGCATCCATAAGTTCGCTGAAAATAGAACTGAAAAACTGACTTTTAACCTAAACCTATAATTATTTGTAGGGCGTATAGAAGATTCTTTTTGAGCTGCGCATGGATGAATTACAGTTATCAACCTCTTCCTATATTCCTGATCCTATACTCCTATAACATTCAATCAAAATAATCATTTTTCAAAAACTAATTTACAGACAGTTTTTGTTTTCCCAAGTTATCAAAAAGAATTTATTCAAATTCAAGACAAGAAAATGTTAGTTTACTTCCAAAAATTGAACTAAAATTAACGACTTAGAATTCTTAATGCTTTTAACGCCATGTATGGTAAAACTTTTGTTAAATCTTCACTATCACCATCGTTCTCCTATTCATCATCACAATTTGCTTTATCTGCAATATCTCCAATTTTTCACAGCTGAAATGCGATTAAATGTTAATCCGCATCAATAAACTCGTTGAAAATAGAACTGAAAAACCCGACTTTTAACCTAAACCGACAAAATTTTTGGTAGGGGGCAGAGGTAATTCTTTTTGTGCTGCGCATAAATGAATAACGGTTATCAATTTTTTCCTATATCCCTGATCTTATACTCCTATTACATTCTATCAAAACAATCATATTTCAAAAATTATATTACAGACAGTTTTGTTCTCCCGAGTTATTAAAAAGAATCTATTCAAATTCAAGATTAAAAAATATTAGTTTACTTCCGAAAATTGAGCTAAAAATAACCACGCAGAGTTCTTAATGCTTCTAACGCTGTGTATGTTGTAACTGTTGCTAAATCATCAGTATCATCCTCGTCCTCCTATTTATCACCTCAATTTGTTTTTATCTGAAATATCTCCAATTTTCCACAGCTGAAATGAGATTATTTTTTATAAGCATTAGTAAACTCGTTGAAAATAGAACTGAGAAACCTGACTTAACCTAAACCGACAAAAGTTTTGTAGGGCACATAGGAGATTATTTTTTGTGCTGCGCATAAATGAGTAACAGTTTTCAACTTTTTCCTACATTCCTGATCTTATAATCCTATCACATTCTATCAAAACAATCATTTTTCAAAAACTAATTTACAGACAGTTTTTGTTTTCCCCAGTTTTCAAAAAGAATCTATTCAAATTCAAGACAAGAAAATATTAGTTTACTTCCAAAAATTGAACTAAAAATAACGACGTAGAATTCTTAATGCTTTTAACGCAGTGTATGTTAAAACTTTTGCTAAATCTTCACTATCCCCATCGTTCTCCTATTCATCACCACAATTTGTTTTATCTGCAATATCTCCAATTTTCAACAGCTGAAATGTGATTCAATTTTAATCCGCATCAATAAACTCTTTGAAAATAGAACTGAGAAACCTGTCTTTTAACCTAAACAGACAAAATTTTTGGTAGGGCGCATAGGCGATTCTTTTTGTGCTGTGCAACTTTTTCCTACATCCCTGATCTTATATTCCTATTGCATTTTATCAAAACAATCATTTTTCAAAAACTAATTTACAGACAGTTTTTGTTTTCCCGAGTTATCAAAAACAATCTATTCAAATTCAAGATGAAAAATGTTAGTTTATTTCCGAAAATTGAGCTAAAAATAACCACGCAGAGTTCGTAATGCTTCTAACGCTGTGTATGTTGTAACTGTTACTAAATCTTCAGTATCATCCTCGTTCTCCTATTCATCACCACAATTTGTTTTATCTGCAATATCTCCAATTTTCCACAGCTGAAATGCGATTAAATTTTAATCCGTATCAATAAACTCGTGGAAAATAGAACTGAAAAACCGGATTTTTATCCTAAACCGACAAAATTGTTGGTGGTGTGCATAGGCGATTCTTTTTTATGCTGCGCATAAATGAGTAACAGTTTTCAACTTTTTCCTACATCCTTGATCTTATACTAGTATTACATTCTATCAAAACAATCATTTTTCAAAAACTAATTTACAGACAGTTTTTGTTTTCCCGAGTTATCAAAAACAATCTATTCAAATTCAAAATGAAAAATGTTAGTTTACTTCCGAAAATTGAGCTAAAAATAACCACGCAGAGTTCTTAATGCTTCTAACTCTGTGTATGCTGTTAATTGTTTCTAAATCTTCAGTATCATCTGAGTTCTCCTATTAAACACAATTTTATCTGCAATATCTCCAATTTTCCACCGCTGAAATGTTATTAAATTTTTATCCGCATCAATAAACTCGTTAAAAATAGATCTGAAAAACCTGACTTTTAACCTAAACCAACAAAAGTTTTGGTAGTGTGCATAGGCGAATCTTTTTTATGATGTGAATATAAGAACAGTTATCAATTTTTTTTATATATCCCTGATCTAAACTGCAAAACAAACGCACACAAAGCAAAAAGTACGTAGAGAGTGTGCATAAGTAAGAAACCATTGTATATTAAAACTTACCAGTTCAATTCAATTACACACAACTACAGTAAGTTCAATGCTTAAGGGGTATCCAGATTGTGAAACATAAGGATCAAATAGTTTTGTTAATATTTTTCGACTTTCCATAACTTTTTATTATTTAACCTTAAAAGTCTGAAATTTTTTGTAGAAATCTGTTATATATATCTTAAAGAAACTAACCATAAATACTTAAAAATAAAAATATTCTTAAATTATATATTAATTATTTTTGTTAAAACTGTTTTCATTAGCGTATGTTTATAAGAAATATTTTGCACACAAATGTTAAATCAAGCTTTTAATTAAAATATTCTCCTAAAAAACACCTAATTCTAAGCATATTTTGTTTTTTTAAACCATGTTTATAATTTACCATTTTTTTTTGGGGGGGCAGTACTTTTGACACGTACATTACTCTCTAAAACGAAATCTATCACTCTCATAGCAATAATTTATTCAATTACAAGAAAACATCACATTGAAATACAGCAAATTTTGTTCAAAAGTATTAAATAGGTTTTGAGAAATCTTGCGGGCAACAGTAAAAATATGCATTCTGAAAAAAAAACTTAAAGTTATAGGTAAACAAATGCCAAGTCCACTACAAAACATAGAAATTTCTAGAATGTATTTTATATTTTTAATCATAACTTTTAAATAAAACTTTTATAAGTATTTTTTAATGTGTAGAACATGTGTAGAGCATGTGTTTTTCAAAAATCAAAAATTTTGAAGGTTTAAGGTTCCAAAAACCCCTGAAAAAGATCCTATAAACTACGGTATCAATGAGTTATACCCTTATGACAATGCATCCCGTAAGTATTATCAATATTTTCTAGATTTATTTCAAAACAAAATATACCCTTTTGGAATTCCTACTTTAATAGTTCTTTCAAAGTAAATAATTGAACTATTTACTATTTACGGGAACATAACAAAAATATATTTAAATTCTGATCAAATGTATATATTTTTTTTCATATTATTTCTGATGCAGCAGATTTTTGGACATTATCCTAACACTATACAGAAATTCATGTGCAAGAATTAAACGTACAAAATCACTGAACAATAATAAAATAAAATATAACAACAGAATAATATTAAATGATCAAGAAAACAAATTAGAAAGTTTCTTCCTTCCAAATAGCGAGACAAGATGCATGACTTTGAAAGGGCTGGACATACTGGGGAGTGTTCAGCAATCATAAGTGCACAGCTACGTTAGAGTGGGCTGGCAGGGCTATCAACCAAGCGAAGTCTATACAGATGGACATAAAGGCAGTCATGTTGAGTAAGTAGTCAAATGAAAAGCAGCCAGTACTCTGTCTCTTGGAGAGCCAAGGAGGTACCAAATGACATCCTTCCATAGCTTTTCTTCTATTCTTTTTTTTAATTCTGACTGACGTGTTTCGCTAATAGCTCGATTTATTTAGAATATAAAAATTCAGTAATCAATAATTAAGGAAATCAGTATTTTGGGATTGGTCTTCATTAGTTCTTTTTAGATTATAAAACTACTGACGACTATTCCAAAAATAATGATTTTATAAATTGTTGGTTACTATATTGGACATAAAGGCTATCATGTTGAGTAAGTAGTCAAATGAAAAGCAGCCAGAGCTCTGTCCCTTCGACAGCCAGGGAGGTACAGAATGACATCCTTCCATAGCTTTTCTTCTATTCGTTTTTCTAATTCTGACTGACGTGTTTCCCTAATAGCTCGATTTATTTAGAATATAAAAATTCAGTAATCAATAATTAAGGAAATCAGTATTTTGGGATTGGTCTTCATTAGTTCTTTTTAGATTATAAAACTACTGACGACTATTCCAAAAATAATGATTTTATAAATTGTTGGTTACTAAATTGGACATAAAGGCTATCATGTTGAGTAAGTAGTCAAATGAAAAGCAGCCAGAGCTCTGTCCCTTCGACAGCCAGGGAGGTACAGAATGACATCCTTCCATAGCTTTTCTTCTATTCGTTTTTCTAATTCTGACTGACGTGTTTCCCTAATAGCTCGATCAGACATAATGCTTAAAGCCGAATCCAAACGTCTACGAATATTCTTGTTTCTATTAACCATATTTAAACTCCGGTTGTAAAAGGCATAACTTTACTTATGCGTCTATCTTCTGGCATTAAAAATCTGAAAACCTGTTTTATAAAAATATCTTTTAAGTCATACAACAAAATATTTTTTAGGATCTAGAAAAAAAACGGTTAATATTCTTGAATAATATCATTTCTCTATTGATTTATTATCTGAAGAAATAAAGTGTAGGTTTTTAAAAATTACAACTCAAAGATTTTTAATATAAAATCAGTAATTTAAAAATTACGAATTTTTCCACTTTTAAATAATCTGAGATATTCAACGGAATATAAATTACAAAAACAATTTGAAAATAAGAATTTATTTCTCTCTCAATTTTGATTAATTTTCTTTTAAATTATTCTCCTAAAAATTTGAAGCAATAAACTCCAGATTCTATTATGTTACGTTCTAAAACGTATTACTCCCATTAGCATAATTGCAGTCTACCCAAGAAAAGTAATATTTAGATTGATTCTTGATTCTACTGAACATACTTTCTTGGAAAAAATAATAAAAATTATTTTATTATTCTCTTAAAGTCCATAAAATTAATTTTTCCGGGTGTTTTTTAATGTTCTTTTCATATACGCAGATAACGCACATATGAGCAACTGATTATGATCTACATATCATTTAGTAGATAGGAGAAAACATCTCTCTCTCTCTCTCTCTCTCTCTCTCTCTCACACACACACACACACACACACACACACACACACACACACACACACACACACACACACACACACACACACACACAACACACACACACACACACACACACACACACACACACACACACACACACACACACACACACACACACACACACACACACACACACACACACACACACACACACACACACACACACACACACACACACACACACACACACACACACACACACACACACACACACACACACACACACACACACACACACACACACACACACACACACACACACACACACACACACACACACACACACACACACACACACACACACACACACACACACACACACACACACACACACACACACACACACACACACACACACACACACACACACACACACACACACACACACACACACACACACACACACACACACACCACACACACACACACACACACACACACACACACACACACACACACACACACACACACACACACACACACACACACACACACACACACACACACACACACACACACACACACACACACACACACACACACACACACACACACACACACACACACACACACACACACACACACACACACACACACACACACACACACACACACACAACACACACACACACACACACACACACACACACACACACACACACACACACACACACACACACACACACACACACACACACACACACACACACACACACAGTATAATATTATATATATATATATATATATAATATAATATATATATAATATATATAATATATATATATATATGCTTACCAATATAGTAATTTGTATGTGTTTAAATTAAGAAATACAAATGATCCATACTTGATTTTGTGATACGATTTCATAATTAGATGTAAAATATTCCATCTATAAATTTCACTTAAGCGTAATATGCAAGAACAATGCAAGTGTATTACTAATAGTTTGTTTTGTCTGTAAAACAATTTAATTTTTGTACGAGATATTTTGTATAAGGTAGTTATAGGTCATATTAAATTCCTTTATCTCTATGTTAAACTATGGGAAACATTTTCTATTTCTTGACCTTTCACATTCGTTTTTTTTTAATTTACCAAGTGATAAAACAAAATTTTCTAGTATTATACGTGATCCTTTTTTACATTCACAATGTGTATTTGCGATAAAAGAAGACTATAACTTTTCATAAATAATTTAAAATTTTAACATAATTTTCTCACTCCAGTTAAAAATTTAGTGACATCTAACCCTGGAGAATTTTTCCACTTCATCAAATGATAAAATTTGTTTGAATAAATGACAACAAGAGGGCTAATGAGACCGAGACCTACTGCTTAAAGCCGATTCCGAACTTCTACGAACATCCATGCCACAGTGGGATTCGAACTCACGAACTGCGGTTCCTAAGGCCAGCACCCTAACCATTCAGCCATTGTTCGGCCAGATATGATTTAGAAGAATCAAATCTGATCTATTCCCACCCTCCTTAGAACCTCCTTAGAAGACTACATAGAGATTATCATTCACGATCTATTTTACCGATTAGGTAAAGTAGATTTTACCGTGCACTACTTTACCTATTAGGCTACATGCCTTAATTTGGAGTACTTATTTCTAATTTGTCACAACGACGAATGACAGAGTTTCTTCATAGAAAACAACCAATCCAATTCCTAAAAGCAAATATTTATTCCAGCAGTAGAATTCTAACCCAAGAAATGTAATTCTAAAACTCTGCTTTCAAAAATCATAAGTTATCGAACGATAGACTTCAGATCACCAAGATTAAAAATATCGCAAATGGACCTTTACATGATGTGTTCAAAGAAATAGAAGTCATTCTAAGCATTCTACACATTTGATCTAAATTTAGCGAAGTTTATCGATTCATGACTTTATATAAACAGCAAATAGAAAGTCAGAATAAATAATTTTCGTCTGAAAAAGTATTTTTTGAATGTTGTTCTAATGAAAATTGATGATAGAATTTTTAAAAGTTATTTCACACGATTAATTAACCCCTTAATGTGCACGCTTGAGTTAATTCGAGCTCTTTAAACTGGCCAAACTATGCACACTCGAGATAATTCGAGCGGCATTGTAGTTTTGTAGACAATGTGCTCTGTGTTGTGTTGAAAGAGATAGCAAAGGAAAAAGGGAAAGAAGGGAGAGTCGTTACATGTGTAATAGTTGCAATGTCGGGCTATGTGCTGCCCCTTGTTTCAAAATATATCACACAAAAGAAAATTTTAATTTTATAAATACTAGTATTGTTATTATTTATGTGTTAAAAGTATAAATAAGTATTTTTGCTGATAATATTTATTCGGAAATGGGAATTCCAAAAGAAAGATAAAAAACAGTCGATGTGGGTGTAATATTACAATATTCGACAATTTTCTGCAATGTCTTTAAAATCCAAAATTGCAATAAAAATTGATAATTTTTGTATTTCTGTAATTTTCTTAGCAAAACAATATATTATATTTTGTTTTTTACATTAAAAAAATTTTTGGCCGGCCTTTTGTTAAAAAAACTGTGCATTAAAGTTAAATTTAAAGGCCATGTATTACAAGCATTAAATTTGCAAAAGATACTTTATTTTTTGCATATTACCTTAAATGAAAGTAAAATTCTTCAAATATGAGTATACACCATATTAGCCATGTAATGTTTTTAAACAATTAAAGAATAAAAATTATCGCCCAAAACGCTTATGTTCTACAAAAAGACATTTAAATGTATTAATAATTAGATTACTTTGAAAAGTAATTGTTGAAAATGGCTTAAATATTAAATATTTAGGAACATATTTTTGTCTATTCTACACCTAATGTCCTACAGTCAGGATAGACATTTTAAAACATTTTTATAAGTCACATCGTAATAGGAACCTAAATTTCGAATTTCACTCTTCTAGTTTTAGGTTTTTTAACTCTTCGTCAATTTTACATTGAAATAAAAAAGCAACAATAACAGAATATTTCGTACCAGATTGTATTCAAACATCTCTCCAAATACACAGATCAACAAAAAGAGCAAATTAGGAAAACTTAGACAAAAACTATTAATAAACTTCAATTAGACAAAAATTAATTAGTAGTCTAACTCAATATGTAACGCATAGTGTTTCACTAAAATAGATATATTTTTCAAGTTCTTTTACCACACGGATATTAAAAAATGTTAGATTGGGTTTGTACATGCAAGAACTCTCGAATGAGCTTGCTTGAGTCATCTACTCTATGTATCTCATAAGTATTTTTAGACCGCTAATGAACAAGCATGTTTTCAGTTTACGCAGAAAACATAGGCTATAGTAATCTAAATATTTACCCATTGTTTCGAAGAATTAATTTAGTAACCAGTTCAATATTCATCAATGAATATGGTATGATGCATGTTTTACGGTTTTTAGCTTTTTAAAACAACGAAAGTTCGTTAACCAGGAAAGATGTCAAAGGAGTAAACCAAAAAAGGGGTTTCAATGGAAAATTTATTAGGAGTGACGACCAGGAGCATAAGCATAGTACATTACAATTTCTTGAACCATGATAGCTCAATCGGCAAAGGCAGCGCTCTCGTAACTGGAGGGTTGTGGGTTTGGAGCCCAAGCCGGCCTAAGATCTGCCGTATCCGTTAAAGGTGAATAGCCCACGGAAGATATATTAGTGGTCACAAATGTCCTCAAAGTCTCAATACTTATGAGGGTGGCAGGCTAAGCCTACGAGTTTTCTGCTTGGTCCATGCTTCAAAATTACGAGGACCCACTTGAGATAAAGTACTTTCACCCTTGAGGTGTTCATCAAGACAAGAGGTGCACCCATTTGCCTTAATACGAGTAGCCTCCGGTTCAATTCTGTTTGGTTTGACCTAGTGGCATAAGTAGCAAACACATCAGAAACAAGTCCTTAATATGCTTCAGTCTTTGGAAAAATATGTACACAACATACCTTACATTTGTTAGATATATAAACATACCTACACTTTAGTAAACAAACGTTAGCTAAGATAAAAATGTAAATATATTTTGTACAAGACCCTTTCAGTGAAAACTGTTTACATTATATTTCATATACAAATATGATATCAGAGTGCGATGCTAATAAATGAATCTCACTAGTAAAGATTTCCATACTTTCCTTCTATTCACCTTTCTCTAACACAGATGCGCAAAATAAGTCAACATTTCATTATACACAAAATGCAGATTGATATTGCAACTTCCATCAACCCAATACCCTCGTGCGTTATATAATGCAACGTATTAACTAAATTCTTATTTACAAAAGGATTTGAAAATATCGTCGTAAAAGATACATTGTGAAATCGCATTCACTCAATTTCTATAAATACATTCCATGACTCTTTAGAAAAATATATATGAAATTAATGTGAACAGCTGATGAAACAGGGAACTATTCTATTTAATATTTACTCTTTGAAGCTCGCATTTTTACCGACAAACATATTTATTTCATTCTAATTAAATTTTCATTTCCGTAGTTTGATCTTGGTTCAGAAAAATTTCAGTTTTGCATGCGGGATTTAGAAAGCAAGACGGAGTTGTAGTCTCCATTTTTGTGCTTTCATGTGAATAATTGTTTGTCTTGAGATGATTCGGGGTCAAAAGAAAATTTAATAGTCTTGAAATACATCACAAATTAGCCTAAGTTTATACAAAATTCCCTTTTCAAAACAGAGGATTTATAAATGAACACAGCTAAAAAATTGTAGAGAAATGTATTTCGTTTGAATCTGCCGGGAGAGCAAAAATGAATTAATTGCAGCATGCAAGTTTATTAGACAGAAATGTATTACTTTATAGGAAAAGAGACTTTCGGAATAATAGATTTTGACCAAAAATATAGAATGCCTTTTTGTTTTAAAAAATCTAGTAACCCATACGTTTCATTATCAAAAGACATTTTCCGAATAACTTGCTTAATTTACTACTCTCAAATCGTATTTTTCTCATTCCCCTTTATTTTAATTTTTTTAAATATTTAGGAATTCAGTTATTTTTTATTGAATTAGTAACTTTGAAATGTTCCAGGTGCATTATTATCATGAATAAGTAATTCAAAATTTTCGAGAAACTCTTTTAATGTGTTTGTAATTAAATTGGGTATAATTTGTTTTTAAATTGTAATGCCTCTCTTCGAGTTCCAGAGTATTTACTACAGTAAAACGGAAAAACAGTTGATAAAGCAATAATTTTAAATAATTGACTTGAATATTTGACTCGACTAAAATGGATATTCAATTGTGTTTCTATTTAATGCTAAAGATTAAAAGAACTGGTTAATATGTCTTACACTGGTGACATTTTAAATTAACATTACTGGACAACTCAATTTTTATCATATCATATTTTAATAAAATCTTCTATTCTAATAGAACATTCCAAAAGTCCAGCAGTCATGATGCTCGATCAGCGGCAGAAATTGCTAAATAGTTTTGTAAAGTGTGTTTATTTTGTTACCGTTCAGCGTAGCGCAATCTGAAAAAAAAAAAAAGAAAAGAAAAATAATGGTGTTCGCTTAGAGGGTTGAGCGGGGAGATTAAATAGGCTACGAACCAATATACTCTGATTTTTCTTAATGTTTCTTTAAAGTGGATGGTTTGGACGACGTTTGGAGTGAAAATATTCAAAGTCATTGTAGTAAGCAAATTCTTAATTCCTTTAATCATAAATCTTATTGGGTTTTCATTTTCACAACGCTGATACAATCCATATACATCTAATTGTATTTGATTGTGTTTATGTATTACGTATCCCCCTCGTTCATAATATTCTTATCTATTGTACTGTGTTAAAATCTCAAATGTTAGTAGTCATTAATTTTCTATTGATAGTAATATATTTGCTTTGTAATGTCAAATTCTAATCTACAATAAACTGTTAGCAAATCCCTTCCCTTTGGTCATTTCTCAATCACAAAATCTTTCTTTTAGTTTATATATTTAATTATACATTAAACTAAATCTTAACATCTCACAGTTAGAAAAGTTGAACATAATCAAATTTTCCTACATAAAAACATCCATTATACGACAAAGAGCGAACACAATAAAAATGTGTAACAAATAAAGGCATCGAGAAGGAGATTGCAGGAAAACTTCCAAAACCTATGTAGAACAGCAGAACAGTGTTTTTATACCAACATTAAAAAAAGTTAGAGAAATGTAAAGAATGTAAAACTCTGTATTTTTTCCTTCACGTTTGAAATTTTTATAGCAGTCGTTATTGGAAGTTTGTTTACTTAATGGAGCTTTTTTGGAATGCTGTCTCTTTTATTGGTGTTTTCTTAGGAATAAACTAATCAATCAGTAATTTACATCAGAAATATATATTTAAATTTTCTTCTACTGGTTTCCTTCTATATTGTTTTAATACCGTTTAATATAAGTGCATTTAAAATTACTGGAACACTAAAGCTTCTAAAAAATTAAACTTTCACCAAACTGTTTAATTGTTAATTTTATTTGATTATGATACAATGATTTTGATTATGATACAATGATTTTACTTATTACTGTACAGTTATGTATAATCTGTTTAATACTGCATTATATAAAAGACAAGGACATATGTTCAATAACTTGTAAAAACTTTTCAAGTGAACAAACAACTTTTAAGTTTATAGAATTTACCCCAAAATATTCTAAATTTGATTCTGAAAAATGCAAAGTTAAGTATGCGCTTCATAATGAAATAACTTTATTTTATTAAACAATTAATTTACTTCAGTTAATTTTTATTTGGTCGTACACCCTTAAAAGAATTATAAATTATTACTAAGTAAATATACACTCAAGAGCCAAAATATTATGACCACCCCTACATTTTTCAATGAACTCGCCTGGATGACGTGGAAGGCACGTGATTAGGTGGAAGTAGTATTTAACTGCTGCTGGAGAGTCTGAAGAATCATTCTTTCACATACTTCTGTGTGTGGTGAGAAAGGCTGCGGATCTAAGAGATTTTGATAGAGGGTAGATTGTAATGGCTCGAAGTCTCGGAACAAGTATTTCTGAAACTGCACGACTCGTGGGTTGTTCGCTATCTACAATTGTTAGTACTTATACAAAGTGGATGCATGGCGGTGAAACCAGCAGTAGACGACACACGCTGTCAAGGGAAAGGGTCGTCGGAGACTGTCTCGCATGGTGAAGCAAAATCGGCGATAGACAGTGGCTCAGCTGACAATCCAATACAATGCATTGCAAAGTAGAATAGTATCATAGCACACTGTCCAGCGAACACTGTTGGATATGGGGCTATGCAGCAAGCTGACCAAGCACCATCGCCAACTGTGTCTACGCTGGACCCGAGAAATCGCGACTGGTCCATGGATTTGTGGGAGAGAGTTGAATGGTCAGAAGACTCATGGTTTGTCATTCATGCACTGATGGCAGTGTCAGGATACGCCGTCTTCCAGACAAACAGTTGCTCCCTCAATGTACAGTAGATCATACACAGGCCGGTGGTGGCGGTATTATGCTTTGGGGTACGTTCTATTGGGCATCTCTGGGACCCGTAGTTGTGGTAGAGCAGACCATGAATGCTTCAGGGTATCTGAACATCATTGCGGATCTTGGCCACCTAACTCACAGGATCTCAATCTGATAGAACACATTTGGGATGTCATGGGACGGTAGCTCAGAGTTCAAAGACTACCAATTTGCAACATCTCGGATTTGCGTAACCGTTGCTTAAACATCTGGTACAATCTGTGTCCGACCATCTACCAACGACTTGTGGCATCCATGCCAAGTTGAAACTGTGTTGCGAGCCAAAGGTAAGCCAACTCGTTATTGACAGGTGGTCATAATGTTTTGGATCTTGAGTGTATTTCGTATCTTAATATTAGTCCAAATCAGGTGCCTTATATTGTTAGTTTCTCTTATTTTTAAAACTATGTCTATGTTATTTTAAAAACATAACCAGTTTTATGATAAATGAAACGTTATATACAATTATAGGCATATAGGTTTATACACAGTTTTAAAAGGTTTTTTTAGCTTACAATTTAGTAACATGTCTATATTTTGGATTGAATTCAGGAAAATTAAACATTTTTCAATTACCTGCACCATTAACACGTATAGTACTTCACTAAAGTATATTTCCCTTAAACGTACTTTTTGGAAAATTTTTAGCCTTAAACAAAATCTGTTCTAAAATCTTCAAGACGCGAAATTGATCCAAATGTTCTTATAATTGGTAGTAACATAGAAACCTGTCTTATGAATATAGACATCTATAATGCTAACCCCCTTGTATATAATATATAGATGTCTAGATGAATTGATTTTATGGATAACACTCCATAATTGCAGCAAATTGCGGTGACATATAAGTGCAACGGATGTCTAGGTAATTAAGTGGTTTCCATTAAATCATTATTTAACGATTAATTCAATGAAAGCACTAAAATACCAAATACAGAAAATCTAATATATCTACATTTTATATTTAGATAACGTCAAAATAATTTCATATAACAATTTATAAATACATAATAACCTATAATAATTTATAACTATTTTGTAAATAATCTAACAGTTTAATAGATTGTTTGGTTTATAACAATAGAATCCTTTTTTGCTTCATAAGTGCTAATAATTCCAAGACCTACTGCTTAAAGTTGATTCTGAAAGACTAAAAATATTAATGTCTTCAGCGGAACTTAAACCAGGAAATCCGGTACTGAAAAGCAGCCATCTACTCATTCGGCCATCTTTGAAAAACTGTTTAAAAGGAAAACTACTTTCAATGTTTTATATTCTAGTTCCTTAGATCCAGACATATTACCTAAGGCCAATCTTAGAACGTCAATTAACTGTTTAGGGATTTAAAATCCCAGGGTGCTTTGCAACTCTACGGAAACCAGAAAGGTTTCTTTCTCCAGCTCTTAACAAATTCAATAAAATACTATTTCATTCTAGAATGTTATGAAATATAGTATGAATTTCGGTTGGGGTTAAACCTTTTTCCCCCTTTCACGTAATCCAGTTTTCAAAGTTTATAATAAAACATATTTAAAAAAATTTCAATTTAATGATTCAGAATTTTAATGTTTTAAATTACTATTGGTATTCAGCTTTGTTGCTACTATGTGTAACTATTTGACAATTTAGTTACAAATGTAGTTTCCCGAATGTGTTTCTTACAAACTACTTTTATATTTAAGGTTATAGAATTTAAATTCAGAAAACATAGATTTTTTCCCTTCTCAACAAACTTTAAATGAATCATTTTTTAAATGAATCATTTAATTTTCTTAGAGTTCAATGACGAGGCTGAAAGTATAGATTTTTATTGGTAGTTTAAAAGTTAAAATTTACATCAAACAAAATTTTTTTGTCAATATATGTTACTCTACACTTCCGCATGTAGCCTTTCTTACAATGTTAGTTGGAATACCGGGATATTCTATAACTTATTACACATTAAACGAATCTTAATTTAACTGAACTTAAACAATGATATTTTTTAATAGTTGATGCTTCAAATACATAGCTCCTAAGAATTCACTGTCCCTCTTCACGTGTTATGTGAGATATTGAAAACAAATCAAATGACAAGAAATATCTAATTTTATATATTAGACATGACCAAGTTTTCCCCCAATACTAAATCACACTACAAGAAAGGAGGAAACCTTTCTAAACTATCATGAGGTAGTTTAAAACTTGCCTGTTTTTTTTTTTAATTTCTATAATGCGAACAAGAATCACTTATTGCACAAAGATTTAACCCACAATGGAATATTATTCATTTGGAAGTATCGTTTACCTAAACATAGTAAACAAATGGCAGGTCACATTCATCTTAAATTTCAAGAAAACTGACCGATAGCCGAATGGTTAGGGTGCTAGCCTACGGAACCGTTGTTCGTGTGTTCGAATCCCACTATGGCAGGGATTTTCGTAGCCGTTCGGAATCGGCTTTAAGCAGTAGGTCCCAGTCTCATTAGCCCTCGTGTTGCTAAAAGTAGATCGCAGCACTCCAAAACCAAACCAAACTCTAGGAAACTGATTTCGTTTAAATCTAAAATTTTAACCGTTGCAAATGACCATTCTTTTTTCAAAACAAGGGACATTCATTAATGGGCATGTACATGAAGTGTACTTTATTACTCATCTTTTGCTTAAGATTTATCACATCCTACAGTAAAAATATAATACATTATCACTTATTTATGTCTCTGCTCTGTGACAAAACTTCAAGAAATAAGAGAGAAAGATATCTAGACTATATCTCTAATTTTAATGAGCTCAATACCTACTGAA
>CM063510.1:111092189-111094689 GCA_032207245.1 Pardosa pseudoannulata | reverse complement strand
CATTAAAATCTCAAAGAAATTGTATTTTTAAACATCTGTACGTTGTACAAATTATGCCTCAGAAAATGTATTTTACTTTACTTTTTAACGTAGTTCACTTTGTACTGTCAGAACTCATTTCTTACAATACATTTATAACTTCCTCAAACATGTGATAATTTCTAATTGTTTTATTTTATATGAGATTGAGATTTCTGTACAAATAAATAACCAAAAATTATTTTGTTCGGTTACAATCATATATGACAACTTCGATACATTCTTTAAAATTCAATCTGGGCTGTATATGCTAACAAGTAATACCAAAAATTATTTTGTACGGTTACAATCATATATGACAACTTCGATACATTCTTTAAAATTCAATCTAGGGTGTATACGCTAACAAGTAATACTTCCGTGTTAATAAAATTGTAAGTATTCAGTAATAAAATGAATTAAACTAGATTTTCAATAAAAACTCGTATAAGGTAGGAATTCATTTGAAAATTATTATACGCGTTACTTGATTAAATTAAGATGAATTAATTGGAAAACAAAATGTACAAAAACTTAAAACGAAAACTCATTGAGCTGGTGAGGGGAAACAATCATTCGAACCTTCTTTTGTAAAATATAAAGTGTTGGATACATTTATTAAGAAATGCTTTTAAAGTATTTGAAAACTTTAAGCTCTGCTCCAAGTGAAACATTTCATAACAAACATGCATGTAACAAATTTTCATTTATTGCTTAAACCTTGGAAGTAAATCTATTAAAAACCCATGCTATAAGCCAAACTTATATATACAAAAATAACTAAAATATTATTTAAGGCAGACGTAAAGTACTGTTGTATGAATGTTGAATAAAATATATTTACTTTTGAGGTAAATATCAACTTTAAATTTGGTTCATTAAAATATATAGCAATAAATTAGTTTTAGTTCTAAAGTTTTAATTAGTATGAGCAGTTCTTAAACAACACCGATTTTGTATTCATTTGTAAATTCAGCATACTTAACACACACATCTTGATATATTTTACCCACCATAATATAACCAAACAACGATTATTAATTTATAAGAATGTAAAAGAATTAAAGAATAAAACCCAAATAGAAATTCTGTCTATTGTTCAATTTTGAATAATCTATTATACCACATTAATTATACATATTCTTGTAAGAACATTCGGTAAATATAGTTGAAGCATTTGCTGTCAAGCATTTTAAAATAACTGAATAAAATTATGAACTGGAAAATACACATTTTTAATTAATCTGCTAACAGTTTAAAAAGTGTAATATTAAAATACATTTCAAAATCGTTAAACATGCAAAAGAAATATAAAGAAAATTTTATTCTTAAAACATGAAAACGTTTTATGAAAAATTATATGAAGAGAGAGGGAGAAAATTTTAAAGCTAAAATTATCTTGAAAATGCTAAATTCCTATAGTTAGTATTATTGAATGACAATTTATCTATAAAATCCAACAGCTACCAATTTATTTTAACATAAATAAACTAATGTATAATAAATTATAATGCTTTTTATAACCATCACTGAAAACAATGTAATAGGGGTCGAGTGTTTTGAGATTAGAAACCCATCTTTGAAATGTTTGCAAAATATAAATATCCCTTTAGTCACATGAAGTTACCTATTTATTAGTATCTAATGTTTATTATCGTAATTTTTAATAAACATTGTTATAATATAAATCAGCATATGTAATTTTAGTTTAAATTTAATTGTATGGATATAAGTTTATACTTATTGCTATACACCATATCTTCTAACTAATTTTTTATATTTCACGAAGTCCCAAATTATTAGAATTTAGGAAATAACGTCGAAAATAAATATTAGCACTCCTATATAAGTTGTTGTAAAATATATTCAAATACTCTTACAAATCCGAAAAAGAAAATATTTAAGAATAAAAACACCCCTTTGCAATCATGTTTTTGTGGTTAGATATGTTTCGTTTGCTATATATATTCAAAGTGTGAAATTAACGATAATAAACTGCTTGCATGTGATTATCACTAAATGACTCAAAATTAATAAACGTACCGTTGTTTCAGCACTTTAAACAATCCACAGTTAAGTCAGCACTGTAGCAAAAAAAAACATAAGAACCAACGACAGATGTGTCGGAAAAACTGTTAAGTTCCACCACAAGAACTCTACGATATTGATAGGTTTTTGCACCACCTAGAGCCAATAACATCCAACTTGCATTGCAGAGTGTTATAAGCTCTGGACCGGAGCACTGCTTACTTCGGTCTTTTTAAATCCCGAATCTGCGTCTGGTGTGCCCCGCTGACTGGTGTAGCGGATGATGACGCATGAAGTGATGTGCGCGCGCCATCTATTAGGGAATTTTAAGATTAGCTCCCATATTTGATACAGGTCACGTCTTGGGAGAGAGAGAAAGCTGCATTTGGTTATTGGATTCTTTTTTTTTCTTTTACTCCCTTCTTTTACTCGTATTTTTCTCCTGTTGTAAAAG
>CM063510.1:111044689-111084689 GCA_032207245.1 Pardosa pseudoannulata | reverse complement strand
TTTGCCCCCCGTCTTGTTTAATCTTCCTACAAAATGTGACGTCTTTTTCGCAAATAAATTGCGCTACAGAACACTGTGAGCACTGTTAGTTTAACTATGGCCATTCGGTATTTAAACACAAAAATTCAATAGATGAATAAAATTTTGCGGATTACAACTGATCAAGTCAAGTAATATTTGATAATAAAAGTAATAAGTGTAATAGCAAAAATTATAAATATGAACGATGTGATCTATATAAAAAGTGTATACTTTATATTTTCTAATAATCCTCCTTTGATATTTATAGAAAATTTAGTATTAAAAACTTTAATGTTATTGGCAGAGGACTTTTTTTGTGGTTTCTCCCGGAATAAATATTGAACCATCTAATTTTTTACCATAAACTTTCTCGAACATTTTAGAGCATTAGAACTTGAAATTAAATTCTGGTTCTTTCCCAATAGGCTGTAAATATAATTTATTAGAGTATGCCTTATAAGAATTTTATACATTTTACACAGCTAAATAGGACGATGTACTAAACATAGAATCTTTGAAAATTATTTTAGTAGTTCTATATAATTTATATTATTACACTTTATTAGTAATCCCGCTACCACCCCTCGAGAAACGTTTATAATTATAGTGATCACAACACGAACACACATTTATATATATTCTAGCTACATACAGAAATAAATGAATACACACACATAAAGACATGTATAGAAATGCATATACTTTTTAGCTGATGTGTATATATATACATATATATATAAACATTAAATCATGTATATATTATAGTGGGGGATAAATGTATGTATCTAAGAGTAAATACAAAAGTGGAAATGTTTTGCACTCGCATTCACTAACGTAGTATATAATACTGTAGATATTTCAATATTATGCTTATATGTATGTATGTTTGGTTTTAAAATTGTGCAAATATATCTGCACACACATATACTCTTTATATGTGTGTTGGTGTTAGAGAAAGAGGTCATTTATGAGAATGTGCGTGCAGATACAAATATGTTAATTTGTAAACCGGTTTGTTGATTATGTGCGTGTGCACGAACTTTAAATATATGTTATTATAAACCTTTTAGTGTATAAATGTTTATATCTTCTATATATATATATATATATATATATATATATATATATATATATACATATATATATATATATATATATATATATATATAAATAATGGTCACACACACATACGTATTAATATATATTTGCATTAGCATGTACATTTTTAAATGAAAGTATAATTATTAATTACTTATGTAATTGAGTACAAAAGTATTTACACATTTGAGTTTACACTTACATTTACATATGATTGCATACAAAACTTACTCTACACTTTATATACTCATTTTGTTACGTAAAGTTGCATATATGTGTTTATATAACTGGAATATGAGTATACAACTGTTGAGCATGCATATATCCAAATTGAAGTTTAAATTGTTATCTTATCTAGTACTAATTTTTACATTTGGCACTTTAGATTTATAACTGATATAAACCGAATAAATGATATATAAATATTTATAAGTTAATTTTAGGGGAAAATGTTAATATATTTAACCAGAACAGGGCAAGGAGATTCGTTTATTTCGTATTTATATTAAATATTTTAAGTATGTGTATCCTTTTATAGCCATTTGTTTCCCACTCTAGTACAAACCGTTAATTCTATCTTACCCACTCAATTGTTCTAAATAGTTTTCAGTTATGAACCTGGCCATGGAGCTGGCGTGAATGAAAAGAAAGTTAAAAAATTTTCAGATACTCAAGCTACCTATTTACCAATAGCAATAAGACCAGAGAAACTTTAAACTTCGTTATAATTTTCTCGGTTACGGCTTCGTTAATTCATTTCCAATATGTAGAATCCTCTTTTGCAGCGGTAATAAATAGTAGCTTAAATATCTTGGAACTAATTTCCTATTAATCACCCATTATTTTGAACTCATGTAGTTATGTTTTTGAAGGGATAAGAGTACTTTGAAATGACATTTTTTGAAGAAACTTAATGAAATGATTTTGGAGTTCCGAAAAAAAAAGACATTCACTATCAATACGCATTTTTCGATTACCGATTATTTTGCTGCACTTTTGTTTATTTTTAGGTAAAATCTCTATTTTAAACTTTAAAATATATTTTTTGGCTTGTATTGAATTAGTTGAATTAATTTTAGGTATTTGTTATTCAAAATTTTAAATATTTTCTATTACTGTAATTCTTAATTATGCTGTTAATGGGTATAATTTTGGGAATAACAAATTATTTCATCGTTAGATTATTGAATATACTAAGATGACGAAATCAGTTGCAGAAACATTGCATAATTTTAAATAATTGCCTTATAAAAACATTTAACGTAAAATAAAATTCATACCCTGTATTATTCAACATAAATTTAAAGGATAAATAAAAGCAATAAGTTAGTATGCTTTGCACTAAGAACATTTTTAAGTAATAGTATTAGACTACTTAATTTTTATCAAATGTCTTTTTTATTTTAATCAAAAGTCTTTACTAATAGAGTTTTGGGTCTTACGTTTCATATATGCGACCACATTATAAAAATATCCTTTCTCATTATTGGCATATCGCTTAAAATTGAACATTTAAAAAAATGAAACACATGGCAGAATGCCCTTAAATGTTTTCATATTGTTTCAATATCAGATACTAGCATATAGCCCGTCATATGACGGGATGAGTAAAATTTTTAATTTTCCAGAATTGTAAAATACCCTATGAGGCAGGTAAAAAGATAGTTTGTTTTCTGACTGAGAATTATATTGCAACAAAAAATAATAGATCATTAAATTAAAAATTGGGACATATGTACCTAATCTTAATAATTTAAGCCAAATATAAAAGAAAATTATTAACGTAATAATTAAGTTCAGTGATAAAACATATGAAAGTAATGCAGATAATATTTAAATAATTTAAAATAAATGACTAAATAAGATGGTTAAAGGAATGACGTCATAATGATAAAGGAAATTGTTATTTTTACCTATTTATTATGTGATAAATTGATACATTTAATCGAATACTCTCAATCGTGGAAAATGGTTCTTGAAACTCAGGAAAAGAAGGTAAGGTGTTACGAACGTTTCAAAGACGACAGTATTTTTCTCTGTGATATAAAGGATATTTATGCCAGTTTATTTTAGAATCGGATTGATAGTTTAGTAGAATAAAAATTTTACTCATTTTGAATTTTGCTAACTCTAACTTATCAAGGATCCAATATGATTGCCTCTATCCATTCCAGGTCCAACCTTTTCATAAATTCGAGGACAGACTGACAGATAACATAGGCTATTATTATACATCGTATTTTTAAGAAAATATCAGGACGAAAATTTAAATGTATTGAAAACTCAGTTTAAAAAAAATTATAAATTCCTTTACTGAAGATTATTTACAGCGGCAATTATAAGAGATTTAAAACATTGTTAAACAATAGTACCATTCAGGTTACATGTGAAATATCTTCGAACTTTCCAAACTTTTTTCCCCTAAAAGTTCTATATTTAATTAAATTCAAATTTCTATCGCTATACATATAACTGTAAAATTATCTACTGTTGTAAATGTTCATCAGTTATGATTTTTTTCCTATATATGATATATTGCCATATGCTACAGATGTACAAGTCTGATAATCCGCGGACACTACCTTTTACTAGTTGTTTCGAGCCCAGTCATCAGTCTAGGTATACATATTTCATGTTACACGGTTATCTGAAAAATACTAATAGGCTAATTTAATTTCAATAAGCTAATAAAGCTACTTTAATTAAAAATGTCGATTTATTCTTCCACTATGCTAAGCGAAAAGTACATTGATTACTATTGGCTAATATTGTTTAACCAATGTTTAGTCGTCAGTCTAGGTAAACATATTTCATGTTAAATGGTTATTTGAAAAATATTAGTAGGCTAATTTTAATAAGCTAATAAAGCCACTGTAATTAAAAATGCTTATTTACACTTCCACTATGCTAAGCGAAAAGTACCTCTTTCCTGTGTTTTACAGTCGTATTTAGCTCTAATTTTCCTTTATATAAAAAAGTACTATCCAAGTCACTGTATATATTTCTAGAATAAGAGCACCAAAATATTTCAATAACTACGAAAAACTCAACTTCCATTTTATTTAAACTTCTATTTAAGCAGTCAACGCAGTTAACATTTTACTACGCATTAAATGCGATATTTTTTCTTGATGTATATCTCAATGCAAAAACATTTTAAAGGGTCATACGCAACTGTTAAATCGACAAAAAATTGCATATTTCCTAAAACATATTTGAAATGAAATTTAGTTCTGAACATTTTAAAATAATCCGATTTAAAAAATTCTAATATTGAGAGGAGTTATGAACAAAAACGCGTCAGCTGTTCACTGGAAATAAATTTAAACTTGCAAAAAACTGAATTTTTCTCAAATTATATTTTTTATTCATGTTATCCTTATTTTATTGATATTGTAGCACTAAGAAGCATTGAAGTATTCATAGCCGATTGATCCTCACACTAGTCTTGTAATCAAGAAGTCTTGAGTTCGAACACCGGTACCGAGGATTAAAAATCCGTGTAAATATTTATCTAATACCTTTATATATGCTCTACTTTATTTCGTGTTCCAAGAGATTTGGGACCTTTCTTTAGTTTGCCAAAAAAGTATTCTGGAATATTCGCCATTTCTCGCTGTGCAGTAAAACTTTCATCGCTTCCCAGACAGATTTCTAGGACTTTCCTTCCTGCTATAAAAACCAAATATTTCTCAGTCACAGAGGATTCTGAGTTCAGAGTTGTGTAGAGCTTACAGTTATACTTCGCTCTTTGAGTTGAGTTAATAAATTTGATTAGCTCTACTTCCTGTGTGTGTTATTGTGTTCTACAATAAGCCTCTAGGTGACAATACTTTTTCATGAAATTCTTACAGGCATTAGATTTTCCACAGCTGAATGGTCACACTAGTCTCATAATCATGAAGTAAGTTTTATCCTCACCAGTAGTGAGGATAAAAAATCCGTGTAAATATTTATCTAATACCTTTATATATGCTCTACTTTATTTCGTATTCCAGGAGATTCTGGACCTTTCTTTAGTTTGCCAAAAAAGTATTCTGGAATATTCGCCACTCCTCTGTGTTGCACAGTAAAACTTTCACCGGCTTCCCAGACAGATTTCTCGATCATTCCTAGCTGCTATAAAAAGCCAGAGTCACAGAGGGTTCTGATTTCAGAGTTGTGTAGGTCTTGAAATTGTAATTCGCTCTGAGTTGAGTCAATAAATTTCATTAGCTCTACATCCTATGTGTGTTATTTTGTTCTACATTAAGCCTCTACATAGCAATATATTTTCATAAAATTTTTACAGGTGTATAAAATATAATTTTCACACGATTTAATCTTAATTTTCTTGTATATTTTCTAAAATATGTTTTTTTTTCAATGATAACTTTTTTTAAATTTTAACAAAAAATTCACTTTTTAAATATTTTTAAAAATATATATGTATTTTAAATATATACAAATTTAGGTTCAAAGTTATTTTTATGTACTGTAGTATGTTTAATAAGTTTGACTTAAACTTATTATATTTTTAATAATCCTGCACGTAAGGCTTGATATTTTTGTAAACTACAAAATCTCAAAACGTTCTAACAAAAAAAATTGTATGAAAAATAAACGAGACTTGTGTAAATATAATATTTTCTGACTGTTAAATTATGTTCGTAAAACTGGTTTTCAAGGTATAAAAACTTGAAAATGATAACATTTTTCAATTTTTTTGACTTTTAAGACTCTTTGGAACCCTTAAAACATTTTCTAAACAATTTTGGCTTCAGAGTAAGGAACTTGTTATGAGTTTAACTTTTTCAAAGGAGCTCCATATAAGTGTATACTGGTCCTATAGACAGCTTTTGCTTTGATGGGGCTTGAAAACACAGTTAATAACTCTTCCCACCAGCCTTAAAACAGCTTTATTTCCTCCCCCCACATACAGTGATAAGGCGGTGACAAATTCTTATCCCCTCTAAGCAGTCAAAACCCTCTCATATAAGAACTAAGTAGAATGCAGGACATATGCTGTCCCGGCCCATCTGAAAAGGTTAATATTAGTTTTATTATTGTATCGCACTATAGGATGGGCGGAAGGTCTTATAATATCGTCAATAAATGTTTCTTGGTACCAAATAATGTTCAAAGGTTGGTCGTTTTACGAAAAACTGTGTGGAATTTTATAAGACAGATATTATACATTATATAATTAGATTTATTGATAACTAATATTTTTGTAGTACATAATTTTTACGTACATCGACTTATTTGGTCAGTATACGCCGATAAAGAAACTAAACAGTGTTTTCTTTTTTTATTCCACATTTGTTTACCGAATAACGATATTTTCAACTATTTTTTTTATCTGAATAAAAGACAGTCTATATTACGCAGAAATAATGTACATTTTTATTAGTAAGAGGTTTAGAATCTCTTTAGCAGTTCTCAGCACTACACAGTACAAATGTCTTCTATTTATAATAGTAGATACGGACCTATCAAGCTGAGGCAAGTATGAAAAGAAATAAAAAATAAGAAAGTTTTAATCAGCTTAAAAAAACCGTACAAACTCCACATAAGAGTTCCTGGATATAATGGTTAGTTAAAACTTTTAAGTTTATAATAATAATTTTGTTAAGAGACTTGTTTCATATTTTTAAGCATGTAACGTGACGAAATTTCCAATCGCAGACAAATTTACAAATAAGCCCGAGACGCATATTATTCTATTTTATAGCACATATACAGTTAAGTCCGTAATTCCAGAATTATTTAAGAGAAATTGTTCTGAAAATACATGCATTTGTCAAATGAGATTTAAGTTAGTGTATCAAATTTAAAAAAAAAAAACTTTTCGACAATTAACATAATATTTAGCAAATTTTTCAATAGCACCCCGCTGTTATCTCTATTTTAATTCTAATTAATAGCAAAAATATTTAAAGAAATAAGTGAAATTTTTCCTATATTTTCAAGACTGAATATTGATTTATTTAAGCTGAAAACATTTAAGTTTGCAAAAAGTCTCGTCGAATGATAAAGATATTAAAATTTTGATTGTTCATCCAGTTTACAAAATGTAGTTCGTCAAAAACCTTTTGCCTTATCTATCCAATATTGTTTTGCTTTCATTATTCATATCTATAAATATTAAAATGTGCACCCTGTTATGAGATAAAAATGAGTGTAATTGGTGCAAATATTTAAATTTTTCCTTAAGAATATTTTTCTCCAACATAATTCTATTCGAAATCCACATTCTGTTGAATAGCGCTTTTATGCACACTTCTGCGAATTTAAATCTAAGTTAAAGCTTTGAATTCATAAATTAAGAAACTTAAAGAGCACAAAATACCAATCTTTGATAACATAAACCGTGTTATATTAATATATTTTAAAAGGGAAGTGCTTAATCTAATAGTGTAGTTGTCAAATTTTACTTTTTATACTTTCTTCGTTTTCATCCTTAGCGGTTAATACAGTAAGCAAAATGCGTCAACAAAACATACTACATAATATTTATTGTAGAGCTTAACCTGTTATGAGTAGTCATTGCACTATATTAACATGCTGACAGACACTTGCGTCTATAGCCGTCAAAGCAAAATTCATTATGTGTCATGACAGCAATAGCCGTCCCAAACGAAACGGTCGTTTTTAGACATTACGGATATAGTGGCACAAATGTGCATTTACCGGCGTACAAGTAGAAGCCTAGTGTCATGTTTTGAAAACAGTTTTTTAGGTTGAATTTCGCTTTCCGCTTGCTCGTTTTTCACAAAAAAAATATCGATATTATAAAATTACAATAAATGTTTTTGTCATTTATTCATTTTTGTTTGGTTTGAACTAACATTTCGTGTAAAACTCCCAAAAATACTTTGTTGCACACAAAAAAGGCTTCTTTGATTCACGAAACCTGTTACTTACGCTTTTGAATTTTTGCTTTGCTAGTATAGGCACCATCGTCCTATTACTTTCACAGTCCGCTAAAAAGTCCGCTTTTCCTATTTATTCAGAGTCCGCTGGTGCCATAACAGTTATATCGGCAAACTAATTAAAGGTGCTTAATTAATCAAAATTAAGTTTATTTAAGCAGAAAGAGTAAAACTATACTTGTAATATTCTAAAAGTTGCAAAAGAATATATTGTTAATTTTCGAATTTCACTTGTTCCTACTCTCCGTCAATGTTTTAAGTTCAAGTTTACAAATTTATTTAAAATTTTTAATTTTTATTACAGAACATTTATAATTTTCTCTCTCCGATTAATATAAAAATGTGTCTAGGTGAACATAAGGATATATATATATATATATATATATATATATATATATATATATATATATATATATATATATATTAAATTTGCACTGTGTAGAAGTTTAGTACCTCAAAACTATAATTTTATTCACACGCAGACAGATGTGCATAAGTTTATTTTTCTGTGTATGCATACAGCCCCACAAAACATTAATAAACCGCTTTAGCCCTTTCCGTAGTGGCGTAAAATGACAATTTGAGCCTGCACCATATAGAAGGGGGCGCACGTGCCTATCGGTTTTTTGGACGGGTTCCACCCTAATTAATCTCGTCATAATCTCGGACCCTGCCTCCCGACTGCGCCCGCATTATCGATATCAGATCCGTGATCCGGGGAGATCAAAGGGGATTGATATTCGATGCGCAGATCGGGGTCACATGTGAAAAGGGAAGCCGATCACGGGGGGGGGAGAGAACGAAAGTTATTATTCAGACGATGAAAAAGGTAGTCTCGTAAATAAATTAAAAGCGTCGGGTTCTTTCAACTAGCAAGTGTCGAAAATTAACTATGCGATCTAGGTTCATAGTTTGTATGTAACAATCTAAAGTGAATTTAATACCCACGTAGTTATGTATATTCTATGCACAAATAATGAAGTCCGTTTCAGAGTTCAGCGAAAGAAAGGTCCAAAGTACTTATACTTTCAATATTTTATTTTTAAGTGTATTTTTACGCACTTTTTTTACACTTTCAGTATATTCTACATAAGTTTCATTTATCTCACGTAAAATCTCTTAGTCGTTTCTTAATTAAAGTCGAGTCTTAATTCAAATTCATGGCAAGCGTTAAGCAGCATTCAAGCCGTTATTGTCGTTACTCATCCCTGTGGTTTAGAAAAGTTTAAGCCAGGTCCAAGAGTTAACACAGCATTGTTCGACTGGTCCAGGGCTAAGCGTAATATGCAGTTACACTTGAACTAAAAACACGATGGCTGAAGACTGACTATATATACCTCAAGAAGGGGTGCTCCTTTCGTTTTTGAAGAGCACCACAAGGTCTAAAAAAAGACTTTCCTCAAGCGGGTTCTCACAATTTAGAAACAAAAACCAAGTAGAAGACCTCCATATATTTTTATGTATATATATATATATATATCTATATATAAATATTTTATAGATATAATAAATATTATATAAAAATATTTATTAAAATAATATTTATATAAATATTATATATATATATATATAAACTTATTTTATTATTTATATATTTTAATATTATTTAAACATATTAAATAAAAATACTTTAAAATTTATATATATAAATATATAAATTATTTATTTATTTATATATTTATATATTTAAAAATTCAAATTTTTTCCTTTATTTTTTTTTATTAAGAAAATTTTATTATTTAAAATATATACTTTATTATTTCTTCATGTATATATATATATATATATTATATTTATAATATATATATATAGTTAAATAGTTATATATATATATATTTAATATATTATATATATATATATATATTTATATATATCTCAAAGTATATAATATTTATTTAATATTTTATTATATTATAATTTTTTCTTTATATATATATATATAAATAAGGATATATAATATATATATATTAAATATATATTATATATAAATATATATATATATATACATACTAAATGTGCACTGTGTAGAAGTTTAGTACCTCACAACTATAATTTTACTATTTTTATTCACACGGAGACAGATGTGCACCAGTTTATTTTTCTGTGTATGCGTACAGCCCCGCAAAACATTAATAAACCGCTTTAGCCCTTTCCGTAGTGGCGTAAAATGACAATTTGAGCCTGCACCATATAGAAGGGGGCGCACGTGCCTATCGGTTTTTTGGACGGGTTCCACCCTAATTAATCTCGTCATAATCTCGGACCCTGCCTCCCGACTGCGCCCGCATTATCGATATCAGATCCGTGATCCGGGGAGATCAAAGGGGATTGATATTCGATGCGCAGATCGGGGTCACATGTGAAAAGGGAAGCCGATCACGGGGGGGGGAGAGAACGAAAGTTATTATTCAGACGATGAAAAAGGTAGTCTCGTAAATAAATTAAAAGCGTCGGGTTCTTTCAACTAGCAAGTGTCGAAAATTAACTATGCGATCTAGGTTCATAGTTTGTATGTAACAATCTAAAGTGAATTTAATACCCACGTAGTTATGTATATTCTATGCACAAATAATGAAGTCCGTTTCAGAGTTCAGCGAAAGAAAGGTCCAAAGTACTTATACTTTCAATATTTTATTTTTAAGTGTATTTTTACGCACTTTTTTTACACTTTCAGTATATTCTACATAAGTTTCATTTATCTCACGTAAAATCTGTTAGTCGTTTCTTAATTAAAGTCGAGTCTTAATTCAAATTCATGGCAAGCGTTAAGCAGCATTCAAGCCGTTATTGTCGTTACTCATCCCTGTGGTTTAGAAAAGTTTAAGATAGGTCCAAGAGTTAACACAGCATTGTTCGACTGGTCCAGGGCTAAGCGTAATATGCAGTTACACTTGAACTAAAAACACGATGGCTGAAGACTGACTATATATATACCTCAAGAAGGGGTGCTCCTTTCGTTTTTGAAGAGCACCACAAGGTCTAAAAAAAAGACTTTCTTCAAGCGGGTTCTCACAATTTAGAAACAAAAACCAAGTAGAAGACCTCCAGGCGTGGTCTGCCACTTTCAGAGATAACGTTTGACAATTTTAAGATATTGTAACCCAGACCTATCCGCCATTAATGAACACGGGTTTTTAGACTGATTGACTTTTGATCCCTCTACCCTCTAGTAATAATATTGCCGCAATGAAAAGAATTGATGTATCCATAGCCAAATGATCACCACACTCGTCTCGTAGTCAAGAAGTCATGAGTTTGAACCCCGGTAGTGACAACAGAATTTAAAATCCGTATAAATATTTATTTAATTCATATATTTATGTTCTACTTTATTTTGTGTTCCAAGAGATTCTGGAACTTTCTTCAGTTTACCAAAAATGTATTCTGGAATATTCACTATTTCTCTGCGTTGCGAAGTAAAATTTTCATCGTATTCCTAGACAGATTTCTGGAACTTTCCCTGGTGCTATAAAAGCTCAGTCACAGAGAGTTCTGGGTTCAGAGTTGTACAGAGCTTGCAATTGTACTTCGCTCTTGGAGTTAAGTTAATAAAGTAGGTTAACTCTACTTCCTGTGTGTGTTATTGTGTTGCGCATTAAGCCCTTAAGTGACAATACAGCTGTCTTTGCCATCTGAACTATGTATCTCAGCCGTTATTACTACAATAGTAAGAGTCGTTTTTCAATTTTAAGTCATAAATATCTCGAAAGTTTGTTGCGTACACCTTGTCTCTGATAAACACAAAAATCTAGTGGTGTAATGTTGGGTGATTAGGCAAGTCGAGTATTTAGTCCGGCTTGACCAATCCACTATTAGAAAATTGTCTTGTAGGTAGTCCTTATAAAGTGCAATCCAATGTGATGGTATTCCATATTGCTAAAAATAACAATGTTTTATGGATGTTTTATCTGTGGTACAGCGAAACATTGCATCGTGTCATGATACACATAACTTGTTACTGTATTCTCGGAAAAAAATGGCCTCATCACATTATCTTTGTCCCACCCACATTGTTGTCTAATGTAAGTCAATTTATTTTGATACTTGAATGTTTGTTACCTCTCCCAAGATTATACCCAAAGTCAATGATCCAAAATGTATTAACACAATTTACTCGGATTTCTTTTCCTTAAAAGTTTTATATAAACTACTGTTTTTAGTGATACAAATATTTCAACACAATATAGTAAAGCTGTGATAATCTTGTAATTAATATATTTTGTTGAAATTTTCGTAAGATGTGCATAAGCAGTATTGTTTTTCAGAATAACAATCGTTGAAATAACATCCTTTGTTTAAAAGTACTCCACAGAATTTACTTATATATTCTAAGTACTATCACTCTTATATAAAATAGGTTTGAACCCTTCTTTATAGGTACTATGTACATTTAATAATTCAATATAAATTTAGTTCCAAATTCATCAAATTTATAGGGTAAGAAGAGAAATATTAACACTAAATATACCATATAACTGGTTAAATGATCCATAAGGTTTATGTAAAAAATGAAAATTCTTTATGTAAATTCTTTGTGTTTATAATACATAAAAGTGAATTTTTATGTATTATAAACACAAAGAACAAGAATTTTTAATTCATTTCCCATCTCATTTTTTTTACGTAAACCTTATGGGTCATTTGACCCGTTATATGGTATGTTTAGTGTTAGAGTATGATACAAAACTAAACTCGCATGTTGATTGCTTCTATGCAACTAATCGATTAAAACATGTAACGGGCAGATGTGTTCTAATCCGATAAGGAATGTACCACTACTTCTTGCATAGAATCACTCTCCTAACCAGTTTCTGAATTATTCCAGTAAAAGTAAAATTACCATTTGAATGATGTTTTGTTGCACTATTATATGATGAAACATTCATAAACGTTTGCCGTCTGCTCATCAGATGTACTTCGAAAGTGGAAAAGGTTACATCACGTGACCCAGAACGCATCTATCATAAAACTTACCCATCTGATTTAGAAGATAAACTTTACATTAAACACATTTTGAATCGCTGCATTTCGCAAACTGTTAGTAGAAATATATCTTGCTTTGAGAACAAAAAACAAAAAGAGCTATCTCTCTGTTATTCTCAAAACAAACAATCTTCTTCCAGACAACTTCGAAACGGAAAACTTTTTTTTTTCCTCTCTCAACATCGAACAATCCATATATGTGTATGTGTTTAGTTTTTTTCATTCTTTTTTTCCCCAACTCTCTCTTCCCCCCAAACTGTGAAAGTTGCAGCTAAACTGTTTACCTCTATTCAGTTTACATTTCTTTATTTAAGTTTCGAAAATTTTTATCGCGCTTGTTTTCAACAATAAAAGAAAATAACGGAAAATGCAAGATAAGAAAATAAGAAAGAAAAATCATCCCCCAAAATATAGCGAATTCTCTTTTCATATTTTTTCCCCTCCTTCCAAAAAAAATTTTTTTTTCAAGAAACATTTTAAGTAACTCAAAAACTGATGTAATCTCTAAATAAATTGAAAAGGGGGAAATATTTGGATTGCTGTGTATTATTTGGAGGACTAAGAGAATGGAAAATGAAATGATTGAAATTCTTATTTTAGTTACCAGAATTCGAAAAAAGTAGCAATTAGCAATGAAAGGAAAGTGAAATCTGTATTTCAAGTACATACATGCACTTCATTATGAAGAGTACCTATGAGAAAAGTGGACAAAGTTATTTTAAATTGTTTTAATTCTTACTTTCTATTCAATAAAGTGGGGCTACACAAAATTTACATCATGAGAAACCCACCGTATTTCTATTTAATACAAGATAATTTCAACAGTCATAGCTATTTACAGGGAATTTTCATTGATGAAAACCAATAACAAATTTCCAATATCTTTTCTGATATTCCTAATTTACAAAATATAAAAGCTTATTTTAATTTCTTAAATTCTATTACGAAAAAGATTAGCAAGTCAAAAATTGACAGCAAGATCTGTTCGTATATGCAATTCATTTTAAAGATATTTTGTGTAAAATGACGACACTCGTCATAAATTATTGTAATTTGGAAATTTAATATAAAAAATGTCATAGGTTTTTACCACAGTTACGCATTAAAATCAATCACAAAATTTAGAATTCATGCAAAGCCATCATAACCACAAACATTTTTTATCGAACAATCGTAATTTAAATAAAATTGAATAAACAATGAAAAGAATGAAAAGCAAATTAGTTCACTTGAGTTGAAAAGAGAACAGTAACAAACCAATAACAAAAGGCGAGACCTGCTTTCACGAAATTATATACTCTTATTTAACACTTTGACATTTTCATTTTCTTGAATTGTAAAAAACACAGTTTTATTTTTTATTGCATTTCTTTGTTCATTTTAAATCATAAGTAAAGATATGTTATTAAATTAACATTTCTAAATTTTAAATTTATACAACTTTTTTTTTTTTCTATGAAACCATCATAAAATTGAAGTTTACCTTTAGTCTCATCGATATTAGATATCCAAAAATTATCAAGTTTATTTTTGGAATTCCAGTAAAAGCAAATCTAGGAGCGAATCCGAAGGATTATCACAGTTAATTTCAAAAAATTGTTTTGCTTGACTGATTCTATCTGTACTACAATCAGAGTCACTACTACAGGTCATCCAGAAAACTTTCGCTACTATTATTTACAGATATTTCAGTTTCTGATTCAGAGTCACAGTTCGAATCACCAGAAATTAGCTCCATACGCTCTGAATTATCCATTATTTAAAAGTAAAAATATATTATTCAACTCTTATATCAATAAATTATCTTTGTAAAATATAACCAGAAAGCTATACACTGAAAGATAATAATTCGTCTTCTGATACAAAACATGGGAAAAAAAAACCTCGCTTTTGACCCAATCAGAATAAAAAATACCATAAAATGCGAACTATCATTGACTGGAATAATTTATTACTAAAATTGGAATAAATACGACCGAAATAGTGCAAGCGAAATAGAAATCAGATAGCCCGTACGCCGTACGGGCAAAAACAACGTGTAAGAGTTGGACAGCGCTATTTTAAGAATTTTAAACATTAAGAAATATTTGAAATTTAATCTCAACAGTCGAATATTCCAAAACACAGTTTGCATCAAAATTATCAAATAGTTTAACTATGCTTTACAGTATTAAATAGTTGTACTAAAGATTATTTAAAGAGAACTTGCCGTATACCATAACATAATTCTGACTTCTGTTCTTTTTTAGAAATGTACACCACAAACGGTTGTTTCGCTATTGTGATATTTAAAACAATATTTTAAACTATGGTGAAATGAAATTTTAACAAAATAATTGGGATTATTCATAGTCACCATTGAATTTCAAAAAGATAAATTATTTAAATATATACATAAATGATTCTGTTTACATACTGTCACCCTTGTAACAGCAAATGTATAAACAATTTTTTTGTTTTTTGGAGCGTTACGGTCTACTTTTTGCAACACGATTTCTAAGTAATAAAGCTTATAATTTAACATTTACATACTCGTCACAATTCGTAACAACAAATGGAATAAAACCTATTTGGTTTGTTTTTGTTTTTTGGAGCGTTACGGTCTACTTTTTGCAACACGAGGACCAAGTAATAAAGCCTAAAATTTAACAGAAAGTCATAAAGTTACGAGTGTACAAACAAGTTTGAAAAAATGCTGAATTTGAAAGCAAACTAATGAATTGTCCGAAGAGTTATACTTAAAAAACGTATTTCATGAAGACATCAAGTGTACTCCATATGAGACAATGGTTTTGACGCCTGTAAAAGTAGACTTTAAAGTCTTTGTTCTAACGATTTTGAACACCTCAACATAATCAGGCAATTAATAAGTATACCCAGAACATTAAAATGTAAGATACAATGTAAAAAACTGTTAAAGTATTTTGTTTGTTAATCTGACTCTTCACCCCTTAAAAGTTTCATTTTCTTCCCGAATTCGATACAAAAAATGTCACATTTTTTATTACATACGTTTGTTTCTTTTTATATTTGTAATCTATAAAATGTTATTAAAAGTGATATTTCTAATTATTTTAAGCACTAGCATATAGCTCATCATATGACGGGATTAGTAAAATTTTTAATATTCCAGAACTGTTAAGTACCTAATGAGGCAATTAAAAATTGTTTTGTTTTTTGCCTTTAACTATCTGGTTCACTCTCAATTTATTTATCGTCATACTCCTCTAGATTCTTCCGATCCTGTAATGCAGTTTAGAATCACGTTGAATTCATTTAGTCAAACCGTGTGGTTATGTATAATAAGCAAAAACATAAAAAATCAAACCTCTTAATTTCCAAATATATATAAATTAAAAGTTAGATATGTATTAGTCCGTGAAATAGATTCCTAGACTTATATGAAAAGAATTTATTGTTAATACCGGTGGTAAAAGTTTCATTGCAACAAAAAATAATCGATGATTAAACTTAAAATTATCACATATGTACCTAATCTATTATTTAAGCCAAATATAAAAGAAAATCATTTACGTAATATCTAAGTTCAGTGATAAAATATATTAAAATAGTGTAGACGGTATTTAAATAGTTTAAAATATGAAATGATTAAATGAGGTGTTTAAAGGAATGACGTCACAATGCTATAAAATATTGTTATTTTTACCTCTTTATTAAGTGATAAATGGATAAATTTAATCGCCCGATCTTAACCGGGGAAAATAGGGCTTGAAATAATGGCATTAAACTCTCGAAAAGGAGGGAAGGGTTGGATTTCGAAAGTTTTAAAGACGACAGTATTTTTTGCTGTGATATGAAGCATATTTATACAAATTTATTTTAGAATCGGAACGATAGTTTAGGAGAAGATAAACTTCATTCGCTTTGAATGGATGCCTCTATCCATTCCAGGTCCAACCGCTTCATAAATTGGAGGACAGACGTACAGATAACTTAGGCTATTATTATATAGGGGATTTATAACAACTTATTTACAGGAAATTACAGTTTCTTTTCTCACTCATGTATACTAGACAGGGAAGTGGCGTTTACAGTTATGCAGATAACAAATATTTTCGATTACAATTACTACACAATTATTTTCGAATGCAAATACTACAAATACATTTATTTAACCTGTTTTTTTAAAGATCAGATTTAGTGCGATAAATCTTAAAAGAGGGTAAGAAGCGTAGTCCAACGTCCCAGCCCGGACAAAAATACCTAGTTTCTTTTCGAATTCTTTTTCTGTTGTCATTTTTCTTCGGTGAACAACACACAAAACATTTGTTTGTAGGTCTTAGTTCTTTATCTGTAGGTGGAATTACCTCTAAAAAGTCTCTCTCGGTCAGTCTCCCAAAACCTCAAGCCAAAATCAAGCCAAAAACTCAAAGAAAAAAACGCACGGTGAAATGCAAAACCTATAAGAAAGCCCGAGCTTTCAAACGAAACAGAATACACTTCGAAAACTAACATCTTGTGGACATCTCTACTACTAATTTAACCTTAAAAAACAAAAGATATCTCCAAAACAGTGAGAACGACAAAGAAATTAGATTGACCGTACGCCGTACGGGCAAATCCTTAAAGGCACAGTAACCATGCCCGTACGGTGTACGTGCAAAACAGGCAAGGGGTTAAGAAAACTCTCAAACAAAAAATGGTTCAACGTGTGCCGAATAAGAGATGGTGGATTTGGTGGAAAAAAAGCTGTTCCCAGTTTTCCGAGAAAGACTGCAGTGGCCATTTTTAGAGGTCTGATGGGACATGAATGTTTACAAGACCGTTTCTACAGAGTTGGGGTGGTGGATTCAACGGACTGTGTTTCGTGTGACTCTAGTAATTCAATGGCTTTTGAACATCTAAATAATTGTGTTTTGCTTTCTCTGTATGTGAACATTCTTAAAAAGAAGAGAGCTAATGAACAAATGACTTAGTCGCTATTTGTTAGGCATTTTTAAAATAAATAAAATCCATGTTAAGGTTTTGGTTTGGAGCGCTACGGTCTACTTTTTTGCAACAGGAGGGCTAATGAGACCGGGACCTACTGCTTAAAGCCGATTCCGAACGGCTACGAATATCCATGCCATAGTGGGATTCAAATCCACGAACTCCGGTTCCGAAGGCCAACACTCTAACAATTCGGCCATCGTTCGGCTGCTACGAATAAGAGATGGTGGATTTGGGGGAAAAAGAGCTGTTTTTAGTTTTTCGAGATAGACTGTAGTGGCCCGTTTTGGAAGTCTGAGTAGACATGAATATTTACAAGACCGTTTCTAGAGAAATGGGGTGGTGGATTTCCCGGACTCTGTTTTGTGTGACTCTAGTCCTCCAATGACTTTTGAACACCTAAATAGTTGTGTTGTACTTTCTCAGTATGAGAACATTGTTAAAAAAGAAGAGAGCTAGTGAACAAATGACTTAGGCTCTATTTGTTCGGCATTTTTAAAATAAATAAAATGAATGTTAAAGAGCATGTGTAAATGATAAATCATATACAATAATATGCAATAATAATAATATACAATATATAATAGATGTAATAATATATATAATAGATGTAAAAAATTCATGTTGTGGCTACGTGTTTTTTTATTTTTATTATTTTTTTAACAAAATATTTGGTTTGCTTTTTTTAGCGCTACGGTCTACTTTTTGCAACACGAGGGATAATGAGACCGGAACCTACTGCTTAAAGCCAATTCCGAACGGCTACGAACATCCATGCCATAGTGGGATTCGAACCCACGAACTCCGGTTCCGAAGGGCAGCACCCTAACCATTCGGCCATCATTCGGGAAAAAATCCATGTTAAAGTTTATTTGTAAATGATAAATCAGAAGACGCAGTATACAAAATAAAAAAAAATTAATCGATGTAAAAAAGTCATGTTGCATCTACAAGTTTTTTTTTATTTCATTATTTCTTTTAACAAAATGAATTTGGTTTATAGGATTCATAAAAAATTTATTTTATTTAACTTTAAAATTGCGTATGTGAGAAAGTATCCTATCTTTAAAGTACATTAAACTATTAAGTCACATGTCAAGGAATCAACACTTTTTTAAAGGAACTTTTTGATTTCATTTTGAACACCTCATGTAATAAAAAGACATACATAATCACCTGCTTTTTTCATTTAACCTTAAAATACCAAAATCAAACTGGATAATTAATTTATTATTATTATAAGGATCCTTATTTTGGGCGGTTAAAGTTTTCAGAAAACCTTCCTAAAATCATCCAACTAATCTAGTTTCATCATGTTAAGATAAATTATTAACATAATTATGACAAGTGTCAATTGTACATAAAAAGTATAATACAAACTCAAAATTTTCATATTAATTTAAAATTGTTTAGGCAATAAAAAATTTGAAGCTAATTTATAAAACATTTTTTATCAAATTTTAATTATGAAATTTATTTGAACTCACTGTGTTTTTAAAATAAAAACTAGCTCAAAAATAATTTCCCTTGTTTTAACTCAAATACCCGTAGGGAAATTACACCAACTTTTGTTAATGCCCTTTAGTAAGTGTTTATAATGGCATTTTTTAGATTTTTTGCTGTCCATAATTTTAGAAGATTGGGTAAAATTATCAAGTTAATATTTATCCTAATAAACAACGAATTATAAAGTACTTTCAACTACTTTTTTTATCATTTGTTGAAAATAATAGATTTAATTGGCAAAGCAATGAACTATCATCATGTAAAATGTGATTAATATTTTAAGACGAAATGTTTGTTAGTTTATCTACTTTCTACATTAACAATACTATTGAATGAACGAATATAAAGCCTTAAATGGGCATTTTGTTTGCTTACAATCAAATGTATTTACAGTAATTTAGGATAGATAAGCCGCCTGGCGTACTTTTATTTTTTTATTTCATGTTTTTTGGCACAAAATCCTCGGGGGATATGCTGTGCCATATGTAACAAAGAGTTAACAGTTAAACCAGCCAGAGCGAAACCAACCTAGAGGTGAAAGCGCAGTGACCCTCCTTCAACCCTATTGGTCAAGAGGGGTTGCTAACCGCGTAGTAGCCCGCTTCGGCCCAGCAACGCTCCCCAACGAACTTTTTTTTAGATGATCTGCTGACCCCTTCAGAGAGAGAGCTCAGAGGAAGAAGCTTGGGATCGTCAGAGTTTCGAGCACCATTTTGATAGACGCCATTTTGATAGATCATCAACCTAGTGTGGTTCCTTTGGCATCATAGCCCAAATAATGTTACATAGCATATGCCAATCTCATCTTTATTAAGATCATAAATAAAAAATTCAGCAGAAAGAGTTAGTTTTCATTTATAATACCACTAGACTCACGGCTGGCCTTGACACTATGTCGGCCTCTTCATAACACCATACAAATTCTGTTAGGATATAAATACAAGGTACATCTAAAAGTTTATAAGAAAATATACAAAAGTACAATAAAAAAACTTAAGAGACAGGTAACAGATCATACTTCATATAACAGTCCTGAGCGACGGAGAAAGGGAAACAAGCCCGCAGCCGCCTGGCGTACAGTCACTTACAATTGGCTTTAAACAGGAGGTCTGTACGAACTTACTATGAATGTGCAAAACGAATTTAACGTGCTTTGCACAAATCAGAATCCAGTACATTACGAGTAATTTACTTTGTTTTCTGTACACGTTTTACCCGTGCAACTCTCACTCACATTAATTGGTGAAGCTATCTGAAAGTGAATGGGCCGAACGATGGTCGATTGGTTAGGGCGCTGATCGTTTGTACCGGAGTTCGTGGGTTCGAATCTCACTATAGCGTGAATGTTCATAACCGTTCGGAATCGGATTTAAGCAGTAGGTCCCGGTCTCATTAGCCCTTGTGTTGCAAAAAGTAGACCGTAGTGCTCCAAACCAAACCAAACTGAAAGTGCATTGCACCTGGGAACTCCGATGGCATTTTAGATTCAGTAAACATTCTACAGCTTTTCTAGTTTTTAGCGTAAAGAGATATACAGTACAAACATGGCAAAGTGCTGTAACATGGAAATATTTATGCATGAAAAACTTTACTATGGTGCATAATAAAGTCCTTAAACAGCCCCTTTTTCGTAATACATATATTTCATTTCAAAAAGTTATTTATAATACATTAAAGTTATTTTTAGCTTTTAACAGGTGATTGTATTTATTACAAGTTATCTTAGATACATAAGGATAATGTTATACAGTTAAGGTAATCATGAAAGCTGATTTCGAACACTACGAATTGTCTTGGGGAAGGGAGTAGGGAGTCAACCTAAAGGTTAAATGTAATAGGAACTACTGCTTAGACTTAATTCCGAAAGACTATAGTTGGTTGGTCGGTTACCCTAAAGTTCGTTGTACTAGTGAGAGCTAATGAGGCTAGGACCAACTGCTTAATACCGATCCTGTACAGCTATGAACATCCATGGTAGTGATGAGATTCGAACCCACGAACTCCGGTACCGAAGGCCAGTATCCTAACCAATTGGCGATCATTTGGTGGAATTTGGTTTACAGGATTCTTAATAATTTTATTTTATTTAACTTTAAAATTACGTATAGTAGATAATATCCTATCTTTAAAGTATATTAAACTATTAAGTCACATGCAAGGAATCAAAACTATTTTTAAATGAACTTTTCGATTTCATTTTGAACCCCTCATGTAATAAACAGACATTATACATAATCACCAGCTTAATTCACTTAACCTTAAAATATAAAAATAAAACGGACTAATTAATTTATATCCTTATAAGGATCCTTATTATGGGCGGATAAAGTTTTCAGAAAGCCTTCCTAAAATAATCCAACTAATCTAGTTTCATCATGTTTAAAAGAAATTATTAATATCATTATGACACGTGTATATTGTACATAAAAAGTATAATACAAACTCAAAATTTTTATATTCATTTAAAATGGTCTATGCAGTAGAAAAATTTGAAGCTAATTTATAAAATATTTTTTATAAAATTTTAATTATGAAATTTATTTGAACTTACTATGTTTTTAAAATAAAAACTAGCTCAAAAATAATTTCCCTTGTTTTAACTCAAATACCCATAGGGAAATTACATCAACTTTTGTTAATGCCCTTCAGCAAGGGTTTGTAATGGCATTTTTTAGATTCTTTGCTGTCCATGATTTTAGAAGATTGGGTAAAATTATGAAGTTAATATTTATCCTACTATAAAATGAATTATGAAGTACTTTCAACCATTTTTTATCATTTGTTGAAAATATTAGATTTAATTGACAATAGAATGAACTATGATTATTTAAAATTTGATTAATATATTAAAACGATATGTTTGAGTATATATCCGCTTTCTACGTCCACAATACTAATGAAGTAACTAATATAAAGCATTAAATGTGCATTTTTATACTTATAATCAAATGTATTTACAGCAATTTAGGATAGATAAGCTGCCTGGCGTACAGTCGAACACTATTGGCTTTAATCAGCAGGTCTATACTAACTTACGATCAATGTGCAAAACGAATTTAACGCACTTTGCACAAATCAGAATCCAGTAAATTACGAGTAATTTACCTTGTTTTCTGTACACGTTTTACCCGTGCTACTCTCACAGACATTAATTGTTGAAGCTATCTGAAAGTGCATAGAGTCTGGGAACTTCGATGGAATTTTAGATTAAGTAAACATTCTACAGCGTTTCTAGTTTTTAGTGTAAAGACATTCAGAGATATACCGTACAAAAATGGTAAAGTGCTGTAACATGGAAAGCTTTATGAATGAAGAAATTTAATAATAAAGTTGTAAAGTCCTTAACCAGCCCCTTTTTTGTAATACATATATTTCATTTCAAAAAATTATTTATAACATATTAATGTAATTTTTAGCTTTTCACAGGTTATTGTATTTATTTTAAGTTATCTCAGACACATAAGGATAGTGTAATACAGTTTCGGTAATCAAGAAAGCTGATTTGGAACACTAGGAACTGTTTGGGGGAAGGAGGGATGGATACACCCTAAAAGTTAGATGTAATACGAACTACTGCTTAGACTTGATTCAGAAAAACTATAGTTGGTTGGCCAGTTACACTACAGTCCATTGTTCTAGTAAGAGCTAATGAGACAGGGACCAACTGCTTAATGCCGCTTATGTACAACTACGATAGTGATGGGATTCGAACCCACGAACTCCTGTACTAACGAGCTTTTCTCAACTCATTCAGCCCACTGTACCACCAAACTGAACCAAACTAAACCAGTTGGTTTAGTTTGCTTCGGATATCTACGGTCTACTTTTTTAAACACGAGGAATTATGAGACCGGGACCTACTGCTTAAAGCCGATTCCGATCGTGTACGAACGCCCACGAACACTTACTCCGTGTTCGCCCACGAACTCCGATACCGAAGTCCAGCTTCCTACATTTATGTCCCCTATACTAGTTGAGGAACTGGAATACAGAATATATATAGGATAGATTCAGATACAGAAAGTCAGGGCCTTTGCATTTTGATCATAACTTGGCAGAATTTGATATATAAAATCCAATAATAAAATATAAGTAGAAACACGCAATTGAATTTTTTTTTATTTTGTATATTCAATTTTTACTAAAAGTGCATTGTTCCACATTCATTAATAAAACAAATTTTTGATTGAAACTTTTGTTTAAAAAATATGCCTCGGAAATAGCCATGTTCCATGAAACGTTATTTTTAACTTCACAGGTTTTTTTTTTTCACATTTGTATTTCGCTAAAATATTCTTAAATTAGTCTACATATATTTAGGATGAATAATTTTGAAAAGTAAGAATTACACATTTATTCTCTATGTATGACATACACAGTGGCTCTTAAAAATATTGTTACTATTTGTATGTAATCAAATATATTTAGAAGCACATTATTGAAATTTTTTTATTTTGGATAATCAATTTTTACTGAAATTGCATTGTTCCACATTCATTATTAAAAAATTTTGATTGAATTTTTTTTTAATTATGCCTCAGAGATAGCCATATTTCATGAAAAGTTATTTTTAATTTCACAAATTTTTTCACATTTGCATTTGGCTGAAATATTCTTAAATTAGTCTACATATAATATTTTGTATGAATAATGTTGAAAAATAGAAATTACACATTTATTCTCTATATATGAGATACATAGAGGCTTTTAAAAATATTGCTACTAGCTGAATCTTTGAATGGTAAAATTAAAGTAGATTTCTTTTAATATAAATTTTCAAACTATTAGCTCATAAAATATGCTCTAAAACTTTAAATGGTCTAAAAAATCACAGTAATATTAGTTTGAAGTAAGGAATTATGTTTATCTTTTTATATAAAATTAGATCCTCTCCATACCTTCATAAATGAAAACGCATAGAATTTCACCAAATCTCCCAATCCCAGTTTGACGAAATCTTTTCATTTTGTTGCATGCCAAATACCCATTATATAAAGTGAAACACTGGATACATGACTTATTTCGTATAAATATCAACAAACTTTACTAAATTCAATGCCGTTAAAAAGTACTTATCTAACTCGCTTGCTACAACAAGAACTTGTAACGGACGATCCAACTGAAAAATAAATCGCAATTAGCACAGTTTCACGTGTCTTATTCTGAAAAGTTATCATAGCCATCTTACGCCATTTTGCTTTCTGGGGAAATTCTACTCACAAGAAACATTCACAGTAAATGATTTTAAGACTAAATATGTGGATTTCTTTTAAAATAAAAGTTCAAATTATTAGCTCGTAAAATAGGCTCTAAACTTCCAAATGGTCTAAAGAATCACAGTAATATTAGTTTGAAGTAAGGAACTAGGATTATCTTTTTGAATAAAATTAGATCCTCCCTAGAACGTCATAAATGAAAACGCTTAGAAATTGACCAAATCTCTCAATCGACTGATCCCAGTTTGTTACATGTTCATTTTGTTACATGCCAAATACCCATAATACAAAGTGAAACACTGGATACATGACTTATTTCGTATAAATATTAATAAACTTTACTAAAATCAATGCCGTTAAAAATACTTATCTAATTCGCTTGCTACAACAACCACTTGTAACGAACTATCCAACTGAAAAATAAATCTCAATTACCACAGTTTCACATGTAATTTTCTGAAAAGTTATCATAGCCATCTTACGCCATTTTGTTTTCTGGGGAAATTCTACTCACAAGAAATGCTCACAGTAAATGCTCTTGAGACTAAATATATGGATTTCTTTTAAAATAAATTTTCAAATATTAGCTAGTAAAATATGCTCTAAAACTTTAAATGGTCTAAAGAATCACAGTAATATTAGTTTGAAGTAAGGAACTAGGTTCATCTTTTTATATAAAGATAGATCCTCTCCATACATCATAAATGAAAACGCTTAGAAATTGACCAAATCTCTCGACTGATCCCAGTTCCTGGCGAAATCTTTTCATTTTGTTACATCCCAAATACCCATTATATAAAGTGAAACACTTGATACACGACTTATTTGGTATGAAGTCAATATCAATAAACTTTACTAAATTCAATGCCATTAAATATACTTATGCAATTCACTTGCTACAACAAGCACTTGTAACGGACGATCCAACTGAAAAATAAATCGCAATTAGCACAGTTTCACATGTCCTTTTCTGAAAAGTTATCATAGCCATCTTACGCCATTTTGCTTTCTGGTGAAATTCTACTTACAAGAAATGCTCACAGTAAATGCTCTTGAGACTAAATATGTGGAAATGTTTCGAGTGCATTCGAAAGCCTCATTGAAATCCCAGCTTACCCGAAAAAATCATCCTAAACTTATCCACAAACTAATATCTATATTTGGATTTCTATCCTCAAAAATAAATTTCAAGGAATAAATTCTGGCGGATTTCTAAAACTCTTATAAAATTTCAAAATATTGACTCCATAATTACTGAAATGTAACTTTAAAGCGTATCAAAAGTTTTCAAAAATTACTGATATCTCGTAATCATTTCAGTTAAATTTTTTAGCAAAGTTGGAACCGTATATTGCTATTACGTTGCAAAATCTTTTAAAAATTAAGAGAAATTGCTTAATCAAAGCAAACATCGAATGGCTTATTTTAAGTTACCAAAGAAATGTTAAAATGTGAAGCGTATTTATAATAAAATTCTATCCGTTTTTCAATTTATTTTTAGCTATCATGTTTCAATAGATCACAGGATTATTGATAAGTCGAAAAATGAAAAGAAATTACGTTTGGCAGCAATATTTTAAATTCTTACTAGTACTTTGCAAGATTTGTGGATAGATATGAATTTCTTCGAAAGATAAATAATGCTCATTATTTGAAAGCCTCATTTGTAATTAGTATTTTATACTCTGTACTAGAATGTAAAAATTAGAAAAGTTTAAAGAAACATTAAAAAATGACATTCAAATTAGGAATTCTTTCATAAATTGATACTATAGTAGTATGCAATATTTTGAAGACATAAAAGTAATAAAAGAACAAAATTTATATATATATATATATATATATATATATATATATATATATATATATATATATATATATATATATATATATATATATATATATATATATATATATATATATATATATATATATATATATATATATAATGTCAGGTCTAAAAAAGGGGTAGTTGAAAATTACGTGAATTAAAAGCGATTTTAAGAAGAGAACTCTTTTATAATAATAAAATAAATGAAAAAGACCCACGCTCGCGTAAGCTTTCAGGATAATCCGGTCAGGCAGAAGCATTTTTGAGCTATTTGTTGAGCTTGCAAGCAGATAAGTTTGATTTGGAGCGTGGACATGGAGCGGTCAACACTTTTACGCATAGTTCCTCCACAAACAATGAACTCGGAACAATTTTAATCACCCTGTATTTAATAATCTTGAATACATTCAAGCAGCTAAAAGTAGAAAATAAATCATTTATTCGATTGAGAACTTTTAAACTTTACTCTTTTCTGAATTTCCATATTTAGTATGGAAAAGGTATGTAACCATTTTCATTAGTTTCTATTTCTAAGGAGAAAGTAAATATTTTATTGCTGAAGCAAGTTTTTAAAACAAACCGAGCAAATATCAATGTCAGGTCATAATATAAACGCCAAATTCACTTTTAGGTAATATTAATTCTAATTTGTGAAAAAAAAGCCAGGTATATTCTACGTAATATGTTCAACATAAGGTACTTATACTCTGTGTTTAGCTATAGCTAGTTTTGATATGATAAAAATAACAATGTTTGTAAAGTTTATTCTAAATACTACTCAAACTTCCTTTCAACGGCATACTGCACAATCAAGCTTTACACATAATACCTCGACGTGTGGGCAAAACCACCCCCTATGTTCGTTATCATAACTGCAGTAACGAACCTTTAAATGAAAAAAGATTTTTAAACTCATAATTACCATAGATTTTGAAAAATTATTCCCAGAACTAATTTTAAAATATCCTAAAATAGACATGCTAAAGAAATAATATTTTCATTAAAATTGCATTAGATTTGCCTACATTAATTTCGAATATTAAAATTCTAAAATAGATCAAGATACCAAGAAAACTCTTAGATAAAGGGATAATTTCATTTTAATTTGCTGTTTCATTGCGATCATGACGGGGAAAACTTAATATTTGTTACATTAATAGATATTCTTGAAATTATATGTCATTAGCAATAAATTTACATAAAAGGGGTTAAACATTCAAATTAAATTAATGACTTTCTCAAGAGCTACTTTTAATTAATTCAAAAGGACTTCCATAGATATTATCTTCTTATAAACCTCGCGTAGAATATGGCCATATTTTATCATTTAACTTTATTACCAATTTTTATAATACTGCGACGACTTCAATGTTTTTAAGTGAGAAGTAGCGTAAAGAAGGATCACAGTCACAATAGAATTGGAAATCACTTTTGTTTTTCCTGGATTAAAAACTGTTATATATATATATATATATATATATATATATATATATATATATATATATATATATATATATATATATATATATATATATATATATATATATATATATATATATATATATATATATAACGGGGTTCTAATTCTCCCCAAACAAGTAGAAATGTAGAGGATTGTTGCTTGCGTAAAATTACCACGACGATCACAGTCGAAAAAAAAGATTAAATAATCTCACAAATGGGGAGAGGCCTTTCCAGGGAACAATGCAAACCCAATCTATCCCCCGTTCGGTGGCCGAGACCCTGCCGTTCCTTATGTGAGCGGACCTCCGTAAAAAATGTATAAAAGCCCCGAGTAGAGAAATTCTAGGCTTTTTATACCTGGGGGTCAATTATGGTCCATCCAATCATTTTTGGTCAGTTATGATTCCAGAGAACTCCATCTAAGAACTCCATCTAAGGTTACAGCATTTTTTTTAGTTGAATTTTCATTCACTAGCTGTCCTGATTCCGGCTTCTGCATGAAATCTTCCCTAATCATTACCGCAAACGATCAGGGCATGACGTCAACCGAACTGTCAACATTCCAGACACTGTTGTCGCGCTATTGTAGCCGAATCGAAACAAGAGGAATTTAGATCAGCTGATTTCGGTCTTTCTTGTACAATCTTGTACAAAGGGGGGGGGCTTCACAATACACATTTTATCTATAGGATAAACCCGTTCCAGCCATTTGTAGATAATATTAAGAAAAAAATTTAAATAATTACATTCTTGCAAGAAATATCCGCCTAAGCTTTTTCCTGCACATAATTGAAAAACTGAGCGTTTTGAAACATCAAATTTATTTGAATTTATTATATATGCAGCGAAAATATATAAATTTCATATGGATATTAAAAGAATGATAAGATATGGTTTAAAATATTCAAAATATGGAAAGTGTTCGTTTCGAAAAAGTATTTCGAATGTCTAATGACTTTGTCACAAAAAGACTAATGAGAGTGGAACCTACTGTTAACACATTGTATGCGGGACACATACTAGTACGTTTTCCGACAATTGATACTTGAGAGCGGGTAGCGTACTAGTACGGGTTTGTGTAACAACATGGTTTGTTTGTGCGGACAAAAATAACGATATATGCCGGAAAACGAAGCCGAATATTCTTGTCTACTACACAGATTCTCGAAACATTTAGACAAATAACTAGTTTTTACATCAGTCGATGCGTAATTACAGAACGGGAAAAATTAAAACAATATACTACTATTTCTATTTGACTTTTCATATTTACGATACTATTATAAATTTATCCAATAAAAAATATATTTTTTGTTTGCAAAAACCTTACGGTTGTTATTTATACATTTATATTTATATATTTGTTTATATTTCTATTTGATTTTTCCTATTTACGATACTATTATAAAGTTATCCAGTTAAAAATATTTTTTTTGTTTGGAAAAATCTTATAGTTGTTATTTCTATGTTTCTATTTACATATTTGTTTATATATTTCAATATAAAATACGAAAAGTTGGTTGAAAAATGAAATAATTTTCGATCTATTGAGATTTAACTGAATAACTAAATTTACGCGCAAAACGCCCACTCCCGGTACAATTCCTCTGCGAAATATGCCCGCATACAATGTGTTAAAAGCCCAGTTAAAACGGCTACAAACTATAATTGAGATTCTAACCCATGTGCTCCGGTACTGAAGAGCAGCTCCTTCCCCCCTCCCTCTATCCATTTGGTCAGTGCTCGACTGTGTATATTAGTGACTGAACCAGGAAGGAAGAAATTATCAATAAATTCGACACCTAAAGCAGTTCAGATTCTGTAGCATTACTTACTGTTCAGTAAACTTCGCTTACTCTTTAATTTTATGTTCCTTTTTACTAGCGAGTGTTACTATAATAACGTTTGTGTTTGCTTACGTAAAGCGCGAGATTTATTTTACATACATAACAAACCTAAATCCTGAGAAATCCAGAGAAATTCCTAATGCGCACTAGCAAAGATAACTACAAAAATGATTTATTGCAAATGCTTACACTCCAATCCGAGAACGCCTAAATCCTACATTTCCCAAAATAAAGAAAACAAACGAATTTAAATCCAAACACCTTCATTAAAATTTTCGTGAAATTTCCTCGAATAATATTATCATCGTTTGTCAGGAGAAATACCGAAATAATTATAACAGTTGAGAAAAGACAAACTTTTAAACAGCAATTCTGTAATCATTTCCATAAGTCAAATTCTAATCTTAAAATTGTGGTTAGAGACAAATTTTTAACACGCTTCAAATTAATAAGATTAATTTAATAGGTGAAACCTAATTAGTTTATTTAGGTAAAATATTTCATAGTTATTATCAGAAACAGGGCTTCTCGAAGTAGTAAACATTATACATATAAACAGATATCAAATTTAGAACAAAATTCTATGTTATATAGTACTTACCATATAGTCGAAGAATTATACCTTGATTCTTCCTCCACATATTTGGAAAATGAAGTTATTATCCTTTAATCAGTTCGTTTATGTAAATCAACAAAATCTTGTGTCAAATACACTTATTTAAATTATAGAATCTGTAAACTCCCTGTCCTTTTGAAGATTTTCTTGATTTAAGTCAACTCTATATCGATAAACGAATATTTATTGTCCATTTTGACAAACAGTATACTTAAATTAATTCTTCTATCAAAGTTTTAGTCGAAATAATTTAGCCGATACCAAATTCTCAAATATTTAAGTGCTTTACTATATACTAGACTTTAAAAAACTTTTCTTCTGCTACATTGTACAACTATTTGGAAATTTGGTTGCGCGTGAGAGCTTATAAAAACACAACATAAATAATAAATCTCAGTTAAATAATTATTTAAATCTATTAATTGTGGGAGTACGTACTAGAAAAGTACGGTAATAACGTAACTGTAGAGCCATTTTCTAAATCAATAAACAAACTGTTGCCACAGTCATGATTAAATATAAGAATTTACAAGTTAATCATGTTCAAATCTATCTGTAAATACAAAAACCTAAGCATATATACAATATTTTAATTTTAGTATTTTCGTGATAGTGATAAATTATAAGACATTTTTTCTGAAAATATGCGACATAAATATCTTAAATGGACATATTTGCCTCTCTCCCTAAGCAATGTTTAAAGATGTTTATTTTAAATTTTAAAGCATAATCAAGTGACGTCATTGAGTAGAAAATAATCAAACTATTTTGTTCTGCTAATTAAAATATTAATTTTACTTGAAGCCCCATTAAATAAAACCATTAATTAATTTTATACAAATATATCTGAATAGAAAAGAAGATTTTGATCGACTATATCCTTTTAAACAAAATTTCAAAAATAGAGAGAAAACTTTATAAAAATATGCATCTTTTTAATCATGTGCTTTAAATTACATTTATTCCATCTCCAGGAAGACAAATTTGGTTTCATGCAATGTCGCTTTTTTTGGCGATACATCCTTAAGATTTGGCAACATTAGATGCACCTCTTCCAGGTCATGTTACACCCACTTTAGTTACATAATATCCTCCATCTAAGATAGTGTTCAAATTGACAAAATGTAATATATATGTATATATATATATATATATATATATATATATATATATATATATATATATATATATACAGAGAGAGAACGAGAGAGAACTGTGTGTATGTTGTTTGTATAAAACTTAAAACCAGCCTTATAGTTTACATATTTCATCCTATGACTCCCATTGTTTGTTCAGAATTCTGAATTACTATAGAGAAAGTGGATGTTTGTAAACAAATACAAGTTCTGACTACAACTCAACTTTCTCTTTGACAAAACATTGCTTATTTTCACTGTATCTTATGGGCTTCGATATGGATCACGTATACAACAAAATTAAATTTTATTTAAGGGAAGGGGAAGGAAAAGTCAGAAACTGGCCAAGTAATTCAAAATAGATTTTTTTTTACACTTACAAAAGTATATATATATTTTAAAAAATTAAACACTTACACAGCATTATTAAACATCATAATCAATGTATAACTTCTTTGGTTATTTCAACAGTCACAATAAACTATTACATATAAAAAAATAATAAAAATGTTCAAAACCTGATCATTTTAAGAACAAAAAAATAATTATATTTTTAGGTACAGTACTTCTTACGAAATTATAAAAATATATATTAGAAATATGAAAAAAACAATTTAGTAATAATAAAAAAATTCTTAGAGCATAATAACTTTATACAATCTATTACATCACAGTAAGGTTAACGTTTTATTACCATTCTGAAAATGTTTGCCACAAATTCTCGAAGAACTTGAAGTCCAGTCTTGCCTTTTCAAAGCTTTTATCCAAAGCATTCGAAATGTAGAATCTTTTGGAAAGCAATAAAATCCAATATATTCGCCTGTTTTGAAACGCTTTGTGCAACCCTACGCATAACAGCTTGTTACCATTTTCAGATAACTGACAAAATTAAAACCCCAATAACAAGCACAATCCGTAGGAAATTCAAATGTTTTGCCAACTAGGTAGTTGAGCTGCAATTTTTGCTGCACCTTACGTCATGCGCACAATCTCTATAGGAAGATATCTCACTTGAGAGTTACAGTAGATGCACATTAATTTTCGACCGTTAGACTCATTAAATTTTACATCTAAAATATGCCTTGAATCTGTCATTTTTAGGGTGAGTTACACCAATTTTAGAAATATCACTTTAACCTCAGGTACACAGTTAATAAGATCACAGAAATTAAAAAAATTAACACATGTATGTTATATATCTGAAGTATTCTATTTTTTGGCTTTAAAAGATATTATGTCAAAATCATTGTGCTAAAAGTTACTCTACATGTATTTGAATTCTCAGACGTCTGACATCTTCAAAAACCGGTCTCACCAAAGTGGTTTGATGGATAACCGAGATTAACCTATGGCGTCAACCAATGGTGGGGCTCAAATTCTTAGTTTAAACAGAGATTAATCGCTGTTAGCTGTTAAACGACTTTGCTGACACTGGCCCTTAGCTTCTCCTTGTTGAGACCTGAATTGTGCTGTAAAGCAACACATGTCACACGATGAGAATGATTGTAAAATAACACAAATAATAGAGAAATACATTTTACCTTCAGGCCTCACATAAACAAATAAAAATATTAATGCCCGGTCTCCCCAAAGTCGTTTAAAGGCTAACCATGATTAATATTTTTTTAAACGGAGAATCGGTTTTCATTTGCACCACTGGTTGGCGACTTTGGTTAACTGCGGTTAGCAGTTAAACGACTTTGGTAAGACCGGCCTTAAATAAAACTAAATTTAAAGCTTGGATTTTATTTGGTTAGAGCATTTTATTTAATATTGAATATATAATACTTTTAAAGAAATATTTGGTAATATTTATCTTTTAATCGATTATCTTCACAACATTCTAATCATAGGATTCGCCCAAACCATTGGTTCTAAATCTAAGATATACAATACCAATATTGATTTTGAATTTGCAAGTATGTACAGTTGAAGTTAATTAATGGAAAAATTGTGTACTGTACATGTTGAGTTGAGAAACAAAGAATGTGACTTTAACTTTAATTCTCATAGAAAAAGATAAAAAGTAATTAAACTAAACCTAAATTATCTATTCTATTCAGTCGGAGTATTTTATTTAATCACCAGACGTGAATTTAAAAAGAAACAATTTTGAAGAGATGATCATTCTTATTATAAGTTTACGTAATTTAAACCTTAACTGTAGTAAAAGTTTTCCCTATATTTGAGCTATTCAAAAGGACTACATTCAACACACCACATGTCAGACGTTTCGAGAAACAAAACATCTAATTTTAGCTTCCATCCTTGTAGAAAAAAAGACAAAATAAAATTAAAGCTATAACTGAAAGATGCTATTTACCTGACTGAATTAATTATTTTACTTAAAATGCAGAAGAGAAATATTTTTTTCAGGTTTTAGAAATATCTTACCCCTAAACACCATAGTTAGCATAAAATTGATCTTCAACTCTAGAATTCGTTTACATTCATTTGTCTCTGAATATACTGGGTAATCCTAAAAACAGGACGAAATTTAAAAATGAATAATTCGAAAACGAATGAAGATACAAATATACGGTTTGCACCAAACGAATGGAAAAGAAACCGAAATTTGTATATCAACGAAAAAACAGTTCTATTGGTGATCAGCAGATGGCGCTGTAGTGTTTTATTGCACCAAAAGATGATTTAGAAATGACAAAATGTTTATAACTTACAAGTGAACTTAATTACAGTTAATTAGTACTACAATAAATGTTCAATGTGCTGTATATCATTCAACAGTACAGCTGTGAGACGAGTCGCCATACGGTTTACAGTATTTAGTGCTGCTAGTGATGCCGCTTAGTCACGGTATACTTTTGACTTCAAGAATCTCCACAGCCAAAAGTCACAAGGCGTCATATTGGGAGATCTTGAAGACCATTAAAGTAGTGAATGATAATGCGACCCTCCCAAATGTTGAGCTTAACAGGCATTGTACAGGCAAAGCAATGTGAAGTGGTTCTCCATCTTGCATAAAGGTGACTGTTGGGAGTGCCTGTCGCGTTTGCAGTTCAGGAATAATGTTGTTCTGTAACAGTACTACTTGTCGCTGACAAGTGACAATAACTGTTTTGAAATCCGTCTGTGTCACTACCTTGAAAATAATGATCCATTTATGAAATCAGCAGTGATGCCACACTAGATTGTCACTTTAGGGGATATGCTCGCAATGCAGCAATGGCACTTTCCCAATTTTTTAAATTCAGTTTAACTTATTTTCATCTATGGAGAGCATTTTGATGTATGGAAGCTTCGACTACCATTACGTGCTGCAGTTGCTCATATTTATATCGTTTGTTGCTTTGCATAATCCTACATCAGAAATCCAACAGCGCCATCTGTTGTTCGCCAACAGAACTATCTTTTTCATTGACACATAAAATCCGGTTTCTTTTCCACCCGTTTGGTGAAAACTGTATCTTTTTATCTTTATTCGTTTTCGAATTATTCAACTTTAAAGTTCATCCTGACTTTTGGATCACCCGGTATTTATAGACTTTCAGAGTCAGTTTTAAGCAATAAGTCCCAGTCTCATTAGAAGTTTAATGATGACTATTGTTAAATGGGTAGGGCACTGCTCTGTGATATCGGAGTTCAGGTGCTCGAAATTCACTGTACTCGTAGATATTTGTAACATTAGGAATATACTTCAGGTGGTAGGTCTTGATTTCATTAGCTTTCAAGTACCAAACTCTTCAAGTCAAGCCAACTTTTATAAGTTTTATTACTCATATAGAAAAATTTACATCGTAATATTGCAAAATACAGGACTCACTGTGATCATTAACAGGCAGCTGGATTGTGGTGAACATTAAAATAATAAGTGGAGCAATCTTTTTCTGTACCTACCGCTTCACTACGTTAAACCCCGTTGCTAGAATTGATGTTCTTAGTTGTTTTGGAATCATATTTAATCAATATGTTGTCGTCTAATTAATCTAATCTTTGTAATCTAATATAAACCGTAGAGCTCAAAACCAAGCCTATTACCCTCTTTTATATTTGAGTTATGATAACAAGCTGTAAGCCACATGCTGAGTATGTGTTATCTTGCGGTACAGGAATAGAATCTCGCTGTTATTATACACTGTCGTCCAATAAGTATTTGGACACCTGTGATAGAAAAGAAAAACTAACTTTATGCAAAATCAATAGTTGGTAGAACCTCCACGAGAGCCAATTACAGTGTGAAGCCCTCCGGAGCATACTTTCCACAAGTCTTTGTATTACAGCTAGAGGTATTTGTCTTCCACTCGTCTTGGAGTAGACATACAAGTTTCCTTCACCGATTTTGGACGGGTAGTGCACCCCTTACTTCGTCTATCCAAATCGTCCCAGAGGTTCTCGATAGGGTTCCAGCCTGGGCTCTGGGTAGGCCAGTCCATTCGATGAACTCCATTGGCACCATGCCAAGCCTGGGTTAATCTCGAAGCATGACAACTGGCATTGTCTTCCTGAATGTACCTCAGGACCGCAAATATCGTCATTTGCATAGGTGTCCAAATACTTATTGGTAGACAGTGTATAATTATGTAGTCATCCGACGTTGACTTCATGCATTAAAACTAGAAAGTTAAATGATTTGGAGAGCTACGGTTTACAGTTTTATTACACTAAAACTTGTGAGACCAACACATACCGCTCAAAGTCTATTCTGTACATCTACAAACATCCATGATATCAGTAAGTTTGTAACCATAAACTACGGTACCAAAGAGTAGAGCCTTATGCATTCGGCTATCGTTTGGTCACTAAAACTAGAAATACTGCTTCATATAAATCACTTGTTTCAAAACCTAACAATAAATAAAAAAACACTTGATTTTTATACAATAAATTTTTGTCATGAGCTGAATTTCCGCAATTATGTACGCTATTTTCCAAGAAATAAATACAACCAACCAATACTTCGCTTTTTCTTATAAACGAAACCACGCAGAAAATAGAAGTTAATTTTTAATAAATCTTCCCAAGTGAGTTAATAAATATTTATCGAAAAATAAAGTTTTACGAGCATAAAAGATAAACAAAGAATTTTCTAAATCAACGGAATTTCCTGAATGTTTAGCGGTTAAAAGATTTTTTTTGTAAATATTTTTATCAAATTTGACGTGAAAGCCTTTATTTTATTTATAATAGATTCTTTGGAACATTATTGAACTTTCCGCTGCGGGTTGTTGTTTTTAGGTTTAAAATGATTTTTTTTCAAATACATTTTGGAAAAATGTAAGTTATAAAATTAAGCACGTTGTTGTACTTTCAAATTTTAGCAAGATGTAAATAAATTTTTCAAACTATTGTATAGCACAAATAATTCATTTTATGGTTCTTTCTTTTAAGTAGGGACTACAACTATCTCAAATATTTAACTGAAACTAAAATATATACATCCAGTTAGTTTATTTCTCTTACTTACTGAATATGTGAAAAACAAACAATTACATTGATTGTGGATTGTTAAGCTTAAAAAGGTATTCTCTATTGTGTACAGAGAAATGGTTTGTCGGCTATGACTCTATTAACCGATTCAAAGATCCTTATAAGATGCTTCAATTACTAATGTAGGGTGTATAAATAGACTACATTTAGAATTTAGGTCTTTTTATGATTAACAAATATCATACCATACCACTTGCATAAAGGATGCGTGTGAGGAATGCCATTCAAACAATACTTAACAACAAACAAGAATTTTGCTAACAATCAAAGAACCTTCCACATCACCATACTGAAGAAATAGAAGTAAATGTGTATTGAACTTCCTGCAATACATTACGAAACATTCCTGCAATTCATGAAAAATATCCTCAGAGAAGGACGTTTTACCAACATGTTTTTTATGTTGACACACTTTCAGCTACCAAATTTGTATCTTTAGCAGCTGGAAGGTAATTTCGACCATTGTAATCTGCGAATGCTATGCAATTCAACCAGACGTACATTTAGAAAAAATAAGGTAATGAATGCATTTAGATCAGAAATCACCAAACGATTGATCTGTAACAACTTGTGTATATCGGATACGTTCTAGATTGTATAGTGGTTAGCGCATTGGGCTCCTGTAAAAGAGACTTTCGGTTCGATTCCAGAGAAGAGTTTATATGCATTTGTTCTGTCTTTCTGGTAGGGAATAATATTAGCTGATTAGGAGGAGCTCAAATTATGAAATGGTCAAAATCATCGCCTTTGTAGATATCTATGTTAGTTAAGACGAATTAGGAATTATCACTAGTGATATAAAATCGCAGTGTCATAGCGAGGACAGCTAAACTAGAATGCGGATTTAAATGCAAATAAGAGTATATATAATATTCAGTGAGTTTGAAAGCCATTTTTGTAAAATATTTGGCTTCTTGTGTCTAAAAAAATTTGGTCCCAGTTTGTCTAAACGTGAAGACAATACTGAGGTCTCCATATCTCTCTGAAATTCATTTTCTCAGCATGGAATTTAAATATTAAAAGGAGAATAATGAAAGGAGAATAAATGAAGAAGAAAGAAGTACAAATATATAGAAACTGGTGAAAATGTACATAAGTGTATTCCGATAGCATACACTATATACTCTCATGACATTCAAAAACCATTTGAAGGTCAGATACAGTGCCAGTTAATAATTCTTATAAAATTTATTGTTACACTTCTAACTTATGAATAACGACATTTGAATTTTTTAACTATAATTCAATCGCAATTTATTTTCTTGTATAAGTTTTTTTTATTAATAACATATTTAGGTTGTTTATTATTAGGTAGACAGTGCACGGTCTGAGTGTTCAAACCATTCAGGGCCTGAAAACAGATTTGCTAAATGAGTGGGTTTGGTGTGGAGAGCTACCGTCTACATTTTCGCAACACGACGGTTATTGAGATCTTGACTTACTACTTAAATTCAATTACAAACTGCTACGAACATCCATGCAACAGTGAGATTTGAACCTACAAACTTCGGTATTGAAGATCCCTAACCATTTGGACATCGTACCGCAAACCAGTAGTACCAATGCCACAGGAATTCACAGTTTGTCTTATTTCAAGTATGAAATCCCGCTCAGAGGTTTGTGTAGGTGTAAGAGGGAAAAATACCCTCTATGAACCTCTTTTTGTTCTATTCTGCCAATGCTATTTCATACCTTACGACTCAAACGAGAACATGCGTTTGCAATAAAATGGTAAAATATTTTTATTGTATCAATGTATATATCAATGTACATATCAAATTTCATTGCCATCGGTATAGAATATCTGAAAATAATTGACAAAATCTGATATTTCTCTTAATTTTGAACATACGTGTATGTAAATTTTATTATCTATTCTTACAGTCGTTGACCATCGTGAGTCTTGAAGAAGAGGGGAGGGAGAAATACGGATCAATGCATCCATACTTCTTGCCACTTTTTCAGTATGATGAATAATATCATAATTCTATTACAATTAGACAAACAAAGACAATGTATAGATAGATAGATAGATATTGAAAATTAATTTTTTTTCTTTTAGTGTTGACCTATATAACTTATTGTTTACACTTAAAAAATGTAGATATACATTTATTTTATAATAAACTTTTACGTTGTAAATGCAGAATATAAGAGTTCTTAAAAATAGCACACTGTGAGAGTGCAGCTATGTTTTACATAAGGTTTGCGAAACTGATCTGTTTGCCGCATTCACACATTGTGAGTTACATGTTTAAGTATTTTTTTGCGACTCCAGGAGGCGTGTGGTGTGGTCAATGGAAACGGCTGCACTTAAACTTCACCAAGTTTGGAAAGTTGTGATTAGTCGCCAGGAGGCGATTCAGGACCATGCCTGAGAGTCCCGGTGAATCTGGACAGGTGCGATAAAGGACCCACTGTGCACAGCACAATGGAACGACAGACGCATCAGCACAGGACAATGAAACGACAACGTGTTGAAAGAATTTTGGGTGAAACAAGTACAGGGTTACTGGAGTATTTTTAGAAGGAAGGAAAAGAACGCAGAATGCTCTTAGACGTTGGCAATTTTCCTTTCAGGTGTAGCACGTGGAGTGTATATTTTACTTTTTATTTTTTTATATTTCTTTTTAGCATTTTCCTTATCTTTTCTTCTCACTAATATATCTGTATTTTGTAATAGATAAGTGGCAATTTGCTACAATTAATATTAAAGATGATATAAAGCAGACTTGGGTTATTAATGAATTTGAAGTAACAACAGCAATGCACTACAGTACAACACACACAACTATTATTTCAGCTTAGTACATAAAACTGTGTTACATATTAGAAAATATTGTGATAGGGTATATCAATTCTTAAATAAGAGCTTCACGAGTATGGAGTAATATATATATATATATTTGAAGAAATAGTTTTGAGAAGATAAAAGTTTTGAAATACAACTTTAAATCTTCACTCCCCTTC